>CM053416.1:5080778-5100589 GCA_028644305.1 Xerus rutilus | reverse complement strand
GGGACGGAGGGAGAAGACTACCAAGGGGCAGCAGCACAGGAGCCATGAGAAGCAGGGAGCCCATTCTCTGCACAAAGGTCAGGCCCATCAGAGGTCTGGGTCCAGGGACAGGGCAGCATGAGGAAAGTCAGTAATGGAGAGCAAATGGGTCACCCTTGGTGGCATCTGGGTACACATAAACAGCAAAGACCCTGCTATCTGCCCAGTACTCTGCCCACCTCTGCCACTTCCCAGTTGCCTGGCTCATGGATGCAGCCTCAGTTTCCTCACTTATAAAATGGAGATGACAATCCTACCTCTGGTTGTTGTTGTGAAGACTAAATGGCTCATAACTGCGGGGCCCTGCCTGTGTCTGAGGGCACCCCCTCTTCTCATCCTCTGGTCCCAAGTTTAGCCCTGCAGGCCCAGCCCACCAGCTCCTCCCAGACACCCAGGGTTGAAGAAATGAAATGGGCCTAGGCAAGACAAGAAAGTGTAGTTTGGATCATCAACCACTGATGGTCTCACTGGTCCGTGGGCTCTAGAATAATGTTTGGAAGGAGGAAACTCATGGCTCAATCGCTCTGCTTTGGTCTAGAACTCCAGAGTCCCACACAGGGATGGTCGTGATCATGTATTTGTCCCTCAGGGTCCCAGCCTCTTCCCAGGTCTCAAACCCATTTTGGGGGCACGAACATTGGGATTCAATCTCCAAGGGCCTTGAAGGAAATGGGGAAGAGTGGTATGTGTACCAGGCTCCACAGCCTACAGTCCAATCCAGCTGGGCTACTTCCTGGTTTGGAAACCTCTGGGCCTCTCTGGGCCTCAGTTTCTTCAACTGTACAACTCCCTCCCAGCAGGATGGTTACATGACTAAATTGGTGTATATATATGAATGGGGTCTGTGGCCCACAAAGTACTAGAAATATATTATGCCCAGTCCTCCCCCAAATCCACATACTAAGTCCTAGGTAGGGGCTTGTTCTGGCAGGGCAGTGACTGGGAAGTAAATGGCTGTGTCTGAGTCATATCACATGGTCATCCTGCCTCCATTACTGTCTCATTTTCAGCTGGATTCCTTCTTTACATCAGCTAAAAAAGAGACTTTCAGTTACTCTCTAATCATACCACATACGTTCTGGCCTTAGGGCCTTTGCTCAAGCCGGTCCTCTGGCCTGGAATATACTTTTCCTCCCCAGTTGGCGAACTCCTATGCATTCTTCAAGACCCAATGCCAGTGATGGCTCCTCTGAGAAGCCTGTCTGTGTGTCTGAAAAGCCCTCCCCCAGGCAGAATTGGGGAAGCCTCCCTCCCATAGACCTCCAATGGGAAAACTGTACTAGAATAAGATCAGTGAGAACAAATAAAGTTGTCATGATGTGTATCTCCCCCACACTCTCCCAGCCACAGGGCAGAGCCAACCTGAGGCAGCCTCTGCCTCCATGATGCTGTGTCTCTCTGTGTTGGGGGTGTGTGGCCATGGAGGGGCAGTGGTCACAGGGGAGCCAAGAGGGAGCACCGAAGGCTGCTTGTTGCCATGGAGACAGGGCCTCATGGGCCAGCCAGGCCTGGGCCGGTCAGTGAATGAATAAACGTGGCCCATTTTTCTGCCTTTGTTTGGAGCCTCCCTGCGGCTTCCTGCTGTCAGCCCCAGCTGTGGGGAAGGCGGAATTTGCCTGATATCGCTGAGCCGCCGCCTGGCAGCGCCAAGCCTGGCCTGGGCCGCCCCACGCCAAGATTCATGCCCAGCAAACAAGTCTCACTTTGTTCCTGTGGGAAAGTCCAGCCTCTCAGGAAAGAGCCCTCTCTCTGCCGGCCCCTGGTCTGGGGACGCAGTGAGGCAAACAAAGCCTCCATCCGCTGGCGACAATTCATGGGCCCCAACGTGCACCTCCGCACCCGGGCAGAAGACGGATCTGTTCTGGGAGGTGGAACTCCAGGCCATCCCTTTGTCCCCCTTATCCGGAAGGCCCCAGATGCAAACCATCTGGCAGAAGGTCTCTCTGGCCTGTCCTTGCTCGTTCCTATCCTGTCTCTGGTTGCAGAGTAGGGAATGGGTGTGAGGCAGGTGGGCCCACATCAGGGCAGCGTCACCAACAGAAGCCAGCAGCTGCCTAGGCTCCACAGAGGCCAGCCTCACCCCTGCACCCTGCACCGAGGCCCAAGGAAGTGGCAGCTTGCTCATGCCCTGGTGCTGTGTGAAGTCTCAAATGGCACCACTGTCTAGATGGGTGGCCTTGGCCTTATCACAGGCGTTCTTCTGCCTCAAAGATGCTGGGTTCTCCTGGCTCCTCCCAGCTGCCTCCCAGGATGTCCCAGTGATCATTAACATGAACCACAATGAGGAATGACTTTATTTACTACTGGTTGTGTCCTCTCTCAGCCAAGGGCATCCTGAGAATTATCCCATTGGAAAATTTCTCAAGATGAGAATTCACAATCACAAGTTCACGAGCAAAGGTGTCCACAGGAAAAAAACAGGCTGGTAACATGACAGAAGGAAGCAACTCAGAGGGAAGGGAGCTGAGGCTCTTGGGGATCCCTGCTCCACCTAGTAGGACCTAATGACCCAGCACTGGCAATTGTTACCATGTGCAAATGTGGTTCAGCTATGTTGAATCTTCTGTTTTCCAAGGAAGTTGGAAATCTGGATTTTGATGTGAAACTTCCCAATTTGTGAAAATGCAAAACTAAGCAATATATTCTTTTTTTTTAATATTTTTTTTTAGTTGTAGATGGACACAATGTCTTTATTTTATTGCCTTGTATGTGGTGCTGAGGATCGAACCCAGGGCCTCACACATGCGAGGCAAGCACTCTACCGCTGAGCTACAATCCCAGCCCCTAAGCAATATATTCTTTTTTTTTTTTTTAAATATTTTTTAGCTGTAGATGGACATAATGTCTTTATTTTATTGCTTTGTATGTGGTGCTGAGGATCGAACCCAGGGCCTCATGCATGTGAGGCAAGCGCTCTACCACTGAGCTACAATCCCAGCCCCAGCAATATGTTCTTTATGTCTAAAGTAAAACTGTATATAAAACTCGGGGATGAAAAACACGAAGTTCAGCATGGTGGTTACCTCTTGGGGACAGAGGGGAGGGGCTGGGAAGGGGTATTCAGGGGCTCAACAGTCTTGAGGTTGGTCTGTTTCTTCAGCTGGAGGGGGATCCATGGATAGTTACTGCATGATTCTTTGTCTTATATGTTCATTATATATTCCTCTTTGGAATTCATAACATAGAATCAATAATAAATTTAAAACTACCTGGGAACCAGATCACATTTATTTGCAGGCTACATCTAATCCTCAGGTCACCCATTTGTGACACCTCCCCTGTGACTCAGGTACCATTTCATTGAGGAGAAACCTTGTACCTCAGGGGTTTAGGTCACATGCCCAAGGTTGCTCAGTTCTCCCTAACTGATTCTCGCAGAAGCAGTTTCAGGTGAAGATTTGAGGGATATGATCCCAGAAAGCACCAACTTCAGAGTGGACAGCGAGAGAGGGAGGGGGAGAAGCCAAAGCAAGGGGAGTTGTGAAGTGCATTAGGGACCTCCAGGAACAGAACAGATAGGAGATCTATAGAGACACACGTGAGGGCAGTTATTGGGGGAACTGGTTCACGTGACTATGGAGGCTACAGAGCCACCATAGGCCTGCGATAAAGACCTCTGGATGTTGGCAGCACAGCTGTGCACAAGTCCAGGGTCTCAGAGCTGCAGGGGGCAGGGGGCTGTGCACAAGTCCAGGGTCTCAGAGCTGGGGTGGGGGGGCTCTAGTATAACTCACATTCCAAGGCTGAAGGCCTGAGAACCTTGGGGAGTAATTGGTGCAAATCCTGGAGTCCAACGACCAGAGAACCTACATTTCTGATGATCAAGGGCTGGAGAAGAGTGGAGAGAGAGTGAATTCATTTCCTTTGCCTTTTTGTTCCACCTGGGCCCCTAGCCAGTTGATTGGTGCCTGAAACACTCTCATAGACCCACCCAGAAATCATACTTTAGCAACTGTCTGGGTAACCCCTGACCCAGTCAAGTTGACACCCAAAATTAACTATCACATCAAGTGAATAGCTCCTTTGGGCAAGTGGAGCTCAGTCCTACCTGGGACTTCTGGGAGACAGTATAGTTATCCCGTCCAAAGGACAAGGTTGCTGAGGTATTTATATCCCACTTCCATCAGACATTGGTTCAAGGCTACTCCCAGGAGGCATGCACTCCACAGTATGTCTGGCCTATTGATTGCAAGGATGGAGTGTCTCTTGGGTCAGAGAGAGCCTTCAAGAAAGGGATGCAGGGGCTGGGATTGTGGCTCAGCGGTAGAGCGCTTGCCTCGCATGCGTGAGGCCCTGGGTTCGATCCTCAGCACCATATACAGAGCAATAAAATAAAGACATTGTGTCCATCTACAAAAAAAATTTAAAAAAAAAAAAAAAAAGAAAGGGATGCAATAATGGCCGGCAGGTGTGCACAAAGGGGTCAGGGGGAAGAGAACACTGATGGTGCCTGCTACAGTGCTTGGGCCACATTTGAAAGCCAGGTGGCTGGGCTTCCTTCACTATGATGTCACTTGCCTGCTCAAATTCTTGTGCCTGAGTACCTTCCTACCTTATATCTACTGAACAAAAACCTTGTACAGTATGGGGGAAGGTCTAGGATATGGTGTTTTCAATAGTCCTGTGTGATCCTGATAAACACTGAAGTTCTAGAACCACTGGCATAGGAGAGAAAGAGTGGTGCTTAGCCTGACACCCAAGGTTGCCACCACATTCTGCTTCCACCCTTCCCTGCCTCAGCCCCCTGGGCCATGGCCCCCTCAACCTGCTCCATTATGTCTTAGAGGAATAGCCGGCTCTGGAAAATGCAATGCTTGCAGAAAAGTTCATGCACAGCAATTTCAGACTTGTGGGATTTAAGAAACTGCCCAAATTGAGGGTTTCTGAAATTACTCCACTTATCTCTTCTTGGCCTTACGATTTCTTTTTATAAATTGAGATGATGGAAATGTTTCTCTCTTCTACAGAGAGGCATAAAGGGAACCAATTCCATTTTGTAACCCAAAACACAAGCTTTAATTTTCTATTTCCTCTGTAGCCCCAGTAGAGCTGTTAATCTTTAAACCTGCACTGATATCCCCATCTTGGATGTTAAGGGACTCTAAAAGCTCCTTCTGCTTCCTCCCTCTGGTTTATTTGAATAAAACCCTGTGAAACAGACATGGGCAGCTAAAGCCTTGAGATCACTGGGGAGTCCTCCAAGATTAGGAGGGTATCTGTACTCTGGGGCACAATATTTAGTGAGCATCTACTATGTGTCTGGCATGGTGCTGGGTTGTGGGGATACTAAGGTAAGTACACACCAGCCCCTACCCACTGCAAGGCAGATGGAGCACTGGATAGCTTCCCTGCCATCCAGTGGGAGGGGAGACACAAAGTGCAGGGCTGTGACCCTGACCATGGTACCCTGACCCAGTGAGATACCTAGAGACATAGTGGTAACACTCACTCCCTTGTCCCACTTGGGGATGAGCCATAGTCAAGCCTGATGCAGAATCTGGCTGGGGCGGTTTCTATGCTAGCCTCTTCCTCACTCCTTTCAGGCTCCTTCTGAGCATTTGTAGAGTTTGCACAGAATGCTCAAGTTTCAGCCTCTGTCTTCCGGGGTCTTTCAGTTTCTACATGCACTGGGAAAAACACCCCGGTCAAAACCTAAGATGTCTTTTATATCAAACATTCTGCTTCTCAGCAGACGATCCCTGGCTGTTTCAGAGATCAATGAAAGGGTCATTCACACCAGTGGGATATGGCTTTCCTTAACATCAGTCTTTTGGTGATGACTACATCAATATTCTTGCAAGGAAGGTCAGGGGACATGATCTGAGAAGTAGAAGAGTATCTCAGTTTAAGTGGCTTCCTCAGTTCTCCTTGCACACTTCACGACATGCTGGGGATAGAGCATGCACTGAGCAACGAGGGTATATAGAACAACAGATTTTGAGACAAGCCTTTCTTTAGGGTAAAGGGGTCCAAGGACCAACAGTACCTAAAGGACCTCTAGGAGAAGGTTATGATCCATGAACTGTGGGAACATGTACATTGTTGTGAGGGTCTCAGCAGGATGAAGATGACATTGACAGAGAGATGCCACTAATGTTATAAAGAGATCTAAAACATCACTAAAGGCAAAGGCCAAAGAAACAGACCTGTTTGGTCTAGAGATCAATGATAAACCTAGTGACAGTACAGCATGTGCCCTGGTAGGGGCTTAGGCCTCAGCCACCTCCTAAGTCCCCACAGAGACAGTGAGTTGTCCGTGCTGGCAGCTCATGGTGTGAAGCTTCTGCTAGCATCAGAACCTTGATTCTTTCATTCTCTGGGGTCAATTATCCATCTGGCTGCAGTCTGTCTGCTCAGCAGGAAAAAGAATCTTCTTGAAGTCAACTATAATCCCTTACTGAATACTGACTGCTGCTCTGCTGGACCAAGTCTGTGGACGGGCAATTTCCAGATTTATTATCCCCCAGCAATGGTTCCTAAATGCAGTTGTCCACTCAAATAACAAAAGGAGCTTTAGAAAATACCCATGGAGAGTCCCACCACAGGGATGCAATTTGTTGGTCTAGGGTAGAGCCTGGGTGCCGTGATTTCTTTAACAGTTAATTAGGTGACTCTAATATTCAGCTAAAATTATGAATGGTGACAAAGAATAAGAAAGTGGTCCATATAGCCAGACGCAGTGGTGCATGCCTGTAATCTCAGCACTTAGAGAGGCTGAGACAGGAGAATTGCAAGTTCAAAGCCAGCCTCAGCAACGGCGAGGCGCTAAGCAACTAAGTGATACCCTGTCTCTACATAAAACACAAAATAGGGCTGGAGATGTGGCTCAGTGGTTGAATACCTCTGAGTTCAATCCCCAGTACCAAAAATAAAAAATAAAAATAAAAAAGAAAGTGGTCCATATAATTATCTCCTTGAAAACTTACAATGCACATTATATGAGAGGTCCTGAGAGGAACCAAAAGACAGACCCCTGTCTCCCAAACTTATTTAGCTGTGGAAAACTTCTGTCTCCTGATACCTACTAACATAAAGGAAAACAGCATCAACAGAACACATTAGTTCAGGCTGGGGACACAGCTGAGGCACTGCAAAATAAGAAGTTTTCAGACAATCTGTAGGGTGAAGGGGTCATCAGGGTAGTGGGAATAAAGACTCTACAGAAGCAGGACATTCTGATATTTGTCCAAATGGAACACTGTAGAATTGATCAAAATATTCACTCTCCCTACACTGACCTCTGGCTTGGTCATCTGACTTGCTCTGGTTAATGAAATGTTAGAAGGAATGACATATGTCCTTTATAATGTTAAAATATGAAGTGCCACTGCCTGGTGTCACTGAGTTCTCTAACTTTCTTCTTTCCTTAAATATCTTTATTTTGTTCATTTGTTTTTATGTGGTGCTGAGGATTAAACCCAGTGCCTCACCTGTGCGAGGCAAGCACTCTGCCACTGAGCCACAACCTCAGCCCCTCTGATTTTCTTCTTCTCATGAGGCAACAACATACCAGATAGAGGCTTTTCCCTTAGCCCAGATCCTAGAATAATGGAGACATGGAACAGAAGAAAGCAGTCCCTAGCAGACAAGTAAGACTTGTGCAAGAAAGAAATCTTTGTAATTGCCAGCCACTGTGATTTGGGGGCATTTGTTACTACAGCATAACTAAGCTTAAACTGACTGATGCACCCATGGAAAGGGTGCTGATAATATGCTTGTTCTTGCCATAAGGAGCTAAGCATTTAGACTAAGTGTTATTCAACCTATCTGTATGATTTGAATTTTCCCTCTTGAGCATGTATTTCATTAGAAAATTTAAGAAGTATTTAGAAGTGTTTTAAGATTGACCTTCACAGATGAAATCTTCCTTCTGCTCAGGCTGGCAGAGTCGATTGGAAGCTCTAAGTGCATTCTTTGCTCAAATAAGACAACAAAATGCCTTTCCTGGAGGAGATGCCTAACCTTTAAAAAATATCCTTTCAGAACTTGGATATGCAGAAGGGAATGCTTTGGGGGACATGACTTTAAAATCAGTGAACGTTATTTTTGGTCTGTGCCCAACACACACAGGCTCTGGGTCACCCACCTGGAGGGGAAATGGCTTATTCAAAATGTCAAGGCAATAACTTCCACAAGACCTTTCAGTTTCCTTCTCTGGGGACAATTAGGCAGCAGAGAGTAATGTATACTCAGCCTCAGAAGAGATATCCAAAAACAGCATGGAGCTCATCCTTTAACTAGCTCACTTAAAGCCAGTTGGATCCCCTAAGTTTGACCCCTATTGAAAAATATCTCCCTCAATTAACCTATCACAGCGTCTGTGATTCCACCATTAAAACTTTATCCTTCAAAGCCTTCAGGCCTCCCACAAAGCTCTATGATGGTACTTTGCCAAGTAAAATCTGTGAGGGAGACTGCTTCTTTGTGTGAATAGAAACATGTAATTGGCATCAGGTTGGAGACCTAAAGGGTGATATTATGGGATGGAAGTGAACCATAGGAATCACCAAGTGCTCCTTCTGGGTCTAGGCAAAGGGGAGCCTGAAGGAAGAACAAGCCTGGCATTGTTTAATGACTGTCTAGACATTCTCTTTGTGAAGACCTGGTCAGAGCTCTGCAAAGGGCTTGGTTGGTGTTCAGCTGGAATAAACGGGGCAGCCTTGAATGGGAAAACCCTGAGCACAGGAACAGTGATGGGACAGCCCTAGATTACCTTCTGAGGTCTAGGCCCCACTCCACTCTCCCAAGACTCCTCTCTACTGAATAACCAAAGGGAATGGAGCCACCTGGTCAATATATATCTTAAAAGTATATGAGTGTTTTGTTTTGTTTTGTTCTCTAGCTGAGAAAAGGCCCAGGGAAATAGAATCTGAGTGGTGGGTTACCAAAAAATAAAAAAGAGGCATAGAGAGGAGGAGTGGGGGGATGGAGCCAGAGACAAAGTCTTCTAGCTTCTCTGTGTTCAGAGGAGCCACCTCATACTATTAAGCTGCTATTGAGAGCAGTTGGGAAGATGTGACCCTCTTGAATAATCACACTCAATGGGTTTACATCAGGACCAGAGCTCCCAAAGTGAAATGTCTGAGTGAGAGGTAGGGAGGCCTTGCAAAAATCCTAAATACATGAGTATCTATCATATATAAAGAACTCCTACAAATCAATGAGAAGACAGATAGCCCAACAAATACCTGGGCAAAGGACTTAAACAAGCACTTCTCAAAGAGAATTTCCAAATAGCCATTAAGTACATGTAAGAAGGTACAAGCTCACTACTGATCAGGGAAAGGCAAATTAAAACAACCACCATAGCAAGGTATGGTGGTGCATGTCTGTAATCCCAGCACTTTGGGAGGCTGAGAAGGAGAATTGTGAGTTCAAAGCCAGCCTCAGCAACAGTGAGGTGCTGAGCAACACAGTGAGACCCTGTCTCTACATAAAACACAAAATAGGGCCGGGGATGTGGCTCAGTGGTCGAGTACCCCTGAGTTCAATCCCCAGTATCAAAAACAAAACAAAAAACAAAAAACAAAAAACCAACATAACATCAAAAGATAGAAGCATAACATGAAACACTATATACTGTAGGTCTTGTTCACATCATGTTAAAAAGCAGAACGGTGGAACACAAGTCCATGTGCATTCCAGTTGCAAAAGCTCTTCCTATGCGCCCTCCCACTCCCTCCAGATACCCTGGTGTCCCCAACCCCTTCTGTCCTCCCATCCTCAGGGAAAGGCTCCATTATTCCATTATATGACTTGGCCAAGACCCCTTCTCCCTCCAAGCCCCAAGCATCTCACTCAGAAAACAGGAAATCTGAACTATATAAATTTCAGAGTCTCTTTCAGCTTTCATATTTGGAAATTTCCCATTGAAAATCAAACTCCCAGCCCCTTCCCTAGAGATTAAAATTAGGTCCAGGTTCAGGTCAGGGATAGAACTTCCTTGCATTTCAGTAAGACCCCTGAGCATCACTCTAACAGCAATTAAAGGCAACCCTCTATGGCAATAGGTCCCGAACATGGTTCAGAATTTCTTGAGAGTATATGCTGGTAATCAGCATTTTAAAAATGTTATTGTGTGCTTCATTGACACATGATAATTGCACATATTTATAGAGTGTGATGTTTTGATTATACATTATATAATAAATAGATGTATAAATAATAAATAGATGTATATATTATATAATAAACAAATCGGAGTATTTAATACATCTATCACCTCCTACATTTATCATGTGTTAGTGACTACAGGTAACAATATTGTAGCACATATTCCAAAATAACTAGAAGGGAGGATTCTGAGTGGAAATCAGCATTTTTAGACACCTCCCAGGAAATTCTGATGAATTAAGGTATGAAAACTATTGGCCTCCCATTAAGAGAATTTCTACTGGCCCAAGCTCCCCTAATTGGGACCCAAGTCTTCCAACCTACCTATGCCTCAGTTTCCTTACACTCAAAGTAGAAATAATGACTTCATTTAGCCTCTGACGGGTGGACAGAAACACAGTTGGCTCCTGGAGCAGTGAGGCAGGGTGCCTGATCCAAGACCTCCACCAGGGAGAATTCTAGGCTCTGCGGCTCCTGGACAAGGCTAGGTTGGGGTAGGGAGGAGGGAGGCCAGCCCAGGCCCACCTCATAAATCACAGGCCAGGAAACCAGGGCAAGTGCCCCTGCCTCGATATATACTACACATTAGATGCTTCACTGGTGTCCCACAAGTGAGCTTTGTGAAGCAAGGCTCAGGGAAGAGGGTGGGCAATTACCAGAAATCAAACTGCGGGCCAGCTCACCCCCAGGGTCTCCAGTTCCACAAGTCTCCTCATGCAGGGGCTTGAAACATGGCTTTTTTTTTTTTTTTTTTGAAGGGGAGTTTTTGGCTCTGAGTTTGAGGGCACACAAAAGGCCCTCAAAAAGGAGACAGAAATCTATTACCCGCCTGGCCAGAAATAGCCCCGGGTGAGGCTGGGGTATAGCCAAGTGCTGAGAAATAGACCTTGGGGAGGGGGAGGCCTCTGCAAGGGGAGCAGGGGCTGCTGGCCATAGGGAAAGGCTGCAAGGGAACACTTTAGCCTCAGGAAATCTTGGAACAGTGGCTTTCATTCCAGACTCCCCAGCTGTTGAGGAATCTCTCTTGGGTGTAAGAAGCAGTGATGAATTAGCATTCAGGTACCCAAGCTATGCATCAAGTAGTGGGTTCAGGTGAGCCTGTATCCACCAGAGAGGGCGCCCTTGACTCATTCATCTGCCAGAAGGGGCGTCTTTGCCTCATTTATACAAAAGCTTTATAAAGATAGTAGGAAGCTCTGGCTAAACCTCCAAGGCAGCTTTGCCCAGCCAAGGGTAGAGTTGAAGGAAAGAACAGAGTATGCCTAGTGGCTGAGCAGGGATCCACAGACCAGTCAGCACCCGTCAGCATACAGAGAACATCCAGGTCAAGGTCAACAACACCTGCCCACTGGGTATTATCCCAGGGCTCAGAATTGTGGGGAGGGACTAGATGTCAGCACCCAGGCTACTAGCATATTTACTGGATAGGCTTAGAGGCTGGGGTGATCCTGTGGCTGCAAGTTATGTCCTCCTAAGATGGGGGATGAAGGTGTAGGGAGGATGCCTGAACTCGGCCACCCTCCAGGGCTCCCCATCATCAGAACTCATTCATTTGCACTGTTTCTCACCATCTCCAAGTCTACATCTAGACTGCCTCCTTCCCATCTATTAACTTGGCAAGAAGTAGAGAAGAGAGCCCAGAGCACAGCAATTTCTTGCATGGTGATCAGGGTGGTTAAGCAGGTAACAGGTGGTCAGGGAGGCTCCTACTAAAGTAAACAGCGCCTCCTTCCAAGTGGCTGGCAGAGCCCAGAGGCCAACCTTGGAATTACACCTCAGAGGTCTTCTCTCTCCCACTTCAAAAGGTTAGGGAGGCCAGCCAGAGTGAATGCTCAATTAAATGCATTTAAAGGTAATGGAGTGTAATGTCCTTGCTGGAAATGCAAAGGCAGCTAGGAGACAGGGGGAATGGCAGCACTTCCAGCCAATTCTTGGGGTCCCAGATTTGCGGCCAGATAGGGGTGGAGAGTTTGGGGGAAGTGGGAAAGGATGCTAGGCAGATGACTCTGAACAAGGACATCCAGTACACAGACAATAGAGAAAATGTTCTATAGACCAGAAATGAAGGCTGACACTCAGTGGAGTACTGAAGCCCTTTAGTCTGTCTATAGAGGGCTAAGACGAAAAGGATACTTGGGTTGGAGGTTCAACTTGGAGACAGCCCACATGACAACTGTTGAAGACATTGAGCTTTGAACTAGACACAACTGGGGTCAAATCCTTTATATTTTCTATTTTATGTAGAAACAGGGTCTCACTGAGTTGCTTAGCACCTTGCTTTTGCTGAGGCTGGCTTTGAACTCACAGTCCTCCTGCTTCAGCCTCCCGAGCTGCTAAATTACAGGTATATGCCACCATGCCTGGCTTAATCCTTGGTTTATCACTCCCAGGTTAGCTGATCTTGACTAAAAGATTTCACCTCTTGAGTCTCAGTCTCCTTATCTGTAACATAGGAACTGATAGTCTTGTACTTCTAGGGTGGGCAGGAAGATTAAATGGGAGAAGGCATAGAATACCTAACATGTAGCTGGCACTTGGTTATCACTGAGAAAGATGTTTGTGGTCTAATATAGTCAACAATAGCATATGGATTGCCTACAATATGGAGTTCTTGCCAAATGCTCTATATGCCTTCACTTATTTACTCAAGCAGGGAGAAGTAGAGCCTAGACAGACTAACTCAGCAACAAGGAAGGGTTCACATGATGGTCAGCAGGGGACAGGGGAGACGCTGCACTTTAGAGGGGCAGTCAGTAGGCATCCATGTCAGAGGAGGAGGAGGAGAATCCAGGTTGTAGTGGTCCTTGGAGTCTAGCAGGTAGTGAACATGGCTTTATTGGAATGCCAAATCTGTGGCCTGCATGGTACTACCCTGAAGCCTGTGTCTCAGGGTGGTATAACCAATCCATCACAGACTGTTCCCCCTGGAAGCCTCCAAGTCTTTATCAATAAGAGTCGCAAAATGATGTTCAATCAACTTGCTATCTTTGTACTCAGACGAACTCACAGGGAAGAGGGGGTGGGTGTGAGAATCAGTCCTTCACCTGACATAGGGGGTGCTGCTCTCAGAACCCCAGCCTTCAACAAAGTGCAACCTGTATGGGCAAATGGGATGCTGATGCCCTCTTTTCCCATGATGTACATGACTCTGTGGGTCAGGATTGTTTCAGGAAGGAGCAGGGACTGAGTCTGCAAGTTTAACAACTCTAGGACTGCCCTTGAGTGAAGACTGAAAGAGGCAGTGGCCTCCAACAGTCTCTGGCTCAATCAGTGCCTCTGTTTCCCCATTTGGAAAATGCCAAGGATGGCATAAGCTCTCAAACAGCTTCTATTTTCCTAAAACCAAGCTGGACAACCTTCCATAAGGATGTCTCTAAAAAAGACATTTATGCAAGAAGCATACTTGAGTCCTGCCCCAAAGAGCTTCCCTGAGAAGAATTGAGGGTATAGAGTCAAGGTTAAAAATCTCCAGAGTCTGACAAGAGCCCAGGTGCATTAAGCACACTGTGGCATTTCTCAGAAGTTCCTCTGTTGTCTAGTTCCAAGTGTGAATTGCTCATTTTATGCTTTCCCTGATTCACTCAATTACCCAGCCAGCAGGTGCTACCTCCTCTGTGTCACCCTTAGCATGACTCAGGAAGAACTAGAAATTTCTGCCCTCGAATGACTGGCATTGCTTCTGTTTTACATTCTCCAGGAAACTATGCTCCCTTGCCAGTTTCTTTCTTATCACCCCTCATTTCCATGAGTGTCTTTGTATTTTTTCAATTTCATTCATCTTTCTCAGCTCAGGGTGGTATAATTTAAAGTTATTCTGCACTATTTTGGGTGCATTTGACTGGTGATATGTGTCTTGATGCCTTCTTATAGGCTAGTCAATGAACCAGACTGAGTGTGCACACAGATTTTTTAAAAGGATGAAAGAATGGTGTAGATTAGATGTAAAAGCCATTACCGAGATTGTCTTCAGTGAAAAGTCTTCACTTTATGTCTTTAAAAGACTCTTTTTCAATGCTCCAGCTTTTGGTTCTCTGGACATTCCTTCCCTTTACACTTGATCATAACATGCCCAGAATGAGTTTTGCCTCTTACTACCATCTGGCCACAGATCCAGGAGCTGGTGAGCAAGCTGTAGTGTAGCTGGAAGAACCAGAGCCAGTAGGGGTTAGGGAAGAGGTCTACAGATTGTATCCAGGATGGATGATGAGGCTACAGGTCAAGGTCCAGGACCTGGGAATGTTTAGCTGAGGATGCAGGGTAAAAGCAACAGTTAATCCGTCACTAAAGCAAGACTAGGATGGGTATTAACAATGAAGAAAACTGCATCCCTGAGTGGTATCTGAAATCAAGGTCTTCACTGTGGACTGCTCCACACAATTTGCTTCCCCCTAGTAAGTTACATGGGTGTTTTTGAGAGCTACATTCACATTATAAGCAGATACATTGCCTCACAAGGCTCATTGTATTTACATTTGTGCACATCTCATACTCTAAGGTAGACTTAGCTAAGGTTAGGGCAGGGGTGCAGAGTTCCTGACTTCTTTTGAATGCCCATAGAGAGCAAAAGTAACAAGGACCCTATAGCTGGCTGCTATAGGTTTGGGCACCAGGTCTTCTACTTAGGGCCATTTTGAGGATTGGCAAGATTATATGTAAATCACAGGGTGCCTGGCTGCACATAAAACTGTCCATTGGGAGCTGGGGTTGTGGCCCAGTGGTAGAGCACTTGCCTAGCATGTGTGAGGCACTGGGTTTGATTCTCAGCACTGCATATAAAAAAATAAATGAATAAAATAAAGGCCTATCAATATCTAAAAAATATTTTAAAAACTATCCATTGTCCATTCTTCTTCCTTACTAATCAGTACATGTTTACTGATTACTTTTCTTATTTGTTTGCAAGTGTCAGGGCACAGAGACATAGGACATGTTCTTATCCATCAAGTAGCTTCTGATATTTTGGGGTGAAGAAGAGATTCAGAAAGCAGAAAGTGACTGTGGTGGCTGGTATAGCAGCATGAATCATGGATACTACAACTTAATAGTTAATGGTTGCCTTCTGTAGATTGCTTGGGCTACCAGCTAACATGGAAACCGCAGGAGAAGCGTGCACTGGAGTCCTGGCTCCACCACTAGGAGAAGTTACACTCCATTCTAACTTTGGTTCCTTGTCTTCGGAATGGGGTTACAGGTTGCTATGAGGCCAGAAAAAGACTGTGGAATTTGGATAGGAGGAACCATTCCTCTTGTTGGGGAGGTGTTCCATGCAAGGTGAGCACAAAGGAGGTGCTGTCAGTCCTGTAATGCAAGCTTCAGTGACTGGCTCAATGACCCACCTGAGGTGGCTCATGAGGCTCTGTAACCTTGGGCTCCACCTTCTTCCTAGACTCATCTGCTGTTCCCCAGAAGGCAAGTCATCTGTGCCTCTCTACTCTTGCTCAGCAGTAACTTCTACCTGAAAGCCCTTGGCCTATCTTCCCAATTCCTGCCTCTCCTACTCTCTTCTGCTCTGCTCCTTCAGTATGGGACTCAGTGCTTTGGGAGCAGACCTTGGTTCCATCCCCTGTGCCACCACTTACCAGGTGGGTGGCCCTGGCCATGTTATGAAAACATACCAGGCATTTTATCTTTTTTAAAAAATCCCCTTTTGAGAATACATCTGGAGTTAATTCAGACCTCACATTAAAATTCCTCTGTCTTCCTTACTCATCTCTATGTCCAACAGAAGGACAAACTGGGACACATGATCAACCTCGATTAAGAAAGACAGATTCAGCAACATTTCCTGGACACATGGATGGCATAAAACCCTGACTGCTACCCTGTGGCTGGAATAAGGGGATACTCTCTGAGTGTGAGAGTGCTGCATCCGCAGCTCATCGCTGAAAGCTTGACACAGAAGGTCCCCATTTCTGATGATTCAACTTTAGACATTTTGACTTCAGTATTGTGTGAAAGCACAGCATACAACCATTCTCTTTTTCACTTACAGTACAGTATTCAATAAATTGCATGAGATGTCCAACCCTTTATTAGAGACCAGGCCTCACGTCAGGCAACTTTCCTAACTGTAGGCTGATGTGAGTATCTGAGCACACTGAAGGTGGGAAAGGCTGAGCCCTGGTGCTGGGCAGCTTAGGTGTGGGAAATGCAGTTTGGAGGTGTTCCTTTTGGGTATGTTCGACACATGAGGAGCTTACTGTACTCAAAGAGTACCTGTATGTTCTGTCGCTTCACCGAATCACTTACAGGTGCTCCTCAGTGATCAATTCAACATATTTCCTCTTGTTTATCTCACTCACTTCCTCAGTTTCACATCCACCATACTCCAGTGACACCCAGGCACATTTCCCACATGAGCTCTCCCGCAAACCCAAACCCATGCAGGCAAGAGTCACCTGGATGCATCCACCCAGACATCCCACAGACAGCACACAATTAACAGGTTGAATGCAAAGTCATCATTCCTTCTCCTTGCCATCAGCTCTTTCTCCAGGGTCCCCCAGATTTGGAACAGAGCACTCATCAGTTACCCAAGCCAGTACTTGCTATTCCTTCTCAAACCCATGTTATCCACCAGGTGGCTCTTTCATTGGAGACCCTTTCTTGGTCTCCAATGGCCCTCCCTGATGTAAGCCACTTATATCTGTTGCCAGGACAACAGTAATAGCCCCTTCTCTCATTGTCCTTCTCTCCCATCAAAACCTTTCACTCCACTGCCATCCAGGTGATTTTTCTAGAACATAAATATCTGATCTGGTCATTCTTCTGCCTCTGCAAGTTCAAGATGACTAAATGATGTGCCAAATGAGAGCTGGGACCTCATTTGCCAATTTTATGATTCACGGTCCTGGGAGAAGACAGATGGTTTATACACCAAGCTGGATATTGGGGAAAGTGTGATAAAAGGACTACTGACAACAATGTGAGCAGAGTTTAAAGAGGGCAATGAAGAAGGCAGAGCACCCACGGCAAGTAATGCTGGAAGCCTTGGCCAGCCTAGGCCTGAAGGGTCAGGAAGGGTGGTCACCTTCACCCAGAGAGAGTGGCCTGCCAACACCTGTGGCATGAGAAATTTATTCACTGCTGACCCCCAGGGACAGAACTGGGGTGATGAATGTCTCTCTCTTAACTCTTTGGTCTCTTGCTAGAACCTTTAATTTGTCACATCTAATCAGCAGCCAGAGGCATGGAACCCTACTGAGGCAGTCAATCTGCAAGGTCAGCCTTTGGGGACACAGAGCAATGCAGAGAAAGGTGCCCAGTGGGCCTGAGGGAGGCAGTAGAAAAGGCACGTGATAAGGATGGCATCCAGACGTCTTGGCTTGGCATTTAAAGTCCTCATAAATCTAACCCAACCCCATGTCCACATGTCCTAGGCCCACCTTCCTACTAGGATGCTGCTTCTTGTCCAACAAAATGGCACCCTGTCTAGAGAGCCAGTCTTTGCTGCCCTGGAAAGTTAGCCACTCTATTCCCATTGAAATAACTTATTTCTTATGGGATAAATTGCAGTCTATTCAAATTTCTTTACACGTCTCTCTCTCCCCACCATTAGAAACACCATCATATTTATCTCTATATCCCTGGCATCTGATACCTATTACATGCTTAGTAAAACATTAACTAGTATATTAATTTAAAATGACAGAATAGAATTATTAAATATGATCATTTCTAATGCCTATGTTGGAGGCAATGAGTTTTTCTGTCCCTTGCCAAGGATGGTGAGGGTTTTTATGCCTTCTGATTTTTAAAAATTGATGCAATATCTTATGAATTTGAGATCAAAAATTGATTCAATTTTGTTAATGAATAATCAAGGTAAAAGACCCAGAAAGGGGCTGGGGTTGTGGCTCAGTAGTAGAGCACTCACCTAGCACAAGTGAATCACTGGGTTCGATCCTCAGCACCAAATAAATAAATAAATAAATAAATAGCTATTGTGTCTGCCTACAACTAAAAAAAAAATTATAAAAAAAAAGACCCAGAGGGTGCTTCAATTCAGGCCTAAGTAAAACCAGACACAGGGAAGCTAGAATCAAGGGAATTGTTCCCTCAGTGGCAGTGGACTGTGCCAGTTTGCAACTCCTGCTTTGGCATCTCAAGCATCATAAATTAATGGAATTGAAAGCCACTGTTTGGAAGCAAAGTTTACAGTCCACTTACCGGTAGAGAGGCATTTTGTGGACATGGGCTATGAAACTTGTTTTCATTTTGATGTTTTTAAAAATCTAATTTCCATGCAAATAGGAAAGGATGTGTTTAAGAGTGTCAACTTTGGGATTTGTTTGAGCACCAAGCTGCATGACTAATATTTGAGGGTTGGACCATGTCCAAGAACACTTAAGGAATTCTAGTATTACAAAGGAAGCCAAATATGTTGTGATGACAGAATTTACTGTCCCCAGCAAATAAATGAGCTGGCTCAGAAGAAGAGCCGTTTTGCACTGTCCATTGGCTTCTGAGCAATTTTGTTCCCAACAGTCTGAAATCGTGGAAGGAGAATCACTGTTGAAACAGTGGTTAAAAACTCTTTTATTCAAGTGCTTTTAAAATGGGATTTTTAAACATTCAGATGAAGAAAAAATGCAAAATTTTAGACCTGGTGAGGGAAGGTCTCACTAATAGAGTTTTAACAAGTAATTCATTTTTTAATTTAATGCAGTGAAAAAACTGAGGATAAACCTGAACTATTACAGTGGTGGTAAGGAGGAAGGTAAAGATGTAGTTGCCTAGAATCGCTCTCCTGATTAAAAAGGAAAAGAGTCATCAAAATGAGGTGGGAGGAAATACAATCTTAATTTTTAAGAAATCTTTCTCAGAGGATGATATACAAAAATTCAGCTTTACCCTGAGGTTTAAAGAAAGGTCCTTATATTTGAATGAGGAAAAAAATGAAGTAAGGGAGGTGGGTAGCATTGGAAGTTCTCAAATTGAAGTTTGAAAAGTGAAGTTAACTTATTCTATCTGGAATAGCCAGTGAATACATAGTTAAAAGACTTCTGAAATAACCAATTTTAAGTTTCAACACAGACAAGCAAGCAGTTGAGCTAAGGACCCAGGAAGCCCTGAAAGCACTGTTTCCTCCTAACATTCACTACAAGACCAACCTCAGCATATGGAACATTTGAAATCAGTTGAGATTCAAGACGAGAAAAGATGCAGCTTGGATTTGTAATTTTCTGTTTTTCTAAACCTAATAGCAAGACCTCATATTTGAGAGTAGTTGGATGGTATTTTACATTGCTTTGATAAAAAGCTAGATCTTCCTCAAAGAAAAAATAATAATACGTACATATGACTTGTTCTTAGTTATTATGCCCCAAATCTGTACTCATTGCTGCCGCCCCTAGTGGCCATCTCCATAATTGCAGGCCTGCATCATTGTATGCCCCTTGGCAAAGGTACTTCAGGACAGTAATTGTCAAGTAATTTGATTTCACAGAAATTCTTGGTTTCTTGTTTGTCCTAAGGTGCACTGACACAGGGGCATGAGTACCAAAGAGGCTTTGGATCTTTCTTCCCAGATTAGAAAGGCTGGTTGTACCTGAAAGGTCTGTAGCTTGACATTTATTGATTTGAACCTTTGTTTTATTCTTATTCCTGCTCCAAGAACTCCAGGTTTGCATTTCTTTTTTTTTTTTTTTTTTTTTTTT
>CM053416.1:5051137-5080678 GCA_028644305.1 Xerus rutilus | reverse complement strand
TTTTTTAGTTGTAGATGGACACAATGTCTTTATTTTATTGCTTTGTATGTGGTGCTGAGGATCGAACCCAGGGCCCCACGCATGCGAGGCAAGCGCTCTACCGCTGAGCTACAATCCCAGCCCCCAGGTTTGCATTTCTGTTGCTGTTATAGTCTAGTAACCTGGCAACCACTCCAACGTACTCTCTGACCAGAAAGGCAGAAAGGATAAAGGGACAGAGGTTTCCTAAAGACATGTGTGTGAAGAGAAAGCAGGGTGGACATGAGTGAGAGTAAAGTGGGGAGGAAAGTAGGAAGGAAAAGAGGGAGGGAGGAAAAGGAGAGAGAAGTGGAATGATGAGAAAGGAGATCATTATGGTTTGGATATCATTATGGTTTGAAATATGTTGCATAGCTGGGTGACTCAAGTTAATCATAATGTACATGAGTTTCCCAAAACTCATGTATGCAACAATGCAAGAACATTCAGAGGCAAAATGATTAGACTATGAGAGGTGTAGCTTGATCCATTGATACTGATTAACTGGGTAGAAACTGGTAGGGTGTGGGTAAAAGAGGCATGCTTTTGGCGTATATATTTTGTCCCTGGTGAGTGGAGCTCTTTCTGCTTCCTGATTGCCTTGTCCTGAGCTGCTTTCCTCTGCCATACCCTTTGGCCATGAAGTTCTGTCTCACCTCTTGCCCAGAGCTATGGACTAAGACCCGTGAAATTGTGAGCCAAATAAACTTTTCCTCCTCTAATCATTCTTGTCAGAGTTTTTGGTCACAGCAATGAAAAAGCTGACTAAAATAGAAACATGAGTAGAGAAAGTAAATGGAAGAAATAGGGCTGAGATGGAGAGAGAGAGGGTAGGCAGGAAAGAAAGGGCCTGTGTCCCCTGAGTTAAAAGTCACCAACAGGACCAAACCCCTTACAGTGACCCAAGACCAGCAATGGTTGAAATCAATGCCCTGACATTTACCCTACATAAGGCAGATAAGGCTCACCCAGAGACACAGGGACCCAGGGATGCTAGAACACAGGACCAGCCTTTCTCCCTAGACAGGAAGGTTAGGCAGGCTATTTCTCAGGGTTAGAGTGCCCTCCATTAGGAGATGGATTTAGGAGTTTGTGCCTTCCCCTTGCTTGTTTCTGACCCTGACCTTGCTATCCCCACATTTATATCCTGGAGCATTCTTCTGGGTTCTGACTCAAACTTTTTACGATCCCAGCATCTAGGAAGTTCTTGGCCTAAGTGTTTTGGTAATTGAAGGAAAGAATTTTCAGAGAGATGCCCTTACCAATCTAAAAGAGCTCAACTCCTGGCTATTCTGGACCTGGTGGAATATGTTTAACAGTTTTCTTTGAATGCTAGGAGACTCTCAGCAACCTTTCTCCACCATATCTTAGCACAAAAGATTGGTTTAGCAAAAGAATGCCTCAGGCCCTCCAAAATATGTTCCTACACTACTAAAACCAACAATCTTTAAACACACACTTAATAAGTAAAATGTGGTCACATAGCACTGAAATATTTTCTTCTCAAAATGTTGAGATGCCCTTTCTGGACTTGTCCATTGGTACAGTAAGCATGTTGATGAGGCACTTAACATGGAGCAATGTTCACACCAAAAAGATTGAAATCAATACATCAAAGGGATATTTGTAATCCTGTACTGATTGCAGCAGTATTCACAATAGCCAAGATATTGAATCAAACTAAGTCTCCATAAATGGATGAATGAATTTTTGAAAGTGCTACATATACACAATGGAATACTATTCAGCCTTAAAAACAAGGAAATCATGCCATTTGTGACAAAATAAATGGACCTGGAGGACATCATGCTAAGTGAAATAAGTTAATCACAGAAAGACAAATACCATATTTCACTTATAGGTGGGATCTTAAAATGTTTTTTCAGAGAAGTAGAGAATAGAATGGTGGTTACCAGAGGTTAGGGACTGAGCATAAGAAGAGTGGGAAGAGAGATCTATTGATCATGGAGTACAAAGTTTCTGATAGAAGGAATACGTTTTGAAATATGTTGCACAGCTGAGTGACTAGAGTTAATCATAATGTACTGAATATTTCAAAATAACTAAACTAAATTTCAAATGCTTCATCATAAAAAATGATATGAAAGAGAGGTGATAGATATATTAATTTGTTTTAATCATTTTGCATTACAAGAAAACATAGGGTATGAAAACAGTACAATTATGAGTTGTCAATTAAAAATATTATTAATCCAAAAATGCCAATCTTACATCATCTTGTACAGAGAAAAAATGAATATTTCCCAATCTTTTAGTTTGAGATGACCTGATAACAAACCTGATAGCAAAAACTGATAAGGATACTATTACAAAGAACATGATAGGCCACTATTGCTCATGAATACAGATGCAAAAATTCTGAAAAATATTCGCAAACTGTATATGATGATACATAAAAAGGAGATATATCATAACTAAGTGAGGTTTCATTTAAAAATGTAAGGATTATTTAATACTTAGTCAATATAATTCACCATATTAACAAGAAAAGTCATTTTTCAATAGATTTAGAAAAAGGTCTTTAATAAAATCAACACCTATTCATGATAAAAATCAGCATTAGGAATAGAAACTTCTTTAGACAGATAATAAGTATGTTTTCTGTCTCCACAGCTAACACTATAGTGAATGATGAAATAATGCACTCTTTCCCCTTGTGGTTGGGAACAAGATAAGATATCTGGCTCCTAACCTAAGGGCCAAAACAAACAATTAGAATAAATAAGCGAAGCTATCAAGGTCAATCAATACAGAATTGATACACACAAATCAGCAGGCATAAAAGAACTTAAACAACATAAATTATGTTCTCAAATCACAATGGAATAAAATAAGAAATTAATTCTACAAAGATATCTAGAAAATGCTTAGTATTAGGAATTAAATACACTTTTAATTAATCTATGGGTCAAAGAAAAAATTACAAAAGAAGTTAGAACATATTTTCAACCAAAGGAAAATAAAAATAACATCTGTAGATGTAGCCAAAACAGTGATTAATTGAATTTTTTTACTAAGAAAAAGCTTACATTAAAAAAGCAGAAAGGTTCCATGACCTAGGCTTTTAACTTAAGAACCCAAAATAAGAACAAATCCAAAATAAGCAGAAAAAAATCAATGAAATGGAATAAAAGAAATATAATAAAGGAAATTAAAATCTGATTCTTTAAGAAGATCAATAAAACTGATAAACCTCAAGCAGACTAACCAGGAAAATAGAAAAATAGAAGATATAAATTACCAATACAGGACTGAGAGAGGATGTCATCACTTTGCAGACATAAAGGTTTATTAAGGAGATATTTTATGCAACTTAATATCAACAAATTAAAAAACTTAAATGGACTGGAAAAATTTCTTTAAAGATATTAACTAATAAAGCTAATCTAAGATAAATATATATCCTAAGTAGCAAAATATCTAATAAGTAGTTTAAATTTGAAGTTAAAATCCTTCCCACAAAGAAAACTCCATCCAGATGGCTTCAGTGATAAATTCTTTAATATATTTAAGAAAGATAATACCAATTCCACATAAGCCTCAGAAAACTGAAAAGACAGATCACTTCCCAATAGATTCTATGAGATCAACATAAACCTGATATCAGACTCAGGCAAAGACATTATAAAAATCTTAACAACAAAAACAATCTCTTTTATGAACATTGAAGTAAAAGTGCAAAATTTTAGTAACCACAACTATAACAAATAAAAAGATCGTGACCAAGTGGAGTTTATTCTAGGAATAAAATTTTTTTTACATCTGAAAATCAATCAATTGACCATATTCCTAGCATAAAAAAGAAAATAAGAGTGAAAGCACATAATCCTCTCAATAGATGAAAAAATTTAAAAAGTACCTGACAGAATCCAAGAATAATTTATAATTAAAAACTTAATGAAGGGCTGGGATTGTAGCTCAGCGGTAGAGCGCTTGCCTCGCATGCGTAAGGCCCTGGGTTCGAACCTCAGCACCACATACAAAGCAATAAAATAAAGACATTGTGTCCATCTACAACTAAAAAAAAAAATTTTTTTAAAAATTAATGAAAAATATCAATAGAAGGGAATTTCCTCAACCTGATAAAGATGATCTGTAAAAACCTACAGCTAGGGGCTGGAATTGAAGCTCAGGTGTACAGTGCTTGCCTCACATGCATGAGGCCCTGAGTTCCATCCTCAGCAGCACATAAAAATAAATAAATAAAATAAAGATATTGTGTCCATCTACAACCAAAAAAGCATTTTTTTAAAAAAAACCTATAGCTAGTATCACCATACTTAATGATGAAGACTAAATACTGTCTCCTAAGATCAGAAGAGAGGCAAGAACGACACCTCTCCCCACTTCCATTAGACATTACGCAAGAGATCCTAGCCAGTGAAATAAGGCAAGAAAAAGGAAGAAGAGGCATAGAGTTTGTAAAGGAGGCACAGTATGTGGAAATAACTGTCTTTACTTATAGCCAACATTAAAGTCTTTTTAGAAAATTCATAAAAATTTACAAAAATGAAAACAAAAACCCAGGAACTAATAAGTGCTTTTAGAAAGGTTATGGGTACAAAGTTAACACAAGAATTAAGAGGATATTTATGTAATAGAAAAAACAATTAGAAATTATTATTTTTAAAATAAATACCATTAACAATGGCATCAAATTATGAAGGATTTAAGTGATGAAATGCTTAGTGATAGACTTGAAAAAAATACACAAGCAAAAACTTCAAAATATTACTGATAAAAATGAAAGAAAACCTAAAAAGATGGAGAAATATACCATGTTCATGAATTGGAAAACTAAGTATTATAAAGATGTTGATTCTCCCCAAATTGATCTATAGATTCAACCAATCCCAATCAAAAATCCCACATGGATTTTTTGGTATAAATTGACAAATTGATTCTAAAACTCATATGAAAATTCAAAGAATCTAAGCTACCCAAAATAATTCTGAAAAATAACAAGTTTGGAGGACTTATACCAGTTGATCTCAAGATTTCTTATAAAGTAACTGTGATTAAGGTAGTACTGTATTATCGAAAAAACACAGTATCAGTGAAAGAGAATATAAAATCTAGAAATAGACCAACAGATATATGGTAAAATGATTTTCAACAAAGTATCAAGTTGAGTGAAGAAAATATTATCTTTTCAACAAATGATCCTTGCACAATTGAATATTCAAAAGCAAAAATGAACCCAGGCCCTTACCATATCACTCTATAGGCAAACAATAATTCAAAATGGATTACTGACCTACATGTAAAAGCTAACACTATAAAACTATTCTAGAACCCATGAGAAAAAAATCTTAGTAACCTTGGGTTTGATAAAGGTTTCCTTTAAAAAAAAAAGCATCAACTATAAAGAAAAAGAGTAGGTTAACTGGACTCTATCAAAATTTAAAACTAGGGCTGGTGTTGTAGCTCAGTGGTACAGTGCTTACCTAGCACATGTGAGGCACTGGGTTCTATCCCCAGAACCACACTAAAAAAATTAAAAAGTAAACAAATAAAATGTTTTTTAAAAAGGTAAAACTATTGCTCTTCACTTGATACTGTTAGAAAAATGAAAAGGTACTGCCACAGGCCAGAAGAAAATACTTGCAGCATATATGTCAACAAAGGCAGTATACCTATAACCCCAAAAAAATAAATGGCCAAATCTTTAAACTGACACTCCACCAAAGGAGATATATGGAAGGCAAATAAATGCATGAAAAGATGCTCAACATCATTAGCCATTAGAAATGCAATTTCACACCACAATGAGATGCTATCACTATGCAACCACTGGTGTAGCTAAAATTAAGATGGATCACTCCAAATATTAATGAGGATATGGGCTAACCAGAAATTTCATACTCTGTTGATGGCTTTGGAAAACAAATTACAGTTTCTCAAATTGTTAAATATACTTCTACCATAGGAACCAGTCATCTCACTCCCAGTTATTTACCAAGACAAGAGATTAAAATAAATGCCAACAGAAAAGCATGTACATGAATGTGCATACCTGCTTTATTTGCAATAAATGCCAAACTGGAAATATCTCAAATATGTATCAGTAGATTTAAATGAGCTCTGTTGTATCCTTGCAATGATTACTCAGTAACAAGAAAGGAACCAAGTGGTTACATGGAGCAAAACATGGAATAGAAAGGGATGAACTGCAAAGAGTCATAAGGAAATTTGGGAAGTTGAGGTTTTCATTATCTTTATTACAATTATTATTTCAGTGTGTGTCTGTGTGTGTGTACCAAAACTTATCAACTGTTAGTTGGTGCAGTAGTATACACCTATAGTTCCAGCTACTCAGGAGGATAAGTCAGGAGGATCACTTGAGCCCAAAAGGTCAGGACAGCCTGGGTGACGTAGTGAGACCCCCATCTCAAAAAACAAAACAACAGCAAAAAATCTTATCAATTGTCTACTTCAATTATATACAGCTTTTTGTATCTCAATTATACCTCAGTAAATCTGTAAAACTCAATTGTATTTATACAACTGTATTTTTATATACTAAGCAATAGGCAATGGGAAAATGAATTTTTTAAAAATATCATTTATGATAACACTGAAGATGAAAAATACCTAAGATAAAATCTAACAAAAGATATGTAATCCCTCTGCATTGAATATTATGGAACACGACTGAAATATCAAAGGGGACTTAAGTGAATGGAGAAATATTCCACATTCACAATAGGAAGAATCAACATTGTCAAGACAACAATTCCCCTTGAAGTGATCTAAATTCAGTGCAATCCCAACTCAAACACCAGTGATTTCTCTTAGGAGAAACTGAGAAATTATTTTTTAAATGTACATGTAAAGGCAAAAAAATCTAGGATAGTCAGAACAATCTTAAAGATCAAAATAAAGTTGGACAACTTAGGTTATCAGATTTCAAGACTTAGTAAAAACACAAACAATGACAACAAAAAACAAACTCGAGAGTAGTAAGGACAGTGTGGTACTAGAACAAGAATAAACAGATGGATCCATGAAACAAACAAAGGGTCCAGAAAAGACACACAGATATATGGTTAAACAGGAGAGCCACTGTAATTTAGTAGAGAAAAGATTTTTAAAAATTCTATCAGAGCAATTAGATATTGTATAGAGGAAGGAATAAAACAGAGAAAATGAATCTTGCCATCTTGCCCTCTATCTCATATCTTAAATAAGAGTGAATTCCAGATGGCTCATAGATCTAAATATAAAAGTTAAAACAATATCACTTTTAGGAGAAAATACATATGTCTTTGAGTATGCTAAGATTTCTTAAACTGAAAACAAAAGCATAAGACTTGAAGGAAAAAAACACAATGAATTGAATTACATTAAATAATTAAAAGGTTTAAAGGAAAGACTCATGGTGGGAGAAGATGCTGTAATACATATGTCTGATAAGACTAAAATGAAGACAAGATGAACACCTGAATTTAATAAAAATTCCACAAAAAGTAAATTTAAAAGACACACAACCCAATGGGAAAATGGGCCAACAACCTAAAATAAGTATTTACAAAGGAGGCTATCCAAATGGAAAATGAACGTTTGAAAAGTACTAAACATTCACCAGAGAAATGCAAAATAGTAAATTAAAAACCCAATATAATACCACTACATACCGAGGAGAATGGCTAAAATTAAAAAAGGCAAACAATACCAAATGCTAGGAAGTATGTGGAGGAAATGGGACTCTCACACCTTACTGCTAGAAGCACTGACTGTTAAAACCATCTTGAACTCTTGTGCAAATCAACTGAGCTGGGATACATATACTTTCCGATCCAGCTTTTCTGCTTCTTAAATATATACCTAACAGGAATGTGTGCATATGTTCACTGAAAGATGTATCCAAAAAACGTTTCCTGTAGCACTATTCCTAAAGGCCCAAATGGAAACAACTCAAATGTTCATCAACTATGGAATAAAAAAAAAACTGTAGTATCTTCCCAACATGGAATTAAACGAACTATAACCACATAGGTGAAGTTGAACCCAGATAATGTTGAGTAAAAGAGCAGGACACAGAAGAGTACATGTGATAGGATTTTGTTTATATAAAGTTTGTACAAAGGGGAGAATAATCCATAATGTTGGAAGTGAAGGTAGTTGCTGTTCTTATAAAGGATGGTGACTGGGAGGAGGCATGAAGAGTTCTAGGTGCTGGCCCTGTTCTGTTACTTGATCTAGGTTCTGGTTTTGCAGGTACATTAATTTTGTGTAATACACCCAGCTGTACATATAAGATTTGGATACCTTGCTTAGGTGTGTCACATTAAAAAAAAAAAGTCTGACTTACTGTAGAAAGCCCTGTGACAAAAACCAGCATGATGCTGGAGACAGAATTTGGTGGGGGTAGCCAGTCGGGAAGGGATCCTCCGAGGAAGAGGAATTTGGCTAAGAGCCAGAAGGAGAAAAGAAACCTACTATGAGAGTGGCAGCAAGGAACTTTCCTGTTCCTAGCAGGTGGAACAGCATGTATGAAGGTTGGGAGGCTGGGACTGACTGTAGCAGGGCCATGCAGCTGAGCCTGTTCTAAACACCTCACCCCAACCCTGGGTTCAGTGAGGTCACTTCTTGTAGTCAGCTTTTTCACTCCTGTGACTAATCTGACAAGAACAATTTTAGAGGAGGAAAAGTTTATTTTAGGGCTCAGACGTCTTGGTCCATAGACAACCAACTCCGTTCTTTGGGACCCAAAGTGAGGCAGAACATCATGGAACAAAATACATACCCCAAAGACATGTCCTTGATGACCCAGCTCCTCCAGCCACACTCTACTTGCCTACAGTTACCACTCAGTTAATCTCTATCAGGGGATTAATTCACTGATTAGGTTAACATGCTCATATCCAATCAATTCACTTCTAAACTTTCTTGCATTGTCCCACACAAGAGTTTTTGTGGGACACCTAATATCTAAACCGTAACAGTTATGCTGGTAGCTTGGAGTGCAAAGAGCATGGGAAATCAGCAAAATAAATCTGGACTTTCTTCCTTTTAGTAATCAATTGGCAGGACAATGATGATCTTAGTGTAACAGACTTACCTTGGTCGATCACTTGACATCTTTAAAATTCACTCTATCATGTCCTAGATTGTGGCTTTGGTCCTTAGCTTTCTTCTCTCTTTTGCTGGAAAAAAATGACTTTCACTGAAGGCAACCAAAGAAGACATATGCTTTCACTTGTCAGTTCATTATTTTTCTGTAGTACAGAACAGGAATTGACAGACTATAGCTTATGGGTCAAATCTGACCCATGCCTGTTTCTGTAAATAGATATATTTGTTTATATATTGTCTATGGTTGTTTTTGTGCTGCTGTGGCAGAGTTGAGTTGTTGCCACAGAGCTTATATGAACTGCAAAGCCTAAAATCTTAGCTATTGGATCCTAAAAAGTTTGTGAACCTTTGTAGCTCTGCAATAGTCATCCAATCCCATTCATCCATGGAGTCTACTACTTCCTGTGTGCCTGTCAAATACCCAATGCAGCATGCCAGTGTGTTCCTTTCCACAGGTACATCCTCCCAGTACTCCACTGGGGAAAGTGGGCTGCCTTTGCTAAATCAGACACCAGGGATGGGGACTTTCTCTCAGCCAGGCAGTGAATGATTCAACTCCCAAAGCCTAGCTTATTACCTGCCTTTTCAGATCAGTCCCAGCACCAGCTGTTGGAGGATGGGTTCCCCAGAAGTGCTGAGATGAGGGTTAAGTTCAGATCTTTATAAGGGATCAATATTTATGGAGGGAAGAGGGAAAAGTCAAAGTCCAATGAAAGCTTGATAAAGACTCAGCTGATCATGGGGGTTGAGGAGAGCTCTAGTTCAATCCTAATCATCAGAGTGTCCTATGTTAGCTATAATGGTTGGACCTCTGTACCCCCAGCTGGGAAGGGCATGCCCTGGGTGAGGAAGTTCTCTACTGCTGAAGCAGAAGCTGAAGGAGCTTACAGCTGGAGACTGTACCCTACAGCTGGGAAGCAATGTCTCCCTGGAGCAGGGTCTGGGTAGCATGAACCAAAGAAAGTCTACCATAGTCCCACCACTCGTGATGTTTGGGTGCCCCAACTTTTTTCCATAGGGATCCACTTATATAATTTCTTCTGCCCAATTTTTAAGAGTCTACAGCTAACAAACTAACCACACTGATGAAAGGGGGTAAACTTACAATGATTGGTGGGCTACTGTGTACCAGTTGTTTTATGGATGTGACCTCATGAAGGTAACCCCATCATAACACTGCATCCTGCAGATGCCAAGACTAAGACCGCCATGTGAACTTAACTGCCCAGGGTCAGACAGTTAGGGAGCTAGTATTAAGATACAGTCTGAGCTGGGCACCATGGCACACACCTGTAATCCCAGCAGCTTGGGAGGCTGAGGCAGGAAGAGCGCGAGTTCAAAGCCAGCCTCAGCAAAAAATAAGGCCCTAAGCAATTCAGTGAGACCCGTCTCTAAACAAAATACAAAATAGGGCTGGGGGTGTGGCTCAGTGGTTGAGTGCCCCTGAGTTCAATCCCCAATACCCTCCCCTAAAAAAGATACAGTCTACCTAACTTTAAACTCCATTTTTTCCACTATAGCCCACCACAATAAAGCAATTATTGTGTGTTACAACAACTTATCAAAGACAATGGAGGGGCTGGGGCTATGGCTCAGCGGTTGAGTGCTTGCCTCACATATGTGGGGCACTGGGTTCGATCCTCAGCACCACATAAAATAAAGATATTGTGTTCATCTACAACTAAACAAAATATTTAAAAAAAAAAAAAAAAGACAATGGAGCCTTCTGACCTGCATGAGCTGGCAAAGTCACTCACAAGACACAGGGGCATGTCTCAGTGGGTATCAGACACTGTGCTAAGCATTCAATCTGGACAACCCCCACAGCAGCCCCTGGAGAAAGTACTACTTCTGCATCTTACAGATGGAAAAATGAAGCTTAGGAGAGGTCAAGTGACTTGCTTAATGCAAACTGTCACCCATGGTCTATTCAACAACTACACACCATTTATTCCTGTCCTGGGGGGGAAGAAAGTCCATCTTCAACAAAAGCAAGAACTGTGTTAGTTTTCTTATGTCTTCCTAGCAACAGGAGACTGTAAAATTTAAGCTTTTGGAAATATTTAAAATAACCCAAGAAGTCCCATAATTGTCTTCACAGAGCCCCTGAGACCCAGGTACACAGGATGAGACCTACTGGACACGTTAATGACAAGGCCTGGAAAAGAGGCATAGAAGTTGTGTTCCCATGGGAGGAAGGTAGGAATGATGGGCAATCAACGTGGGGATCTCTTTCGTTGTCCAACATTTTTGTTTGTTGCTTCTCCACTTAAAGATCCAGCATTACATGAGGCAGCACATGCCCAACTTCATTGTATGGTATGATGATGGTAAACAGCATGGGCTCTGGAGTCAGTATTCAAATCTGGATTCTGCTCCTTACTAGCTGTAACATCCACTAACTGTTTTTATTTCTCTGAGCCTCAGTTTCCCCATCTGTCAGGTCTGGCTTATATCTGTATTTCCTGGTGTTGTCATCAGATAATATATAAAATTAAACACAGAACACAGAATGCAGTAACACTCAACAGATCAGTACAGGACCTGGTCACTACAGGACGTCAGTTCTTTGGCCACTCAGGCAGATGCCTGCCAGTTTCAGCCCAACATCACCCCCCAGCACAGAATCCCTGCCCTAGTTCACACTCAATTTCTTCCATTTCATCTTCAACTGCAGATAATACCACCTCTCTGATCCCTAACCAAGTATGAATTCTTCCTATAACCTATCAAGAATAACATCTTGAAGATGCAACATGAGAAGTTGGCCTCTCGAGCCAGGTTGGTTTGAGTTTCACTCACTTACCACTTATTAGCTGTATAACTTTGGACATGCATCCATGGACATGTTTCTTAACATCTCTGAGCTTCCAATTTATCCTCTGCACAATGAGAATAAAATCATATCCACTTCATGAAATTGTGAGATCCATGGGCATAGATATGAAGGCTCCTCACACCTAACAGGCATACTGAAGGTGCTCAATAGTGTCTTCTCTTTTCTCCTTTTTCTATTCCCACCTATTCTAAGCAAACACTTTCACCAGTGACTCCTAAGAGAGCCTATCTTAGCCCATGCCTTTCTACACTCTTGGTAGCATGTTTGCTACCAAGAACAAAATTCAACATTTATTATCTAGTCAACTGTAACAATAACAACAATAATGATTAAATGCATTATGTTTGAAAGTGGTTCCAGTTTCCCATGTTCCACAGTCTTGTGGGTAGAGACTGATTTATAAACCATAATCTCAGAGAATTAGAGGAACATGTGAAAGACCATTTATTTCTCCTAAGAACCCTATAACTTGATCACTACTTTTGTACTCATGTGTCAGAAGAAGAAACTAAAATTAAAAAGGCACAATGGTAAGAGGCATATGTAGGATTTGGGCTCAGGCCCTTCTTACTATACTTTAGCTGTGAAATAAATATAGTTTCAGTGGATGTACCTCATCAAACTTTCAACAGAAAGCTCGTCTGGTCATTCAAAATTTTTTTATTTTAATTTTTTTTAATGTGCTGGGGATTGAATTCAGGATCTTGAACATAGTAAGCACACGCTTTTCCATGGAGCTACACTCTCAGCCTCAACATTTTAAACAGGAGTCAGATTCAGTTATTAATATTGTCATCTTAGATCTATCTGAGAAAGAAGGAGGACACATGCACAAAAAAGCTAGGTCTATGATACTTTGTTTTTAAAAAGACAGGTATTCTGGAATCATAAATCAGAGGTAGAGTAGGTAAAGGTGGCATATGGTCTAACCTCTTCATTTCAAAGATGAGTGAAATGGAGTAAGAGAAGGGAAGATAACCATTTAAGGTCACAAAGAAATCATTGCATTGGGTCTCCATAGTGGCTATATATCAATCCCAAGGAAGACTCTTCATTGGCTGTTTGGGGTGACATGCTTATTCTTACACAAATCATTGTGGCCTATGACCAGAGGGCAGCCCTAGCCATGAGAAGGGGACAGGGTAGACGTCCTGAGTGCCAGCTGAGGACACTCTTCCTGAGGTGCCACAAGACTGGATTCTTCTCAGAGCTTGGGTGTGAATGTTACCTCTTCAGACAGACACCCACAACCAAAAGTAGAACTCTCTTTTCACCCGGTTGGCTTGCTTAGTGTTGTCTATATAATTTCACACTTGGATATTAATTTATTTTTATTTTCTCACTGAAATATAAGTAAAATCATTGACAAGAAAGGCCTTATCTGATTTATTCACTACCACATCCCCAGTGTCTAGAGTAGGACTTGGTAAATAAAGGTGTTCAATAAATATTTTAATTGAAAAATGAAGACACCAAGAGAAAAGGATGATCTCTTCAAAAAATGTTGATTAGAAAACTCAATAGCACATGCAAAAGAATTAAACTGGATCCTTATGTTACACCATATACAAAAATTAACTGAAAATGGATCAAAGACTTAAATATAAGACCTAAAACCACAAAACTCAAGGAAAAAGCTTCATGACAATCTTGGCAACAATTTCTTGGATGTAACACCAAAAGCACAGAAAACAAAAGTAAAAATAGACAAGAGGGACTACAGCAAACTAAAAAGTTTCTTCAAAGCAAAGGAAACATTCAACAAAATGAAAAGGCAACCCAGGGAAAGGAATAAAATATTTGTAAACAACTTAGTGCAAAAACTCCTGCAACTTAACAGCAAACCAAATAACACAACACAATCAAAAATGAGCAAAGAAACTGAGCAGAATTTCTCCAAAGAAGACAAACAAATGACCAATAGATATATGAAAAGGTGTTCAACATCACTTTCAGCAGGGAAATGCAAATCACAACCACAATGAGACATTACTTCATACCTGTTTAGACGGTTATTATCAAAAAAGCAAAAGATAATTGTTGGCAAGCATATAGAGAAAAAGGAAGCTTTGTACACTGTTGGTGGGAATATAAATTGGAGTAGCTACTATGTAAAACAGTATGAGGTTCCTTCAAAGCAAATTTTTAAAAACTACCATATGATCTAGTCAATCTACGTTTAGGTATGAATCCACAGGAACTGAAGTCAGGATCTTAAAAAGATATCTGCATTTCTATGTTCACTGCAGTCTTATTCACAACAGGCAGGAAGCAAAATAAACATCCATAAATGCACAAATGGATAAAGAAAAAGTGATATATAACACAGCGGAATATTATTCAGCCGTGTAAAAGAAAGATATCTTGTCATTTGTGACAACATCAATGAAACTAGAGGACATTGTGCTAATAAAATAAGCCAGATGCAGGACAAATATAATATGAGGAATCTTCTGTCAAACTCACAGAAGCACAGAGGAAAACGGTGTTTGTCAAGGCTGAGGGAGGAGAGAAACAGTATTAGTCAAATGCTACAAAGTTTCAGTTACACAAGGTGATTAAGGCCTAGAAACTACTCTACAGCATAGTGCCTACTGTTGAACTGTATACTTGAATAGAATACTCTGAAATCTGTTAAGAGTGCAAATCTTACATTAAATGTTCTTATCATCATCATCATCAAAGCACAAGAGGAAACTTTAAGAGGTGATGGGCATGTTTACAGCACAGATTATGATGAGGGTTTCACAGGTGTATACGTAGCTCCAAAGTCATCAAGTTATATAAACTACATATGCATTGATCTTTTTAAATCAATTATCCCTCAATAAAGTGTTTCACAAAAAACAGTGAGTGGGGGAGAAGTTTCCCAAAAGATCTAGAAGATGACAAAAAGGGAGAAAGGGAAAGCAGGCTACTCAGATGGCATGACGGCCTCTTGTGACAGCCTCATATGATGCTCTTAGCAATTCAGTTTTAGGAAATCAATAAAGCAATTACTTTCTCAATAAGAAAAAATATGAGGTCAGTGGGATGTCTGGAATCTTTGGTTTCTCATCTATTTCCCTAGCTAGATGGCAGAAATGAGGACATATTTGTATCTGCATGGTTGGCACTTAAAGAGCCTGCGGCAGAGTAGTTGCTTACATCAGGGTTTTGGATGAATAAACCCATTTGTAATGTCTTAGTACTGGTTTTTAAAAAGTTAATGTGCATTTGAATCATCTAGGGATCTTGGTAAAATGCAGATTCTGATTTAGTAGGCCTGGGATGGGGTGGGGCCTGAGATTCTTCACTTCTAGCAAGCTACCAGGGGCTGCTGCAAACCACACTTTGAGTAGCAAATCTCACGTCTATTGAGTAGCAAATCTGTGGGCATTCCACTATGAAACAAAGAGCCAAGAAGGATTTCCAGAAAGAAAAATGTCAGGGGGATCAGGAGAGCTGGAGTCTAGTGCCAGATGTCCCATTTAGGAGCTGCTCAACTTGGAAAAGTTTCTGTACCTCTCTGAACCTCAGTTCCAGTTGCTGAGTCACAATTTCCTAACCTGTCCAGCCCTCCTCAGTGTCTGAGCTGCCAGAATCAGGGCTGAGAGCTGGAAGGGGCAGCATCTAAGGCCAACTGGATCCATCACTGCCCTAAATAAGCTTTAAGATCTTATGCATTAATATGCAGTCAAGAGTTAAGACCAACACATGCCACAGAAAAGAATCCTAGAACTCTCCCAGCTGCTACCTAGTATGCTGACCTCAAATTTTGTATTTTAAATAAAATACTTGAGAAATTCTCTTCCATCCACATTCTGATGGTTTTCTTCTTTCTTCCTTTCTCTTACTCTTATTAAAGATTGGATCCAAGGGCATTCTACTACTGAGCTACATCCCCAACCCTTCTTTTATTTTGAGACAGGGTCTCACTATATTTCCCAGGCTGGCCTTGAGCTTGTAATCCTCCTGTCTCAGCCTCCTCAGTCACTGTCATCACAGGAATGTGCCACCATACCCAGCTGTTTTTCATTTTCCTAACAGAGTTTTTTTCTAATCATCAGAATCCCATTCTTTTTATTTTATTTCTCCAGTGCTAGGGATAAAACCAGGGCTTTACACATGCTATACAAGAATTCTACCATTGTTTGGATTTGGGAATATTTCCATATATATAATGTGCTATCTTGGGGATGGCAGCCAAGCTGAAACATGAAATTCATTACTTTTCACATATACCTGGTACACACAGGCTGAAGGTAATTTTAATATATTTTCAGTGATGCTTCATTTTGACTGTGACCCATCACGTAAGGTCAGGTGTGAAGTTTTCTATTGTAGCATCATGTCATTGCTCAGAAAGTGTTGGATTTAGAGCATTTTGGATTTTGACTTTTAAACAGATAAATAAAATGCCATGGAACACTATTCATCCACAGAAAGAAATGCAGTGCTAATAAATGCTACTGTGGATGAATTTTGAAAACATTATTACATGAAAGAAGGCCACACACTTTATAATTCCACTCATATGAAATGCTCAGAACAGGCAAATCCATAAAGACAGAAAGTACATTAGTGATGTCTAGGGCTAAAGACAGGAATGGAGAGTGATTCCTAAAAGAAAGAGTTTCTCTGGGGGATAACAGAAATTAGGGTGTTTGAGTTTCCTGTACTAATGATTGTACAACTTTGTGAATATATCAAAACCACTGAATTGTATACTTTAAATGGACAATTGCATGGCATATGAATTATGTATCAAAGCTGTCATTAAAATGTGTAAAGAAAATATTAGATAATACTACGGTTGGCACATGAATATGAAAAATAAAACATTGAGGAGATATGGCAAAGTCTGAAAAACAGTGGATTAGATCAGCTATCAGTCTAATAACCCAAGGAGATGAATGCTATTTTCCTATTATAGAGGAAACTGGCCTCCAAGAAGCAAATCACTCATCCAAGGACATAGAATATGTGACTTTTGAACCCAGGCAATTGACTCCGAAACCAGCGCTCTTACCAGACATGCTATACAGCTTCCTAGGCCCCAATCCCCAAATCCAGTATCCAGTCATACTCTGAGGATTTCCTTTAGCAGCTTCTCATATACCTGACCTATACCAGTGAGCATCACAAACTGCTCTGACTTGGGCTGGAAGCTGAGACAGATGGTAGTTTCCAGACAGTGGGGACAAACAATCTCATTAAATAGAGAGGGGCACTAAGGACCAGGTCACACAGGTAGTCAGAGACACCACTGAGACTCCTGGGGGGTGGTCTAGGGCCAAGATAGCCAGTTGGTCACCAAATATCACCCCTTCCATATGTAGAACTATCTGGGAGAAATGCCTTCCTACTTGGGACCACATTTCCCAGATTACCTTGCAACTAGGTACAACCTCAGCTGAGCAAAGGGCTCAGATGTGGATTTATTGACCTCTACTATAGCCCCAACTTTTCTTGCTCAATGCTATTGAAATATCACATAAGTAATTAATCAATGCAGGCTACCACAACTGGGTGGCTTAATCAACAGAATTTATATTCTCATAGTTCTGAAGTCTAGAAATCTGAGATCAACCTATCAGTAGGGTTGGTTTCTCCTGAGGCCTCTTTGTTCTTAGAGGAAGCCAGAGGAAGTTTGTTTTAGTGCTGTCTTTACGAGACTTTCCCTGTGCACATGCATCACTAGACTTTCTAGTAGGGACACCAGCTATCCTTGATTAGGGCCCCACCCATAGAAGCTCATTTAACTTTAATTATCTCTGAAAAGGCCCTATATTCAAATATAGTCACACTCTAAGGTACTGGGGGGTCAGGTTTTAACATAAGAATTTTAAGGTGACATGAGATTCTGTAACAATTATTTGAAGTGTTCTAGGTGCCTTGTTAAAAAGATTTAAGGGAAAAGATGAAATTTATTTAGCAGTATATTTTACTTAATGGAATATATCCAAATATTGTCATTTTTCAACATGCAGTCAGTGTTTAAAACATTGACGATGGGCTGGGATTGTAGCTTAGTGGTAGAGCACTTGCCTAGCATGTGTGAGGCACTGGGTTCTATTGTTAGCACCACATATAAATAAAATAAAGGTCCATCAACAACAACAACAAAAAATTTTAAAAAAACACTGATGAGGGTTTTTACATTTGGTTATTAGTACCAAGTCTTCAAATTCCAGAATGTGTTTCACACATCAGTTGGGATCAGCTATATTTAAAGCTCTCAGTAACTACAAGTGACTGACTGATGGCAGCCCTATTGAACAGTAGCTTTAGGTAGTGGCATTGCCAGGCCTACCAGGCACTTCTATGCCTTAGCCTACACTATTCTTTGGATCTCAATCAATAGCCTTCTCTCCTTCTGAGACCTGAGTTCTTGCTCAAACTTCAAGAGCTTGACATAAATGTTAACTCCACCCTTAAGTCTTAACACAATCTCCCAGGGAAAGGTTCATATTCCTATTCCCACAGGATCTTGTACCCATCTCTGTTTGAGTGACTGCCATGCTGGATTTCTAATTTTTATGTCACGGAAAAGCAAGACCACTTCTGAGTGATCATCTCCATGTAGCACATCCTTAGCACACAGCAGACCCTCATTAATACTTACTGGTTTTACAAACAAATGTGGAACATTCTCAGGGATCAGGTGTTGGGCTATCAGAATTTCTGTAAAATTTCCAGTGAAGAGTGTGTGTGTGTGTGTGTGTGATGGGTCATAATTTAAAAAGTGATAGAAAACATGGCTTGGAGTAGCACGGTTACCAGAAAGGCTGAACTAGAGAACAACGTATTTGTATATGCATGCAATGTAACAACATGGGACTGCATGTATCCCTTTTGATTTTGTTTTAAACTAAACAAATAAACTTTTCTCTTTTACATAACTAAAAAATACACTGAAAAATTGGAAGGATGACTCCTTCACAAATTTGTGGCTTCTATCACTGAGTCCCAGTAGGATGCTCTGGTCTCAGTTCTCAACCAGGAAGCAAGTAGTGGAGGTGAGAGTGTACATCAGAGAATGCACATCCCATCTTTTTATTTTTTTCAATATTTTTCCACATTTTTTATTGGCACATTATAGTTGTACCATTATTGGTGGGATTTGTTGTCACATATTTGTACATGCACACAACATAATATAATCTGTCCAATATCACTCCCCAGTACTTCTCCTCTCCCTCCCCTTCCCACCCTTTGGTCCCTTTCCTCTACCGATCTCCCTTTGACTTCCATGAGATCTGCCCCTACCTTTCTTTTCCATTTTCTTCTTTAGCTTCTACATATGACAGAATACGTCCCTTGACCTTCTGAGTTTGACTTATTTCAGCTAGCATCATGGTCTCTAGTTCCATCCATTTTCCTGCAAATGACATAATTTCATTTTTCTTCATGGCTGAATTAAACTCCATTGTGTATACATACTACATTTTCTTTATCTGTTTATCTATTGATAGACACCTAGACTGGTTCTATAGTTTGGCTATTGTGACTTGTGCTGCTATAAACATGACATCCCATTCTTTTTAAGGCAAGGCTTGGGAAGTGGTGTACATCTCCTCCAGGTATACCCCACTGTGCGTATCTTAGCAGCTTGGCCACACTTACCTATACGAAAAGTTGGAAAAGGAAGTCTGGTGAGATGGGTATGAATCCAGTGAAAACTACTACTATGATAAAGGGAACATGATGAAATTAGGGGGAACAAGAGAGAGAACATGAATATCCAAAACTAAGAGTCAAAGATTTGAGTGTCAGGATTTGCAGCTGTCCATCATGGGGGTGTCTGGTCATGCAGAATGTAAGCTGCATGTGTCAGACAGTGAATGCTCCCAAAAGCAACCTATAACCAATAATGAATGGAAGATGTTGAATAAACATGCCCACTTTTTAATCCATGGTTGGAATAACTTTGAGACATTCTAGAATGTTCCCAGAGTTCCTGGAGGGACTGAGATAGTTGCCTACATGGTAACCTGTTTTCCTCCTGTTTCATTTCCTGAATCCTCTATTCATGTTTCCTGGGATCATCTCCAATATGAAGTGCTTGCACATGAACCCTTGATTCAAGTTTACTTCTGGGAGAGCCCAAACAAATACCAGATCTGAGATTCCTGGAAATCCAGAAGGAAACTAAACTAACTGTTGTATTTAAGAAAGCAGAAAACAAATTAGGTCTTCAATTGAGGCAAAGCATGTTTCTCCTCCCTACCCTTTTCCACTTCATTTTAAGCAGCACTAATTAACACTCTACTTTCCCATTTTCTGGTCTTTTGTAGTATTCATTTATATTTGTTCAGGCCTATAAGCTATGACCTTTTGTTCCCTGTCCCCTTTTGTAAAAAAGCTATAATTAACTATAATTATTTTGTACATATTAATTGTACGAGAGAAAACATGTGATACTTGTCTGCCAATGTCAATTAAGATGAAGATTTCCAGTTCTATCCATATATTTTCTTGAAAATCTTTCATTTTTATGGCTGCATAATACTCCATTATGCACATATGCCACATTTGATCTGTTTATCTGTTGATGGGCATCTAGGTTGATTTCATAACTTAGATATTGTGAGTAATGTCGTCATGAATATGGATACCCAGGTTATCTCTATAGTACGTTGACTTTAATTCCTTTGGATATATACCCAGAAGTGGTATAACAGGATCTTATGGGGGTTTTATTTTTAGTTTTTGAGGAAATGCTACATTATTTTCCATAGTGGCTGTACTAATTTACATTTTCACCAATAGCATATAAGGATTCCTTTTTCCTCTCATCCTCATCAGCATGTTTCATTTTTGGTTTTCTGGATAATAGACATTCTGATGGAATCTCAGTATAGTTTTGATTTGCATTTCTCTGATGGCTAAAGACATTGAGAATTTTTTCATGTATTCACTAGCCACTTTTTTTTTTAGTTGTAGATGGATGCAATATCTTTATTTATTTACTTTTATGTGGTGCTGAGGATCGAACTCAGTGACTCACACATGCGAGGCAAGCCCTCTACCACTGAGCTACAGCCCCAGCCCCGCCACTTTTTTTGAGATATGACTATTCAGCTATATTGCCCATTTATTAATTGGATTTTTTTGAGGTCTTCATATACTCTGGATATTAATCTTCTGTCATATGAATAACTGGCAAGAATCTCTTCCCATTCTTTAAGCTGTCTCTTCACTCTGTTGACTGTTTCCTTTGCTGTGCAGAAGCTTTTTAATTTTTTGTAATCTCATTTATCAGTTCTTACATTTCCTAAGTTATTTGATTCCTGTTCAGGTAATCACTGCTTATATTTTGAAGTGTATCCCCCATGTTTTCCTCCAGTAGTTTCCAATTTTCAGGTCTTACATTAAGGTTTCTGATCCATTTTGAATTGATTTTTTTTGTACAGGGTGAGAGATAGGGATCCAGTTTCAATCTTCTATAGGTAGAAGTCGAATCTTCACAGCACCATTTGCTGAAAAAGGCTGTCTTTTCTCCAACGTATGTTTTTGTATCCTTTGTGGAGAATCATACGGATGTAGATATGGGTTTATTCCTGGGTTTTCTATTCTATTCCACTGGTCTATGTGTCTATTTTATGCTAATATCATGACGTTTTTATTACAATGACTCTATATTTTGAGATAGAATATTGTTGTGACTTTGGCATTGTTCTTTTTGCTCAGAATTTCTTTGGAAATTCAAAATATTTTATGCTTCCAAATGAATTTTAGGATTATCTTTTCTAGTTCTGTAAAGAATGCCACTGGGCCAGGTATGGTGGTACACTACTGTAATCCCAGCATCTTGGGAGGCTGAGAGAGGAGGATCATGAGTTCAAAGCTAGCCTCAGCAAAAGCACTAAGCAACTCAGTGAGATCCTGTCTCTAAATAAAATACAAAAAATAGGGCTGGGGTTGTGGCTCAGTGGTTGAGTGCCCCTGAGTTCAATCCCTGGTAACCTGCTCCCACTTGCCTAAAAAAAAAAGAATGTCAATGGTATTTTGATGGGGGATTGTATTGCATCTGTAGACTGCTTTCAGTAGTATGGCCACTTTAACGATATTAATTTTCCCAATCCATGAATTGGGATGTATTTCCATCTTCTAGCATCTTCTTCAATTTCTTTCATCAATGGCAAAACCATACTAAGTGGGGAAAAACTGAATTTCCTCTAAAATCAGGAATAAGACAAGAGTGTCTCCTCTCTTCACTCTTTTTATTCATTTTTTTTGTAGTTATAGCTGGATTCAATACCTTTATTTTATTTATCTTTATGTGGTGCTGAGGATCAAACCCGGGGCCTCACACAAGCTAGGCAAGCACTCTGCCACTGAGCCACACCCCAACTCCTCTCTTTACTCTTATTCAATACATTACTGGAAACTTCAGCCAGATAAATCACAGAAGAGAAAGAAATATAAGAGTTACAAATAGGAAAGAAGGAGGCTGAATTACCCCTGTTTGAGGATGACAGGATATCAAATCAATATACAAAAATTGGTAGTCTTTTTATACACCAACAATGAACTTGCTAAGAAAACAAACAAACAACAATCCCATTCACAATAGCCTCAATAAATAAATAAGCAGATTGCTGTTTGGCAGCTCCAGTGTGCCAGGGTTCAGAAGCCAAGTGGGGGAAGGCAGAGCTTGACCAGTGGGGCTCCAGGTAGGATACTCCAGGGCAGCACAAGCAGATTTGCCATCTGGGGAATCCAATGGCTGTTTTTAGTGGACTCTGGGGCCCTTTTACTAGCATAAACAGGATTCAGCCAGAGCTGTTTTAGTACCACTAGGAGCCATGGTGTGATTGAGAAGATGACCAGTTGCATGTGTTAGACCACAGCACCCTGGGGAACACCCCATATCATCCTCCTCCTTGGTGCATCTATGTCTATAACAAGAATGGGGTGAGCAATGTCAGTGAATGAATACTGCTGGTCATCAGCAGATAGAAGAAAAAGGCATTCATTGTAGGATATCACATGCCTGGCCCCTGAATGACCCTCAGGTTCAACTCTAACAATGTGGACCTCTCTGAGGACAATGGGAACCCTGGAGAGACCCAAATTAAAGTACCATCCCCAGGAGCCTGTGCCAGAGGAAGGTGAGTATACCATGGTGCTGGCCATGGCTCAGAACTTTGTGTGAACAGAGCCCAGGCCTTCAGCTGCAGGGGACTCAAGAATAGAGCAGTTTCAAGAACTGCATCTTTGCTGAGAGGAAGCCAGGGTGCCATGTGGCTGCTATGCCAGCTCTGTGTCCTGAGAGAGAATAAACATTTTCATGTTAAAAAATAATAAAAACAAACAAATAAATAATAATGGCTAATAATTAATCTAACAGAGAGGATGAAAGACCTCTCTCTACAATGAAAATTATGAAACACTGGGGTTGTATGTATCTTGAAGTCATTCAGTCAGTTCTTGATCTATGATCTTAAGAAATAAGTATCTGAGCAACCTTGGTATATAGTAGTCCCTTGGTATATTTTTCAAGTCAACCATAGTGTGGAAATACTAATGCAAATTTCCAGAAGTTTTAAATTATTTTAATTATAATAAATTGTTAATATTGTTAAATTTCATTATTGTTGTTAATCTTTTCCTGTGCCTAGTTTACAAACTAAACTTCATCATAGGTATGCACATATAAGAAAAAACAGTATATACAGGGCTCAGTATTACTCATGGTTTCAGGTACCCACTGGGAGTTCTGGAATGTATTCCCTTCAGAATACTGTACAGCTACAACGTAATCTCTCTTGAGGGCCAAAAAGATACATGATCAAGAAATAACATGATTCATTTGACAAGGGACAGAATGACATTTTACCCGGGTTCAGTTGTGGCCTGTCATAAGGGGCTTGGAATCATTCTGTCACACAATTCCAGGGGGCACTACAGAGTGACAACATGAATGGTACCCCAGAGGTTGAGCCTGTGCAGCAAATTCAGTAGCCCTGGAAGCCCTATATATAGGTAAACGCAAATATCTGCAATGTGACACAGACTTTAGATATCTGAGGCAGGTTACTAAGTAGATAAAAATCACAGGAAATCTTAGAACATAAGGAAGCATGTGTGTTCACACACGCAGATGCTAGCCAATTCCAGAGAGAAAGACTCAAGTATAAAATCAGTGTTTTGGAATTTGGAATGCATTCTCCCATAGAAACAGGACCCAGATGGGGGCTTCTTCTCTCAGGTTGGCATCTAGGATATAATGATTAAGTTCTAAGCCAATGTCTTTGGGTTAGTTACCCTTAGAAAAGGAAGAGGCTATGAATTTACTCCTTCATCCCCTACTTTTTCCACCTAGATCAAAAAGAGGAAGACAAGTTTATGTGGTTAAAACCACTAGAAGTGTCCTGAAATCAGACATTGTAGGACGTAGAATATAAGTCAGAAAACTTGGTTGAATTCTAGCTCCACTGTGTGATTGTGAATAAGTTGCTCAACCTTTCTAAGTTTCAATTTCTTTATCTGTAGAACAGATACTATCATGCCAACACTACAGTGTGCTGCATCAGAGAGATGGGGTATCTGATCTTGGAGGGAAGGTCCAAGCAGACTGTGGTAAGTTTATCAATCATTTTTACTATGCAACAACCTCAAAATCTCAGTGGCATATAACAGTATGTCTCTGGCTCCTGTGACTGTAGGTTGGCTGTGGGTCTAAGGTTTGGTTAGGGAAATCTCTGCTCCATTATCTCTTTTTGGGACCCAGGATGAAGAGGCAGCAGCTACATAGAGCAGGCGTGGTTGCAGAAGATAAGCATATGGAGTAATAACTACCTGGACAGGATAGTATTTTAGCTTTTACACTGCTGTGACTAAAAATCTGACCATAACAATTTTAGAGGAGGAAAAGTTTATTAGAGGGCTCACGGTTTCAGAGGTCTCAGTCCATGGACACCTGGCTCCATTCCTTGGGGCTCAAGGTGAGGCAGGACATCATGGTGGAAGAGTGTGGCAGAGGGAAGCAACTCACATATGATCAGAAAGCAGAGAGAAAGGTCTCCACTTGCCAGATACAAATATATACCCCAAAGCCATGCCCCAATTCCCATCTCTTCTAGCCACATCCTACCACTTCAGTTAATCCCTATCAGGGGATTAATTCACTACTTGGGTTAAGACTCTTACAACCCAATCACTTCTTTGAATTTTCTTGCATTGTCTCACAAGTGAGATTTTGGAGAATACCTTACATCCCCAAAAAAAGCATAACAGATAGTTTCTAAATATGGTATGTAAGGGTTGCAAATGTCGTTTTATCCTGGGTGTTACCATCACCAAAGAGCCCTTCGGAATTCATAAAGGGGACCATTAAACTGGGTTTACAAGAGCTATATATCTGATGAGCAAAGGGGAGCATTTGAAAAGACATGAGCAAAAGTCACTCCTGAAGTAAGGCAGCTGTGGTGCACAGGCACAAAGCAGAAGAGAACCATCAACTGCTTCATAGAATGTTGTTTGATAACCCAAGAGTTGTGCCTGACACCTTCCGTTCCTTTCTCATCACCTCCAACCCTAGGTCAAGGCTTGTGGATGGACCCCCACAACATGACCTTTATCTTCTTCTCTCCATGGTCTAATGTGCCCTCATCTTTTGTCTGGACCACTGCAGTAGCTTCTTCACCATTCTCTGCTTGTCCTATAATCCATTTTCACACTGGTAACAGGGGTCTTTCCCAAGGTGAATATGCTCTCATGTTAATCACTGCTAAAAATGCTTCATATTCAGGAGCAACATCCTCCACACTGTGCATTCCAGCCGTGACCCCTGTGATCATCTTCAGGACCCCCAGACCCCTCCTCATCCAGTTCATTATTCCTCTCTCTTCAGGCTTTCAATTATCTGTCACTTGTTCAGGGAGCCCTTCCTGCTCTCCTTGACAAGGTCAGAGCTCTCAGTTACAAGCTCTTCCAGCACTGCTGACCTCTCTTTTGCAGCATCTCCTAAAAGCTATTAACTTTCCATTCATTTCTTTTGTTAAACATTTTTAGTTGTAGATAGACGCAACACCTTTATTTATTTTTACGTGGTGCTGAGGATCGAACCCAATGCCTCACATGTGCTAGGCAAGCACTCAGCTACAACCCCAGCCCCTTTCCATTAATTTCTGACAACTTTATTTATTAATTAACATCTGCTTCCTTCGTTACCCTGTAATGATGCCACACACTGGCTGGTAAAGTGAGCTGATCTGCAGTTTGCAGATTTCTGTGGTGTAAATACAATCATCACGGCAGATTTTAAGATATCAACAATTGCAGCTCACCCCATAATCCTTGAAAATCTAATAATCACCTCTCATGAAGTATGGCTCCAGAATAATACTAAGGGCAGGTCTTGTATCTACTTTTACACCCTAGTGGCTAATATTGTGTCTGCAAAATTAATGGAGAACCAGAAGTATTTGGTGAAGAAATGAGGGTACAATGCTGATGCTTAAATGAACCTTCAGGGCAACAACTGCTTTGAATGCTTGCCCAAGAAAGGAATAAGAAAATCATGGCATCCCAGTTCTACTGAAGACTATATATTGACTTAACAAACATGTCTCTATCAGGCACCACTCAAGTGCTTTACAAACACTAATCCATTTAGTCCTTATAATAATGAAAAGATAGGTAATATTAGCACTCTATTTTACAGATAAGGAAATCAAGGCTCAAAGACATGAGGTCATTTGCCAATGTGGTAAAGCTGGACTGTGAACCCAGGCAGTGGGACTGCAAAAGGCATGGGCTTACCTGTCACATTATGCTGCATTTGTGTCTCAAACCAAGTACATTTATCCCATGGATGATGGCATATACTCTTGAGTCCATTGTACCTGGACAAAGAAATGATGAAAAAGTCCAGGATGAGGCCTTGAAATGATGGAGAAGGATAAGGCTTTTCTGGATAGGGATAATGTAAAAAGCTTAAGGCTTATCAAGAGCCATGATATAACCAAGGTGATTGGACTTCAAATATTTATTTAATAAATTTAGACAGTAGGAAATTAAAGGAAACATTAAAATTTGAGGAAGTGAGTTTGGTATATTAGTATTTGTGCAATGTTCTTCCCTGCGTGTTGTCTCATTGCAACTTCATGACCATCCTGAGACACAAGGAGAATCATGCTCATTTGAATAAAACCAGGACATCAATAACTCAGAAAGGTTGAATGATATACCTAAGGTCACAGAACTGTGTATCAACACAATCAAGTCTGGGTGCAAGAAGATGATGTGGTCAGTACTAGGCCTCTCTTTCGTTCCAAGAAACTCTCCAAATATGTCTGGCAGAATCACAGCTGCTCAGAGCAAGTCAGTCCCTGGAGTTAATGATGCTGTGTACCAGTACAAATTAAAAATGTAATTGGATTTGAAGGAGGTTTACAAAGATCTGGGATGATAGGCTAACACTGCAATATTAAGATTCAGGAATATACCTCTAACTTCTGATGTAGTTATTGATTTAACAGATGTGGCTACTGGGCACAGATACTACATACAGTGATGGGGATCACCTGAAAGAAAATGGAAATACTGATGGTGTAGCATGTGAGGAAAATGGCATTAATTTAGAAGGAAAGGCTGTGGCGATCAGATTTTGTGGCAACATGAATGAGAAATTTGGTTTCATCCTGCAGGAAAAGAAAAGCCAATGAATGAAGCATGTAGCAAGAGGTCCTCTTCCTTCTCCTCCTAATGATAAAAATGATGGTTACTGTTCACAGAGCACCTACTGAGGCTATTAGTTCTGACCACTCTTTGAGGTCAGAACTAATATTAACCCCATTTGAGAGGGGTAAGGAGCCTTAAGCAAAGAGATAACAGAACCCATAAGGACAGAGCCGGAGTGAGAAGCACTATCTTACCCTTAACATCATGTTGAATCTTTGCTTTCAAACACCCTAGACAGCATGGGGCAGGGCAGAGATTTGAGAGCCATCAACATTTCATCGGGTTGGCTTAAGGCAGGAGTAAAGCCAAGCTTCAGGAGAAAGGAGAACCAGAGAAGCAGGGAGAGAAACGGAAGCTGAGGCTAAGGGAGTCGAGAAAACCACACAGGCAGAGTTTTCCAAAGGACAGGAGGGATAATTGGACAGAAAGTTACCTAGAGGTCAGGCAGGATGGGGATGGGAAAACAACCATAGGATTTGTCAAATGAAGAGGGCTTTGGGGACTTTACAGACAGCATTTTCAGAGGAGGGGTGGGGGAGGGCGCCAGATTGCCGTGGGCTGAGGAACGCGTGGGAGGTGAAGACAGGGCCGCCGCAGTAACTTACTCTTTCAAGAAATAAGACAGGAGTGGGGGAAGGAAGATGGCGGAAGGAAGGGTTTTCTGTGGGGACGCAGTTGTGGAGAGACTGGTGCAGCTGGGAACCAGGATGAACGGAGAAGCAGGTGTTTGAGGGCTGCAAGACCGGGGAGCCTTCCTGGGAAGGACCGGAAGGAGAGCCCTGAGCGCCAGCTGGGGCGGAGGGGGCCACTCCAGGGCTCTGCAGAGCCAAGAGTTGGCCTTCGTTTTCTGTTACGCTAACAAACCTCTCAGGTAATCAACTTATAAAGAGGTAAGATTCCTTTGGGTTCACAATTCTAGACCTTTGTGTCCAAGGTAGGCTGGCTGCTGTCGCGTTGGGCCTGAGGTGAGACAGGGCATCATGGTGGCAATAGGCGGGAAGCTGCTCCCCCAGACAATGGCGGGGAAATGAAAAAAAGAGGAAGAGGAGGGGCCAGGCTCCCACAATCCACTTCGAGGCCACACCTCCAATGGCTTCAAGGTCTTCCGCTTGGCCCTACCTCTTAAAGGTTCCACAACCACCCAATTAGCACCACAGGCTCCAACCAAAGCTTTGACGCATGGGCTTTTGAGGGACACCTATCCAAACCAGACCAGCCTCCTTTTCTTTCTAGCCACAGGTGTTTACTGAGTGCATACTCTGTGCCATGTCTTATCCTAGGTTCTGTGGCTATTATAATGAAGAGGATTGTAATGAGTTGTATCATCCTTACAATTGACTGGGGAGACAAATAAGATGCATAATTAATATGTGTGTGTCTAACCATAACATTAATAATGGCAAATGTTCATTGAGCACTTCCAATGTGTTAAGTACTTTATAACCATTTTCTTATCAATCTTTCACCAAAAAATCTTATGAGGCAGACACCGTTGAAATTATCTTTTGTAGATCAAGAAACTGAGGCACAGATAGGTCAGATGACTGTCCAAAGTCATACAATCAAGATAAGTGGAGCAGGGGGGCTGGGATTGTGGCTCAGTGGCAGAGCGCTTGCCTCGCATGCGTGAGGCACTGGGTTCGATCCTCAGCACCACATAAAATAAATAAGTAAAGGTATTGTGTCCATCTACAATAAAAAATAACATTAAAGCCGGGCGCGGTGGCTCACGCTTGTAATCCCAGCACTTAGGGAGGCTGAGACAGGAGAATCGCGAGTTCAAAGCCAGCCTCAGCAATGGCGAGGCACGAAGCAACTCAGTGAGACCCTGTCTCTACATAAAAACACAAAATAGGGCTGGGGATGTGGCTCAGTGGTCGAGTGCCCCTGAGTTCAATCCCCAGTACCAA
>CM053416.1:4995299-5050637 GCA_028644305.1 Xerus rutilus | reverse complement strand
GGCTCACGCTTGTAATCCCAGCACTTAGGGAGGCTGAGACAGGAGAATCGCGAGTTCAAAGCCAGCCTCAGCAATGGCGAGGCACGAAGCAACTCAGTGAGACCCTGTCTCTACATAAAAACACAAAATAGGGCTGGGGATGTGGCTCAGTGGTCGAGTGCCCCTGAGTTCAATCCCCAGTACCAAAAAAAAAAAAAAATAACATTAAAAAAAAAAAGATAAGCGGAACAGGAATTTCGTCTTAGATTTCCCTATCTCCAGACACAAGCACTTAACACCTCACTTTCTGACTCAGTGTATGTTCGAGGATGAACAAGCCTGTGTCTGGGGGATGGGAAGAAGCCTGGCTCAGCAGTATCACCTTCACCTGGGAACTTGTTAGAACCGCAGTCTCCAGCCCACCCCACCTACCAGGCCAGGATCTGCAGTTTAAACAAGACCTGCAGGTGCCAAGTATGCACATTAAAGTTGGAGATGTCTGGCCTACTTCTTATTAGGAATAAGAGACCGAGGCCCAAGCGTTAGAAGATTGGAGAGACTGGTGGAACTTCAGGGTTTGGTATGAGTCCATCTAGACCGGAGTGGGTGCTTCCACTCTTGGCCTAAGGGGCTCAAAGAACAGCAGGAAGGATGGGCACCGCAGGCGCTCAGCGCGCGCAAGGTGCCCTGCTCAGCGCGCTCAAGGAGCTCGGCGCGCGCAAGGTGCGCTCGCAGGCTCCGGGCCCACTTGGGCCCCGGCAGCGTGGGCGCCCTGCGGGCCGGGCCGCCGCGTCCCGTTCTCCGCGCTGGCCCGGCCCGGTCCCTCAGCTCCACCCCCTGCCTCCCCCTCCCGCCCGCTCGCGCCTCCTGAAAAGCCAGCCCGCCCGGGGCGGCGGCGCAGAGCCGGGCCGGCGCACGAGGCAGCCAGCGCGGCCATGACGGCGGAGAAGGCGCTGCCCCTGGGCAATGGGAAGGCTGCCGAGGAGGCGCGGGAGTCTGAGGCGCTTGGTGGTAGTGGCGGCAGCGGTAGCAGCGGGAGCGCGGCGTCCGCGCGCGACCCGCGCGACAAGCGCGACAAGGCTGTCCACGAGCGTGGCCACTGGAACAACAAGGTGGAGTTCGTGCTGAGCGTGGCCGGGGAGATTATCGGGCTGGGCAACGTGTGGCGCTTTCCCTACCTTTGCTACAAGAACGGAGGAGGTGAGGCGGCACGCGACAGGGAGAATGGGAGGGGGTGCCACACGCCCAGTGGGGGCGGGGAGAAGGGGGTGAGGACGAGACCCCCTCTTGCGCCTGCGTGCAGCGAGACCCTACGGAGAGCCTGGACCCCAGGCCACCTGGTGAGTGAGCTCACCTCCAGGCATGGCCCACCTGTTCCACAGAGCGTGCCTGCGGGTTGCTTCGCACCTCAGTGTGCCGCCTGCCAATGCGCGGGGACTGGTCTGCCAGGAGTGTTCTGTCCCCCGCATGAGGTAAAGGCTGAGACCAGGAGGCCCTTGATTTTGGTATTTTCACTGGCATTTTGACAGGAAACATTTAGTCCCTTTGAGCCTCAGCGTTTCTCACTGGAAAGGGACTGTGGTTATTCCCTCAGTGGTCTTGGTTTGGGGGAATTTGTCCAAGTGCCAGGCACTGTGCTAAGCTTCCCCTACCTCACCTCAGCTTCATAGTCACCTTTGGAGGCGGTGGCATGCCCATCTTGCAGGTGAGAAAACTAAGGGTCAGAAAATTTCCTCATTTAACTAGTGATTAAGATGGGATTCTGGGACTAAAAACCATGTTTTAAACTGGGATTGGGCTGACAACAGGTCTAACTTTTTATGTGAGCCTTCGCTGTTAGTTTTTCTGCCTCATCTTTTAAATTTGCTCTTGGGGCGATTTCTAAGGCTATTATTTTGGGCCTCCCTGGTGGAAGAATTGGCACCAAGCAGTTACATTTGTTGGCCTCAGAGTCACCCACAACACAGAGCAGCCACACTGATTTAATGTTTATGAGATGCTTAGAGATTGTGGAAGGGGGAGAGGGAGAGGAAGGTGTTGAGGGAGTCATTTCTAGTAACAACATCTCCAAGTCAGTTTGCCAGAAGAGGCAGCCGTGAATCTATGGCTCTCTCAGTTCAGTGAAAGGGCTCCAGACATCAAGTCTTCCTCCTGTCATATCAACAAGTCAACCCTGCAAGTCCATGGGAAGGGATCTTCTAAAACTTTCAGTGGTGTGGTTTCTCCAAGAGAAAGCCTGTGCCATTATGTTCCCCCCTGACTTTTTTGTGGTGCGCCCTGTTCCTCCAGTAAATCCTTAAACCTTATACAAGGTGGCTCAGAAGTCGGCTGGCAGGGCCAGTGCTGGACTTCCTGTGCAAGCTGCTGCAGGGAGAGCGAGAAGGGTACTGCTGGGCCCAGGCCCTTTCTTTGAAGACATTCATCTTGAAGGTACAGGCTGCTCCAAGCCTGCTCTGCACTGGTAATGAAGTGGCCGCCGATGTTGGTGGCTTGGCAAGGGGAGTACAGAGGGAGTGGACTTGGAGACCCCAAATGTGCCCTGTGCCCTCAGCTGTGAGTCCTGCCTCTCTTGGCAGACTCAGCCTTTATAAACTGCGATGTGCACTTGGAAACCTGTGGAAACTCTTAAGAGTAGGCCCAGACCAAAAAAAAAAAAAAAAAGTTGAATATCTTTGTTCATCCAGGCAATTATTGTGTCAAAGCAATGTGTTCCTAAAAGCAAAAATTAGGTAAATTGGGTTAATTACAAATTCTGCCACTGATTAAAAAAATGTTGTAGTGAGTAAAGTTTTAAAATGAGTAGCTGCTAGATTTTCTCTTCCTCTCTCTGATTTGTCAAGAGTCTCCATTGGGTGCACAGATACCCTGTTTTGATTGAGTTAGTTATTTTAAGGATTATAGTACAAGCTTTATGAATGCACAAACCAGAAGGCTTTTACAAAGTGTCATCTATTAGGTTTCAGAGAGTTCCCAGGTAAATTGCAATGTATTAAAGAATGATTGCAGCTTTTAAATCAATTAGATTTAGATTCAGTAAACAGATACTCTTTTCCCTTTCACACAGTTTTGCCTTTTTATATCGTTCAGCTGACTGTATATCCACAGTTTTTCTTTTTTCAAAAATCTACATATCTCTACTCATCGATTCCAATGATAGTTTAAAGTATTTCTTTCCCAATGTGAAATTTTGAATTAGTTGCTTGCCCAGAAAAACCTAAGACCCTTTCAAAACCTGTTATATAGAACCCTGCTATCAGGATTGATCAAAATCGTTGCTATTAATCCTTGCAGTTAAAGAGGCTTCATTTAGCAAAAAGCAATTTCAGTTAAAGGCTTCATTTGTGAGATCAGATGGTCAGGAATAGCATGTTTTCATACTTGGTTATTAGACTAGAGAAAGAGAATGAAGGATTTGGAAAAAATCCCCTTCTGCTTGTAATAGCCCATGTTCACTTCAGTTATTTAATTTGTTTTGCAGAAAGGCCCAGGCAGTGGGTATTGTGTTTCAAGATAGGAGCACTAAAACTTAGGGTGGTCTTTTCCCAGACTGATCCTAAGCCAGACTTAGGATAGATCCTTGTTGCTAACTCCATATAATTCAACTCCACACCTGGGACTTGTATACAGGGATGTTTAACTCTTTGAAGCCTGATATTGTTCATTGTATAATTCCCTGAGAATGCATTTCATTATTAAAAAATTTTTTTTCAGGTCACTCTAGAAGTAAATAAGAGAAAAGGGTCCCTTCCTTACCTAGACTGTTGACATCACTTTAAAATTAAAAACAAGGGGTCAATTTTCAGGATGGAAATCATCTTGACCTGCACCAAAGGATGGAATGCATAAATTAAAGAACTGAGCAAATAAAACCTGTACTTTTAAATTATCTTCATAGTTGTACAATAATTCTGAAAGATGAGCTATGCAGATATTAAGGATTAAAGCCCCATTTTGCAGGTGAGGAAGTTGAGAATCTGAGCTGTGTGATGGACTTGCTTAAGATCATAGATGACAGAGAGCACAAAACTGAGGCCCCATGTTCTGACTCTAGTCTCAGCTGAACTGGAACTCAAGCTTAGAGAACATCATGTCTTACCTGTGGAAGGTGCATATTAAAGATTTCTTGCACCAAACATGAAACGATGGGAGCAGTTTTAATCTCACTCCTTCACATCCTTCCAGGGGCATTCCTGATTCCCTATGTGGTGTTTTTTATTTGCTGTGGAATTCCTGTCTTTTTCCTGGAAACGGCTCTGGGGCAATTCACAAGTGAAGGAGGCATTACATGTTGGAGGAAAGTCTGCCCTTTATTTGAAGGTAAGTGTTGATTTAATGAGAAATAAATTTTGCCCCCAAAATGTCAAGCTACAAAGAGTAGCAGAAGGCTGTTTGGAAAAGATAGAAACTCAAATTGTTCTCTTTCCTTCATCCTTTCAGGAATTGGCTATGCAACACAGGTGATCGAGGCCCATCTAAATGTGTATTACATCATCATCCTGGCATGGGCCATTTTCTACTTGAGCAACTGCTTCACCACTGAGCTCCCCTGGGCCACCTGTGGGCATGAGTGGAACACAGGTATGGCCTCCAGGGAGTATCTCTCTACTGGTCCTGGTGGAGGATTGGGGGTGAATCCTTGGCCTCTGGGCTCTTGTCATGAGTCCAGTTTCCTGGGAGTGGCCTTAGTGGTCTGGGTATGTTCTGTGAGTTACAACCTAAGCTGAGCTTTGGTCCAGGGGTTGACATGGTTAAGAGAATGGTCATATTCTTGGCTCACTTTGCTGGATGCAGAGATTGAGCCCTTGGGGACAAGGTGTAGGGTGTGAAGAAGTGTTAGATTGAGATTCAGAGGACTAGAGCCCCATTTCCAGACTCCAAGTGACCAGTTTTCCTCTATTAAAGGAAGAGGTTAGACTAGATTAAGGGCTGCAGACAGAGGGCCTTTAGGCTGATCCATCTTTAGACCTATTAACAGCAAATTGAAAAATGTATTTGGTTACCAGAATTTTAAAGTCTGAATATTTCATGTGAAAAATCCAGATTTCCAGCTTCTCTTTAAAAATTCAGAGATTTGACAACATTCCTACTTGGCAGCAATGGCTGCAGCTGAGAAGTGGCTGTTGCCTTTGGGTGACACATCTATCCTCAAGTTTTTAGTGACCCCACCCAAATTACTTGGTTCATTTGCTTTACCTGTTCAACCTAGCTTGACATTTGAGTGTAGCAGCTGCCCCTTCCCAGAATGGATAATACTTTTGATTCAATAGATGGTTTTATTTTTCAATTGGATATCCTATTAGAATTGAGTTTTATAATTCAGGGAAGAATATCTGTCCAACCCATTTCTAAGATGGCTGTGCTTACAGCAGGCATCACTAATTGATTACAGCACTCTTTTCTTTTGAGTCTAGTCTTGGAGCTCTTATAGTGTTCCAAGCAGCTGCTGCCTTTTGACTGGAATGGGAGCTCACAGTTAACCTATTTACCATCCATATTATAATCTGTGGTGAGATCATGTCTGGAAGTATCCTCTCATGCTGAGGACTGAGATGTAGCAAGACTGAGTAGGATGCTGGGTCACCAGCAGGTAGAGATGAAGGCATTAGACCTGGAAATTTCTGCGATCTATCTCCTACCCCTGTGTGACTTTCACATTTTGTGGTGACCTCACTGTCTCTCTTCAGAGTCCGTGTTGTTAACCTTCCTTTGGCAAGGGACCTTAGAGAGATGTTCATCAAACTCAAATTCAAGGGCATATTCTTGGAGGCCTGCAAGTCTTCCGTGATAATTTAATTGTATGTGGATATTTTGAGGATACTCTAAAAATATGTGCATGTTCTGGATCTTAAACACAACCACCTTATAACTGAAGATGGTCGGGAGATTCCACTACCTGAAATTGCACGTGTTTGTACTTTAAGAGCAATTTGTGGCAAATAGAATGATAGTAGCCAGGGATAGAGAGTAAAGAGAAGTTTAATTCATAAATGATCTGTTGGGGGGACTGAAGGTTTGGTTCAGTGGTGAAGTGAATGCCTGGCATGCATGAAACTCTGGGTTCCATGGCAAAAATAAATAAGGTGCACTTGGTACTAAGCAAAGTTCAGTCGAGAATGCAATTAACAACAGGAATGAAGGTTTTTCACAAGTGTGACCAGTAGGAACTGGTTGTAAAATTGAGATTCAGATAGCCTGTGGAAGAATGATGCAGGTGACATCAACAGACTCTGCTGTTTACCTGTCAGTTCCATTTTTTTTTTCTGTTGGGGAAGCAATGTAATTTCAACAAACAGCACACTGCCATGTGATGTTATCCCTTTGATTTGTGTTGGTTTCATAGTTTAGTTGGTTTTTAACTTGTAAATTTAATCTTGCTTTTCTAGTTTTATGACTAATAAAACACAAAGACTTCACTAGCCCATTGTTTATTTGTACATGGTTAAATATCATTTTAATAAAAATAACTGGTGAACTTTGGATGTCTGCAGTTTTTTTTTTTTAACTCTAGGAAAAAATTTGAGAAACTTTGATATATTTTATTGATATATTTCATTTTGAGCCCAGGAAAAGGCCTAAGACACATCCAGTCACTTTACTTACAATTTCAGTTTTCTAGACTTTTCTAGGCTGGCTATGGACCTCCAGACCACTTCCTTTCAGAATATAGTTAGCGCTTGCCAAAAGGAACAAGAAGGAAGCAGACAGTAGAGGCATTTCCCCCAATGCACCACAAACCTCTTTTTCCACTGGTTTGCAATTCCCTTTCTCTAAGGCATGTGAACCCTAGCAGTGTGTAAAATATCACACACAGGAATGTAATTCCTTCCCCCAAAGATAGCAGATGTGATTTGGATGGTTCTTACACATGTAAGAAGAAAAAATGTACCAGAGCAAAGTGGGTGCTGGCCCCTGTTCTGGATGCATGAAGTTCTGAAGGAGCAGATGCAGAAAGCCCTGCCCCTAGGCAGCTTGCAGTCTGGTGGCCCAGGTAGCTGAAAGTAGAGAAACACAGGTTCCATGGTGGCTGACACTACCAGGAATTAACCATGCCAAAGAAAATGGAGCTCTGGCTAGAATTTATTCTCAGTTCTTTCTTTAACTGGCTGATGACTTTCTAGAGGAAAGAAAGGATCCAGATGTGTATGTGGCGGGGGAGTCCCTTGACTTTTTCTGAACCTTAGATTAATTCTTTCCAAACTAGATGGAGTTTGAGAAGGTAATTCCTTGGAGGGCCTTTGAATTCTGGCTTGCTTAGAATTCAGGGAAAGGAGATCAAGGACAGCTTCCTGGAGGAGTAGGGGAGATTAATGGGTTGCTCTGGGCCTTGACCAATAAGAACTAGGAGATTTTTACTTGAGATTCTCTTGGCCATCAAGTTCCTGAGGAGAAGTCTTCAATAAGTCCTTTCTGATGAGTTGGATACTGTAAGGGAATGATGAAGAAACTAAGGATCTTTTATTCATGTAGCTTCTCACCGTTTTATCCAATTCTGACATCTTTATAAGGCAGCTTGCAGTATCAGCCCCTTTTTTTTAGGTAAAGGAAAAATCTCAATTGCGTTTCTGCCCTACAGACATCACAACTGGCCCATTTCTTTAAACCCCCTAGTACAGTGAGAGCCACTGAGTAGGAGAGATAAATACCATGGACCGGATGTAGGCAAAAAAGTAGGAAAAAAAGCAAAACTGATTTGGGAAAAGGCTAGAGGAAGGAGCAGAATGGGGCCTGTTGGCTGGGAATAGAAGAGACTAAAGTCCCCTACCCCCTACTTTTTTCCTCCTATCAAGCTTCTCTCATGAACTGTTGGTAAAGCATCGATTTTCCCCCTCAGTGCTCTTGGAGTCATGTTTGCTTGGAGCGGCAAGTTAAAGCTGTCAATCTTGCACTATCGGCTCTGAATGTTTTCCCAGCTTTACCTCTCACAAAGGTTAATTTTCTTCTATGTCTTGTCTTGTTTCCACTGTAGAGAATTGCGTGGAGTTCCAGAAACTGAATGTGAGCAACTACAGCCATGTGTCCCTGCAGAACGCCACCTCCCCCGTCATGGAGTTTTGGGAGTAAGTGGAGAAGTACTTGTCTCCCTTGGTCGGTGGGGACTCTGTCCTGGTTCTGCTCATTTGACCTGGGCAAAGCCTGACCTTTCCTCCAGCCTGGCAGTTTCTGGCTTCTGTGGGCTTTTTTTTTTTTTTTTTTTTAGATCTTTTTTGTTGTAGAGGGACACTAATACCTTGATTTTATTTATTTATTTTTATATGGTGCTGAGAATTGAACCCAGTGTCTCACACATGCTGGGCAAGTGCTCCACCACTGAGCCACAACGCCAGACCCTTCTGTGGGCTTTTGATTATTGGAGAAGCAAGAGTGGAGATATTCTGGGGTTTCCTAAAGGGACAACGGAGAGAAATACCTTCTTGTTCTTTGATAACGTGTCAACATGCCTAACTGCTTGTTAGGGCAGGAAGTGCTTGATAAAAGGATAGTTTAAAAATTCATCTTGAACAAAAGAAGATAGAACGTGTTTGCAATAAGTGAAGTCGAGAGTATATTTAGCCTAGTGGAAGTCTCCAGGGGCGCAGGTCTGTTTGCTCTCAGTAGCTGAAGTGGCATGTGGAAAGGAAGTAGATCCACTTTAATGGATAGAGGTTCCAAAGAAGCAGGTTTCAAATGTGCTTAAGAAAGAAGTTGTTCTCACAGTGTTGTCTGAAACTACTTCAGAAGATTGTGAGCACCCTTTACCTGGAAGTGAGAATTCTTTACTTAGAAGTGTTTAACTAGTGTTGGACTGCTGATTACCATCAGAGATGTATTAGAATCCATGGAAATTCTAAGCAATGATTGTTTGGATGGACATTTTCCTAGAAATGGGCATAGTTTCATCAGAGTTCCAAAAGATCATGATCCGTACAGGGTTTCTACATATAATTGTCTTATAGCCTGAGGAGGCACTATGTACATTGTGTAATGTGCACTCTGGTATTATATAGTACACAACCTATATAACTGTATCCGGAAGCCCTGACTTTGGAGTTTCTAAAGTAGAAGTAGGATTATCCCCTAACCCAGCGTATTGAAGAGATGTTTCCTATATGAGTCAAAGTCTAGACTAAATGCTTTCTGAGATTTTTCAGGCTGAAAAGACCTGGTGCCATTGAAGAACCCTCCCAACCCCTGATGCTAATTAATAATAGTGTCTATGGAGGTGGGCAGTGGTTTCATGGAAGATTTAAAAATTTTTTCCAAATACCATTTTTCTCTTTCCCTTTCTAGAAGTCATTATGCTGAATTTAGATTTGTCATCCTAAAGCACATCTTTAACTTGTTTTATGCCCTAATAGTACCAAGGTCTCGCTTACATATTTTTTAAAAATTATATTGATGATATCCATTCCTTACATGTTTTACAACAACTTTGTTTCTTTGCTCAGTATTGGTCTGGAGATGTATCCATATTGTTACATGTAACTTTGGTTCCTTTATCCTTCCCCCACACTGCTGCTATACATTGTTGCATTGTATGAATAGCCTACTTTGTATTTATCCAGGTCCTCTTGACCATCATTTAGAGTGTTGCCACTAGTATTAGGCACACTTAGTGAATGTCTCCTCTGGTGCTCTCTTGAGTACCTGAGTGGTTTTGAGGCTGTGTAACTATCTTGTCTGTTTGCTGCTTCTGTCAGAAAACCTCAGACTTGGTAACTCAAAAAGAACAGGGAGTTATTTCTTATAGTTCTAGAGCTTGGAAGGTGCAAGGTCAAGGGGCTGGCATCTGGCAAGGGCCTGCTTCTGTATCATCCCATGGTAAAAGGCAGAAGGGCAAGAGAACATATTTACTTGAGTGATCAAGGGGGCCAAATTCCTCCCTTTATCAGAAACTCACTCATTAATAACTAACCCATTCCCATGATAATGACATTTGTTCATGGAGACAGAACCCTCATGACCTAATCACCTCTTGAAGGTCCCACCTTTTAACACTCTTGCATTAAGGATTAAGTTTCCAATCGGTGAACAGTAGAGGACCATAGTAATACCTAATAGTGAATTGGTGGGTTGTAGGGTAAATTCATAAGTTTTACCAGATATACGTAATACAAAGGGAATGCTCTAACCTACATTCTAAATTTGTATGTGTGCTCCCTGTTGACAGAACACTTGGTCTTGTCAGTTCTGTTTTGTTCATAAAATGGGAGTGGGTTGGTATTTCACTATTTTAAATTTGTATTTTGGTAATTACTTGTGAGGTTGAACACTTTTTCATGGTTTTCTTTGTATGATTTCATATCTTCAGGTTAATACTCTTTTCTATTTGGATCATTTGTTTTTTCCTATAGATAGGAATTCTTGGTACAGGCTAGATGTTATTTATTGTGCTGGAAATATATTTTCCCAGTATGTGGATTTTCTTTCTCATTTGTGGTGTACAGAATTTTCAGTTTTATTGAAGTTACATTTGTCAAACTCTAAAGAGATTGGTTTGCATAATTGGCATCTAATTTAATATATATTTCCCTACCCCAAAGTTATAAAAAAAAAGTTACGTATTTTCTTCTAAGAGTTTTGAAATTTGGTTTTCCACATTTAGGAATGTAGTCTTTTTATTTTTTTATTTTTTATTTTTTTAAAGTTTTTTTTTTTTATTTGCAGATGAACACAATGTCTTTATTTTATTGCTTTGTATGTGGTGCTGAGGATCGAACCCAGGGCCTCACGCATGCGAGGCAAGTGCTCTACCGCTGAGCTACAATCCCAGCCCTTTTTTTTTTTTTAAATTTATATAAATTTATTAAAATTTTTACCTTTTTTGTTTGTTTGTTTGTTTGTTTGGCACCAGAGATTGAACTCAGAGGTACTTGACCAGTGAGCCACATCCCCAGCCCTATTTTGTGTTTTATATAGAGACAGGGTCTCACTGAGTTGCTTAGTTCCTCGCCATTGCTGAGGCTGGTTTTGAACTCACGATTCTCCTGTCTCAGCCTCCCAAATTGCTGAGATTACAGGTGTGTGCCACTGCACCTGGCTTAAATTTTTTACTTTTTATAAATGTTAAATTTTTTTTCTTTTTATAAGGTAGAAATTCAGTTTTTTTTTCATATAAACAACCAATTTTCCCAGCAGTACTTCTTGATCAATCATCCTTATTCTACAGATTTACAATGCTATCTTTTATATATCATTTTCCTAAAAGTACACATCTATTTGGGGCTCACTGTCCTGTTTCATTGTTACCTTAGTCAATACCAAAACTATAGTTTTATGTAAGACAAGCTCTGGCGAGGTGGCTCCCTCACTTTTTCCTTACCAAAGTGTTCTTAGTGTTCCACATACGCTTTAGAATCAGTTTGTTAGGTTAAACAATAGCAATAAAGAGTAACAAACAATTCTGGGATGTTTTATTGGAAGTCTATTGAAGAAAAGTAACATCTTTATGATTGAGCCTTTCTACCAGTTTATTTAGGACTTTTAAAATACTTTGCTAAGTAGCACTACTTAAATGTGTTCTGCTGAGCAGCAGCATTTGAACCTCCTGCTTATCTACCCCAGACCTAGTGAATCACAGTCTCAAACTGAACATCTGCAAAATACGTACTGGAGAGGGGGCTTCTATGTGGAGTGGGACTGTGTGGTTTATTCCCAACTCCACTGAACTATAATTTCCTGGAGGAATGACACAGAGACATATTTTGGACTTGCACATTTAAAGAGTCTGCAAAACGCGGTTTCCTTACTTCCTTAGGGGACCCATTCCAAAGTCCTAGACCAGGTATGGTCTCTATGTAAGTTCCTGGATTTTTTTCTTTTTTCTTTTTGCAGCATTGATTCCCTTTGTAACTTGTATACAAATCCTTAGTTGAATCATTAGTCATGTAATGTGTTTGTTCATTGTTCCCCGACAGGCAGTCATGAAGCAGCACCTGTCTGGTTTTACTCACCACTGCCAAGCTATGGAAAGCCCTCAATGAATATTTATAGAATAGATAGGATAGATAAGAAGCAGGCAGGCAATATGTTCTAGAAAATACTATATGAGATGTGCCAAGGGGGCTCTGGCAAGAACTCATGCTGTCATTAATATTCCCACTCAACAGCATTGATTAGTTCCAGGACCTGTTTGCAATATCTATATCACTCATTCATTTAGCCACCATGTGGCAGGAAGGAACAGATTGTCTGTATCCTCATGTGTAAGGACCTTTTTGCCAGCTACTTGACCATTCTAGATGAATGTGCATGGGAGAACGAATTCATGAGCTGGCTTTCTATTCAGGTTGCATCTGTATTATCTATGCCGTGTTGAATTCTGTATTCTGAAAGTACTCCAATACTGGTGTGACACTTACCCCTTGATAACATGCTTTCATCAGACAGCTCCAATTCATCTTTTCCCCAGAGATGAGCTTGGGATGCAGAGACTGTGAGATGTTGATAGCATCCTGTGAAAATCTGTTGAGCCACCGGAGCTTGAGGAGGGCTGAAAACTGTCTCTCGGTGAGAACATCCATGTACCTTAGACTAACCCAAATCCCCATACTTATTTCCTTGTAGAATAAATTGGAATCTTTTCCCTCCTCCCCCTGAATTCTAGCATTTTAGTAAACTCCATCTGGAGAACACTTTGCTAGGAAGAAGTTATTCCTTAAATTCAATTGAAAGTTGGTTTCTGGGGCTTTGGATAAAGTATTCCTAGTTCCTTTTCCATGTGACAGCCCTTTAAACATTGGATCCATTCCTTAAAAAAAAAAAAAAGTTTCCTCACCAATTCTCTTTGCTGTTCTCTGATGTGGCTTGTTCATGGATTCTTCAATTCTGTTTAGGACTTCAGTGTGCTGACTTCTGTCCTTGCACTGCCTCCAACTCCAGGGACCTCATTCAGGGTCACACTGCTTGGTGAAAGTAGAGACCTTGACTGTCTGCTAGTTCATTCATTCGACAAATATCTGCAGTCCTGATGAGCATGAGAAAGATACTGTGCACATTCAGGGCAGGGCAGGCAGAGTGAAAGACAACATTCTAGTCTCTAGATGCAGAAGTGAAACCAGCCCATAGATCACAATAAAATCAGTAATAAGGTCCTGCTTCCCTATCAACAACTGGATTTGGCTTTGCCTTACCATGGGCACCTGGCCTAACCCACCTCCCATCTTAAAATTTCATTTCCTTTTTCAGGATGTAATTCCTATTACTGGATTAGCCAGTGAGAAACACTCAGACCCCAGGTCAGTCTTGATTCTGACCCTGCCAGGGACAGCTTGTCTTCCTAATGTCAGGTTTCAAAACCAGACCATCCTGGTTTCCCTTAGTAACCCGTTATGCATCGGCATGCGTGCATTTATCTAAATACGTTTGCATTTCTAAATTTTGAGTCTGTAACCTCCAGTGGGATTGAGTAATCTTAAGTGAGTAACTGAAGTGTTGGGACATGAAATGGACCTGGATTTGTCTTCCCTTTCTCAAACCCCCATGTCCTGTAGGTCCAGGTTTTTGTGAGCAACCTCACACTCACTTCATATACAATCAAAATCATTTTTGCATGGCTTCCATTTGAGGAACATGTGTTGAGCACATATTGTATGCTGGGCCCGAATTAAGCTCTAAGGGTATTCCGTTCTGTTTCTTTATTCAGAAGGATGAGGCCTTGTCTTTCTGTATTATCTTCACTGGAGAATTTTTTTCTTTTCTTTTTTTCTTTATAAGTCATGTGGACATTTTTTAAAGAAATTTTTAGTTGTTGATTAACCTTTATTTGTTCATTTATTTATATGCGGTGCTGAGGATCGAACCCAGTGCCTCCCACGTGTGAGGCAAGCGCTCTACCACTGAGCCACAATCCCAGCCCAGATTTGGACATTTTATTTGATTTTCTTTGGACATGAAATTTGCGATCAGAGGTGCTGGAATGAGAACTGTTTCTTTCTGGTGGACAAGGTACCTCCCTGCCTCCCTCCTGCACTCATCTTCCTCTCTGCCTGCCCTCTGGATGTCCTGGGCTTATCCCAGGGTCATTCTTTGGTTTTTGTGTTCCCTTTGCCTAGAAGAATCCTCTCCAGATCCTTGTGAATCTGGCTCTTTATTATCACTGAATCTTAATTCCAATGTCATTTGGGAAGCCCGCCCTGACCAACCCAGCAGGATCAGCACCCCAATCATGATCAAACCCATCCCTTTGTTTTAATGTCTACATGGTTCCCATCTGAAATCATTATATCTTTGATAACATGTTAATTCTCTCTCTTCCTCCATTATTAAGTCCACACTGGCAAGGACCACATATGATTTATTCATTATTGTTTTGTCAGCACATTCTATGTTCCCAATAATATTTATTAAGGTGAATGAATGGAAGAGGAAATGAAAGAATGAATGAATGGATGAATATTTCTTAACTCTGTAGAGTTCAGTGTCCTCATCTGTATATTGCAAATGAGATAACACCCACCTGATGATAATGGTGATGCTGATACTTTTTTTGTACACTACAGTTCTTTGGAAAGCATTAAATGCATAAGTAGAATGTTTATGACTGGTCCTCTCACCTGTGAAACAGGGATTGTGTTAGTCAACTTGCTGTTGCTGTGACAAAATACCTAAGATAAACCACTTAAAGGATAGAAGGTTTATTTTGGCTCATGGTCTCAGAGGTTTCAGTCAGTAGTCAGTTGTGGCTCTATTGCTTTGAGACTGTGACACCACAGTACGTAATGGCAGGAGCATATAATGGAGCACAGATGCTTACCTCATGGTGAGAGAGACAAGAAGGGGCCAGGTCCCCAACATCCCCTTCAAGGGTGCACCCCAATGAGGACCTAACCTCCTTTCACTAGGACCCACTTCCTAATGGTTCCACTACCTCCCAATAAAGCCTCCTAAAGGCTATGGCCCAAGCCTTTAGCAACTATGATGATTCCCTGCCTTATCAACCTCTCTGGGTTGCTGTGAGGGTTAAATGAGATAATGTATTCAGAGAACACTGTAAGTGGGATGTGTGAGTTCCTATTATCTGAGGCACAGCATCCCATCCAACCACTGTCTTTGCAGGTGCAGAGTCATAACTGGGCCTGAACTGCTGAGTCTTGTGTAGAGCCAGCCTCTTTGCCTGAGGAAGACCTTATGCCTTGCATTTCAGGGTCAGAGGTGTTCCCCAGACCCTTCCCCCACTGAGCACTGTGTATCACCACCTAACTTCTACAACTTTTAGATTACCTACCTCCACTCAACACACTCCCACCTAATCACCCTGCACGTGGCTAAGTATAATTGTACTAGGCAAGTTCAGAAACCCAGTTTAAGTCATTGCCTCCTTCACCTGCCAAGTGCATGTCCCTGGGCAACTTATATATCTTCTTGGGGCCTCTCTGCTTCTCTGAAAATGTGATTAGTCTACCTACCTCTTAGAGTTTTCCAGAGCATCAAATGAGTTGATGTTTATAAAGCACCCAGTACATGGTAATTGCTCCATAAAAGGTACCTACTTACAAAGAAGTCTGTATCCAGATCTTGAACATCTAAGTGGCTGTTTTTCAGCATTGTTCAGAGAAGGCTCATCACCCAGGCTTTGTTGGTGCCCCTTTTTTTAAAAGTTAATCTTTTTTAAAAATACTTTTTCATTGTCAATGGACCTTTATTTTATTTATTTATATGTGGTGCTGAGAATGGAACCCAGTGTCTTATACATGCTAGGCAAGTACTCTACTACTGAGCCACACTCCAGCCCCCTTCTTGGCCCCTTATAGTGGATGTGGTGAACTCTCTTAATATATTTTGATTATGTCTTTCAAAATTCTCTGAGCATCTACTGGGTGCTGAGCACCTCCTCCATAGCCAGAGGGGTAAAGACAACACTGTTTCTCCTTGAAGGAGCTGTGTGAAGAAGCAGCCCTAGGGAAAGCTGGGTAGTGATGGAAGAAAAAGAGTTTTTGAAATACAAGATAACATATGTCTTTAGGATCCTTGCACAGAGCCAAGTTGCTTGGATGCCTGGCCTTTGGGAAAAGATTCCTGCAGATGGTGATCCTTAAACTGGGTTTTGAAGGGTAAATAGAAGTTCATGTGGTACACTGTGGACTGAGTGACTGGCATAGTAGATGGAGAGAATGACATACTCAGGGGCACACAGACCTGAAGTTATATTGAGGCATGTAGATTTTACCTGCAATGCTACTACTGTGCCTGGAGGCTAGGGAATGATGGGGGACTTTGCTGAAGGGCAAGGCAGGGACAGAGAATCTGTTCAGTTCCAGTAGTTTTCCCCTTCTCTCTGGTTCAGTTACCTATAATCAACTGTGGTCAAAAGTATTCAATGAAAATTCCCCCAAATAAACAAGTCCTAAATTTTAAATTGCACATCATTCTGAGTAGCAAGATAAAATCTCTTACTGTCCTGCTCCTTCCCACCAGGATGTGAATCATTCCTGGTCTAGTGTATCCATGCTATATATGCTACTTGCCTATCAGTCACTTATCAGTCATCGTGCTTATCAGATCGACTGTGGCACTATTGCAATGCTTATGTTCAAGTAACGCTTCTTTTATTTAATAATGGCCTCAAAGTATAAGATTAGTGATGCTATAAATTTAGAGATGCCAAAGAGAAGCCATGAAAGCTTCCATTAAGTAAAAAGGTAAAGTTCTTAATAAGGAAAGAAAAAGAATCACATGCTAAGATTGCCAAGATCTATAGTGAGTTATTGTTGTTAATCTCTTACTGTGTCTAATTCATAAATAAAATGTTATCATAGGTATGTATTGTAGGAAAATGAATAATATATGTAGGGTTTGATACTTTCAATGGTTTCAGGCATATACTGGAGGTCTGGGTATGTTTGCCTCATGGATAAAGGGAGGTTGCCATACAGGTCTTTAGTAAGCACCTACTATACATCAGGCATCAATTTAGGTTCTAGGATGCAGCACAAGCAAAACAAAGACTCACCCTGATGAAGCTGACTGTGCAAACAACCAAGTAAGCAGAAAGTATTACATTAAGTCGAGATCAGTCTCTTAAAAAAAAATACCAATAGAGTGTGGGATTAGAGAGTGTCTAAGGGTCAAAGTGGGTCTCTCTGAGGCAGTGGGATTTGAGCAGGATCTGAGAGAAGAGGCAGTGACCTGTGGGTGTCAAGAATAAACTCTGAGGCCAAGGGAACAGTGGGAGTGGGGAGTGACGCCACATGTTTGGAGAATGGCCAGGTGGCCAGAGAGACTGGAGCACAGCAGAAAGGACCCAGGCCTTTCTGAAGGGTTTTAAATGATTCTGTGGGATACCTTGAAAGGAGTCATGCATTTGAGTCTGGTAATAAGGCAGAGCCCCCCAGGTTGCTAGATGGAGGTGCATGATGTGGTCCAAGTGTAGGAGGCTGAGGAAGAGGGAAGTTGGGTGGCATTGGGGCCCTCCGCTGTTGGAAAAGGCAGAGCAGAAGTAGTCTTGGAGCGTGATGGGTCCTCTGGCTTGGCCATGGTATGCACTGAGTCAGGTAAGGACCTGCCCCGATGATTTATTAACATCTCTACAGCCACCCACCTGATGTAAGGTGCCTTCTAACCTCACATGTCCTTGGAGGGCTTTTCCTGATAGAGGCAGATGGGAAGCTCCAAATTTGCCTGGACTCTACTTTTTTTTTTTTTTCCTAGACAGCAGTAGCAGCCAAGTTAGCAATAGCTGTCAGCGTTTGGGCTGCACATATGCTTCATCCCCAAAATCCTACTTGTGGAAGTTTATTCTGGGACATGAACACATTAATTATGTACATCCTGAGCATGTCCATGGCAGCACTGTTTGTAGTACTTTAAAAAAAAGACAAAGGACACATGTACAATGGCCTTCAATATGATACCGATTAGATAAGTTATTCAACAACTACAAAATTTAAAAAGGAATGAGGCAGAAGATGTGTTAATACAGAAATGATTTCTAAAATTAAAAGGTAAGGTATAGAAAGTTGTATGTGCAGGTTGAAAATTCTCATTTGAAATGCTTGTGAGCAGAAGTCTTTTGAAATTTTTTTTTCTTTTTGGTTTTGGACTATTTGCATATCCATAATGAGATATCTTGGGAATGGGACCCAAGTCTAAACACAAAATTCATTTCTGTTTCACATATATCTTACACAGCCTGACCATAATTTCATACGATATTTTTAGCATGCCTGTATTTTGACTGTGCCTGTCACATGAGGTCAGATGTGGAATTTTCTACTTTTGATACTATGTCGGTCCTCACAAAGTGTCAGAGTTTGGAGTATTTCAGATTTTGAGTTTTCAGATTAGGGATGCATAAAAATATGCATGTGTGCCTTTGTGCCCATAGGAAATGTCTGGAATGATACACCAGATACTATTCACAGATTACCAAGGAGTAGGACCTGGGGATAAGGGAGAAGATAGCAAGAGAGAGAGTCTTGCTTTTTTTCTTTGTACTGTTTTGTAGTGTTTGAATTTTTAAAAGCTAAAACTAGGAACATGATTACTTTACAATAAAAATCATAGGACCCATGGAATTACAGAATAAGCTGTCATTTATTACAATTCTTCCTGTTTGTGTGACAAACCCCATTTATGGCCCAGGTTCTATCACTCTAATCTTTATGTATTTGTTTACTTATCAAATTAGTTTTGTTAACATTGGCTCATTTAAACCTTAAGTTAGCCCTGTGAGGTGGGCAGAAGAAGAAATCTCCATTTCCCCTTAACTACACATGATCTTGGAGGCACTGAGGGGTTGCCCCAGCTCATGTACCCAGAACCCAAAGCTAGCCCATCCTTGGTTTCCACAACCCCTGGAAACCCCCAGTTTCTGGTGCCTTTTGCTGTGTATGCTAATCCTGGACACAGAAAAGCTTATCTTCTTTTTTAGAAGGGGTCCTTTTGCTCTCTGTCCCCACCAGTGAATCACTGAATATAGTCAAGAGAACAGAGAAGAAGTCAGGAGATTCACCAAAGCAAACCCAGATCTGCACTTTGTCACCAGAACGAAATTTTGACCATTTTATTCTCATGATTGAATGTTTTAACTGATTGCAGAAACAGAAAATGATATACGCAATTAAAACTTAAAGGTATATATTTGTATAACAGATTATAAATAACTTACAAACATGTTTCTCCACGACCCACCCCCTAAGAGATCATTCCATTAACAATTCAGTCTCTTCCTGCTGGCATTTGCCTGTACTTTTAGGATCATTCTTCTCTCTTTAAATTCTGTGCTGTCAAAGGATGTTAAGTTTCCAGGTTCAGAACTCAGATTCACCTCTTGTATCAGCTCCCTTTTGTAGATGTGGCTTCTCCAGCAGATCCTTAGTTTCCTCATTGCAAAGGTGATCTCTGTATTTTTTAATTTTTGGAAGAAAACATAGAAAGTATACTTAAGTAAAAGAAGAAAAAACACACAATAGAGTTTCAATTTCTAAGCTGCTGAAGTCTGGGGGGTTGTTGACAAAGTTCAACATTCCAGCTTCCTTCTGTCTACCAGACCCTCCGCTGGTGGCCATCCCAGAAGCCCAGAGCAAGCCTTCCTTCCATTCATCAAGTAGCATGAAGCACTCTTCCACTGCCAATGAAGTTCAAGGGTTAGAGGACTGAGGGGGAACCCCAGGTCTCTCTCTTGCCCCTACTGGAAGCCCTCTGCCCTTAATCATCCACAGAGACCCAGAGCCCCTGCTCCAGGAAGGACTGATTCATGCTTCTGAGGATGATGCAATCTCAGTATCCACTGCAAGCCCCGCTGAGGGGAGAGGCACTGTCTGGATGCACAGTTGTTGCAATGCTATGTACAAGTACCATGGTGTGGTGTGGAGACCTAAAGGACCTGGGAGCCAGATGGCAAGGATTTCAGCCCCATCCCTTCCACTTTATTAACCTTGGGCTTGTTGCTGAAGTCCCCCTCACTGTCTGTCTGCAAAATGGGAATAATCGTTGTGGCAGCAGTAGTCAGCATGACTACTATGCATTTTTTTTTTAATTTTTTTTAGTTGTTGATGGATCTTTATTTTATTCATTATTTGTATGTGGTGCTGAGGATCAAACCCAGTGCCTCACGCATGCTAGGCAAGCGCTCTACCACTGAGCTATAGCCTCAGCCCCTACTATGCATTCTTGATCATTAGGCATTTTTGCCTATGATCATAGGCATTTTTGCCTATGACATCAGCAAGGCAGGCATTGGCATTTTCACATTGGGTGTCCCCAACTCTATTATGAGAAGGAGTAATTTTCTAAACTGGTAGTTTTGCCTGAGGTTCTTTCTAGGTCTTGATGGATGCAGTGGGGGAAGGGAGATCCCATTTAGTTATTAAGCACCTACTGTGTACCCTGGCCTTGCACACATCCCTCTGGGCATGTTTCTTCCTTTAGTCTACCCGCCCAGGGGATAAATGGCATGGCACCACTGCCTAGATGTTCATCCCACACAGGGAATCTGAGAGGTTGAGGGACTTGTCCAGAGAGCTTCTCACAGTGAGCTAGAACACCAGTGGGACTTTACCTGTCCTCCGATCCCCACCTGGATCTCTGTTGTAGCATGTCCTTCGGGCCTGTGCCCCAAATGCAGTCAACTGCCTATGTTTCTACAGGCGCAGAGTTTGATTGGCAGGTGCCTACTCTCTACAGCCCCCTCACTACAGCTCAGTGCATCAAAACTCATGAAGGATATTTTTTAGCAGTTGGGGAGTATATTTGATAGAAAAAGGAAGAGAGGAAGGAAGGAAGAAACTCACCAGCAAGTTGCTTTACAGAAGGCCCCAGTGGGTGGCCGAAACAAACACAGCTGTTAGATCATGTCTTCCTCAGGCTTCAAAGGGTTCCTTGAGGTTCATTGACTTGAACTTCATTTTAAAAAGAATAATGTGGCTTCCAGCCCAGTTGAATGTGAGACCCATCCCAACTCTATAATCTGCTGTGAGGACAAGGGGTAAATTGATACTGGCCTCTGGTGTGTACCCTGTAGCCATCTAGCTGATGGCAGGATGCATTAATGTACCGATGACTTTAATTCAGGATCAGGAACAGAATAACTCAAAAATGGCTGTCACTAACGTGCTATGGTGTGTCAGCTTCATTTCAGATTTTTTTTTTTTTTGGTACTGGGAATTGAACCCAGGGGTGCTTAACCACTGAGCCACATCGCTAGCCCTTTTTTATATTTTATTTAGAGACAGGGTCTCACTGAGTTGTTTAGGATCTTGCTAAATTGCTGAGGCTGAACTCATGATCCTCCTGCCTCAGCCTCCCAAGCAGCTCAGATTATTTTAAATAAAACTATACAGATCTGTGCATGCATACATGCATACACACACACTTGCTTATCTGCACGTTGTGCTCTTCTACTGAGTAGTAGATGAAGATATCCAGGATATGGAAGGATCACCCTAGCTGGGGGAAGTTTAACTCTTCCACCTCCTAGTGGGGACCTCGAGGAAGTAGTCTTGAACCTTCACTCCCTCCTGGGCAGAGCAGCAGAGCTACAGAGAGACCAAAGTTGAGCATTCAACTTAAAATTTTCAGCTTTATGCTAGTGTGAAAATGATAAGCGTTCTGTAGACTGGGTTTTTGAATCTTGAATTTAGATCTTTTGTCAGGATAGCAATACATGGTCACATCCCTTTTTAGTGCTGGGCAGATCAGCCAACGACAGCTCCCACCCAGCCCCACAATCACAAGGAGAAACGAGTGACCCCCATGTTGCTCAACTACGATGCCCAGGAGTTTAGGTGCATTCAATGCATTTTAGATTTAGGGTATTATCAACTTCATGAATATATCAGATGGGATCTAATCATCAATCTCTCTACCACACTTCAAGGTCAGCATTTAGGGAATGGTGGACGATGTGCATCCCTAGGCCTGGTGAGCTCCTCTCAGTCTACACCTCACACACACACACTTCTATTTTGGAGCTTAGGTGGATGAGGGTGACACTTGAAAAACAGAATAGGGGGGACCTTCAGCAGACCCCATTCCCCACTCCTACCTCCTGTGCCTCTCCTGACTATGGTCCAGACGTGACCAGCCGGGGCCCTCAGCCAGCCTCCACACACAGACCTCAGAGGGGCCGAGTGGGGCAAAGGTGTTCTGCCTTTGTCTGAATTCTCCATTGCTCATTAAGGTGGAACTGCTATACCTGGGGACCAGGGGTCCAGGAGTGACTTCTGGGCCACCTGAGTCCTGTCAAGGAGGAGACTAAGTGTAGGAATCAAGGCCCTGCAATCCCAGGCCTGAGATGAGCAAGGCCGTTTCTGCTGTGTGGGATCCACATTTCACATGTGAGAATGGGCTGCTATAACCTGTGCTGGGTTTCCAGAAGTTGTGGCAGCCCCTGATGTACTCTGCCCCTTGACTTGCAGAACCTCTGTCTACTTCTTCCAAGGAGGTACAAGTTCGGGGGGCTTTCCCTTGTGTTCCTGTTGCTTAGAATAGTCCCCACTTCTAGAATCTCTCTCCTTTTCTCCCTCCCTCCTGCTTCCCTGGGTCTCACCCTATAGCGATGCAGGAGCAGGACAGGCATTAAGCTTGGGTTGGGGAGGTAGGGGTGTAGGCCCAAAAGTGTCCAGTGCTTTTCCCCAAAGTGTGTGTTCTACATGATGTTAGTCAGTACTGCAGTTCCTCCTTATCCTTAGGGGATACATTCAAAGATTCTCCCCATCCCACCAGTAGATACCTGAAACTGGATAGTACCAAACCCTATACTGGTTTTCCTGTACATATATACCTATCCAAAAGTTTAATTTATAAATTAGTCACAGGACAAGATTAACAACTATAACAATTAACAAAATAGAAAAATTATAATATATTGCAATCAAATTGCCAGCCTCACTACTCTTGTACTTTGTGGCCATTGCTAAGTAAAATAAGGGCTAGTTGAATGCAAGTTCTGAGATACTGGGATAGTAGAGTTGATAACTGAGACAACTGCTAAGTGACTGACAGGCAGATAGCATATGCGCTGTGGATACACTGTAAAAAGGATGATTCAGGTCCCAGACAGGAGAAAGCAGAACAGATTTCATCACTGCATTCAGAATCCTTTGCAATTGGAAACATATGAATTGTTTATTTCTGGAACTTTCCATTTAATATTTTCTGACTATAGTTGACCACAGGTAACTGAAGCCTCAGATAATGGGGGAAGGGGGCTACTTTATTGCTTTGGAAAAGCAGAAACATGCTGGGAGGGTGTGTCTTTCTTAACAAGTTTTTAATAGGTTTATTGAGGAATGATTTTAATGCCATAAAAGATATGCCTTTTAAGTATACAGTTCAGTCATTTTGAGTAAATTTACTGAGGGCGATGCCATGACACTACAGGTTTTGCCTGAATAGGACCTCTCACACCCATTTACAGTTCATCTCCATTCCTATTTCCAAGAAACTACTCACCCACTTTATGTCTCTGTGGATTTGCTTAGTGTAGATATTACATACAAATGAAATTGTATAACTTATGGTCTTTCATGATTGGCTTCTATCATGAAGCATAATGGTTTCAAAGTTTATCCGTGAAACCTATGGCATGCATAGATCAGTACAGATTGTCCTTTATCTGCAATGCTTGGGAGCAGAAGTGTTTCAGATTGCAGGTAATGAAATATTTGCATATGCATAAATGTGATATCTTGAGGGTGGGTCCCAAGTCCAAGCACAAAATTAATTTACATTTCGACACCTTGTACCTATGATGTGAAGGTAATTTTAGACAATACTTTCAGTGTGTCAGTGGTTTTTATTGTGACCTGTCTTGTCAAGTCAGGTATGGAATTTTCTACTTGTGGTGTCATGTCAACACACAAGTTTCAGATTTTGCAGCATTTTGGATTTGAGATTGGGGATGCTCAACCTGTACTTTATTCCTTTTTGTAGTTAGATAAAATTCTGTTGCAGGGATACGTCATATGTTATTTATCTGCTCATCAGTTGTTGGATATTTGGGTGGCTCCCACATGGGCTATTAGAAATAATGTTGTTATGAACATTTTTATAAGTTCTTGTTGGATGTGTGTTTTCTCCTTCGTTGAATATGTATACAGAAGTAGAATCGCTGGGTTTTGTGTTAAACTTTTTACAAAGCCACCGAACTGTTTTCCAAAGTGGCTGAACTGTTTCACATGTCTACCAACAATATAATAGGGTTCCATTTCTCCACATCCTCACCCACAATCGTGATTGTCTGTCTTTTGTGTTGTAGCCATCCCAGTGGGTGTGACATGGCAATCTCATCATGGTATTAATTTGAATTCTGATGAAGAACATTTCTAAATAAAGTTGGGAAACACTGGGTTGGACAAAGCTATACCAATGTCTTATTTCAGGACTTCTCAGAGAGCCTTAAATGTTGTAATAAGCATTGAGAATCCCTAAGGAAGTCTGGAGTGTCCTATATTTTCTCAAATTAGGTCCCAGTGTGACCTGAGAACCCAGACATCTGGGACATTGTTCTTTGGGAACCATTAGCCTAGGTCGGGGGTCAGCAAATTGTCTACCAATTCCCATCCGCAGTCGTGATTTTTGTAAATAAAGTTTTATTGGAAGAGAGCCACACCCTTTCATTTACAAATTGCCCGTGGCTGCTTTCACTCTGCAGGGAATAAGAGCTGAATGGTTGGATAGGGGCTGTGTAGCCCTGCAAAGGCTGAAGTATTTACTCTCTGGCCCTTTACAGAGAAAGCTTGCTGAACTCTGACCCAGGAGTGCCTGGTGCTCAGGGAAGAGTCCACTTCATATGTGGATGGACCTAATGTTATGGCCAGGGACCAAGGAAGCACTTGGTGAGGTGCTTGTGAGATGGATAGAGTTTTGATAGCTTGGGAGAACTAGGAAGGGCATTCCCTGCCAAGGGACCAGCAAGTCAAATGCTGGAATGTAAAGAGGTGTTGGGGACTAATAGGGACTTTTATGGCTGAGGAGGAGGGTATCTTTCTTTCTTTGTTTCTTCCTTCCTTCCTTCCTTCCTTTTCTTTTCTTTTTTTCCTTGGTAGTGGGGATTGAACCCAGGGGCACTTAACTACTTAGCTACATCCCCAGCTATATTTACCTTTTATTTTAAGGGTCCCTACTATGTTCCTTAGGGCCTCACTTAGTTGCTAAGGCTGGCCTCGAACTTATCATCCTCCTGCCTCAGCCTCCCAAGTCACTGGATGCGTCACTGCACCCAGGTTTCTGAAAGGATAGAAGGAACTGCAGAGGTAGCTTCAGGCTCCTTAAGCCAATTTAGGTTCTCAGTTCTGCCTCTTGGCTCCCAGGGATCCTGACTCGACTCACAAGGATACAATTCTGGTCCATCTCCCTCAAGATAAGGTGCTATCAAGAAAAATAAAATAAATAAAATAAATAAATGTCAATAAAAAAGAATGAATTTACTTATTGAAGTGAAAAAAAAAGGTGGAGGTTCTGAATTCTGTCTCTAAGTTCAATAATGTGTGACTTTCTGTTCTGTCTCTACCTTCCTGGACATATCACCTCCCTTAGCCACAGTTTTCTCATCTGTAAAATAGGAAGAAGAGTTGCCCTCCCTCAGATAATGCTGGGAAGGTGAGATGACCTTCTGCACTTGCTATGCTAGGCCCTAGTGGATAGGTGGGAAATGCCAGTTGTCACTGCCTTTGGAGTCTTGCTACCCCTGAATAGTAATCTCCCCGAGGTCAGAGCAGCCTGCTCATTCATCCCTGTAGCTGTGGTCCTTAGGGGTGCTCATCATATATTTTGCCCCCAATAAGTGTCCACAAGATGAATGCATAATGCCAAGCCCTAAAATTCATGCTGAGAAGGGGCCTTGCTCTATCTGTGTCCCCAAATTGGTTTAGGGCCCTCTGCGGTAGACATTATAGGTGTCCCCACCGCCATGTACGGGAAGAACTGGGGGAACTGCACTTCTCTCTGCACTGAAAAGTGTGAGCAGAATCCCCAAGGTGGCTCCCCCCACCCCACCAGGGGCAGGAAAAGCACACTTGTTTTGGTGATGGGCCTTTTTTGTTGGTGTGTTGGTTGCTTGGGGAGACCAAGCAAAGCTATTTATAGCTTGGCCCCTCTGTGCCAGCTTTTAGGGCAGTCTCTACGTCCCTGGCAGCACTTTCCTCCATGGCAGGTTAAAGAAAGGTGATCTGTTCGTGGGCTCCGTGCAGGGCATGAAGATGAGGCCTCCCCAGGCCGGGCTGGGAGCTGTTCCCGCAGGGCCTCTCCCAGGCTCCCAGCTGGAGGGAGGGCCCATGCTGTTCTCCAGCTCCGCTGTCTCTGGTCTCACCAGCCCTGGCTGCTCTTGGAGGCTGTTTGCCTCTTTCCAGGACCAGCCTCTCTGTGTATAAAGAGACACCAGGAGGGAAGCAGGTGTGTCGGCATCAGAAAAAATGGCTCCCAAATTCTGAAATGCGCGAGCTGGGCAGTTGGCTTCACCTCCCTGGGCTTCAGTTTCGCAGTATATAAAAGGGGTCAATAGTTGGCCCTCTGTATCCATGGGTTCTGAACCCCAGGATTCAACAAAGCATAGATTGAAAATATTCAGGGAAAAAAATATCCTTCAAACCGTTTTTTATTTTTCTTGTCATTATTCCCTAAACAGTACAGTGCATTAACTATTCACATAGCACTTGGCACCTTCTTGGGCCATGGTGGTAATCTAGAAATGACTTAAAGTACACAGGAGGATGTGCACAGGTTATGTGCAAATACTGTGCTGTTCTATGTAAGGGTCTCGAGGGTTTGTGGACGTGGTATCTGCAGGGCTCCTGGAACCAGTGCCCTTCAGAGACAGATGACTGTGACGACTCCCTAGCAGCAGTTACTGGCTGTGAGGACAGAGTGAAGGGGGATGGGAGCCTCTCCCATAGCACCCGCCACAGTTCCCTCCCTGCCAATTCTTTCCCTGGTGGTTTCTTCCCCATCTCTCTCCTTTTTTAAAGTTCTACATGGGCACAGTGCCTTTATTTTATTTATTTATGTGGTGCTGAGGATGGAACTCGGTGCCCCACACATGTGAGGCAACTCTCTCCCAGTGAGCCGCAACCCCAGCCCACCTTCCCCCATCTCTTAATGTGGAAGCATATGCTTTGCTTTTAAGTTCACCTCTTGGTTTCCCCATCTCCATCCCTCCCTCCCAGTACCATGGAAAGGACGTCCCACCCCTGGCTCATCTGACACCTCAACTTGTGGATTCATTCCCTGCTGCCATCTCAAAGCCCCATCGGCTTTCCTCCTCTCTCATCCTCCTTCCCTTCTGTATTTGAAACTTCTCCCTCCCCATGCACCATTCCACCATGCTGGTCACTCCAACCTGAAAACAAGCATAGGTAAGACAGGCCATGAAACCCATGGCCCCTGAAGCTACTTATCAGAGCCTAGCTTCCTAAAAGAGCCACCTCACTTAGGGTCTCACCTCCCACCCGCTCCCCACCCAGTCTCCTGCATCAGGCCCTTCTCCCTCTCACACCAGCCTGCACCAGGGCATTTGGCACTGCGCTGCTTGACCCTGGGAGACTCCATCTCCCTTTGCCTCTGGGGGCGCCCCTCCTATGGTCACCCCCCGGCTCTCTGCCCACTCACTCTGCCTCCTTCAAGGGCTTCTTCGTTCCTGTCTCTACCCTTGAATGTTGGGGTTCTGAGGACTCAAGTGCAGGCCCTGTTTCTTCCCCCTCCCCAGCTCTCCCAGGTGTCCTCAGGTGTGAACCTCCGCCCTGCTTCTCATCAAAGCTTTGCATCCAGAGACCCAGTAGCCTCTGGGTGTTGCATCAACCTGGTGGTGCCCTGCACCCTGCCTGCACCCCAGAATCATCTTGTCTTAATGATTGGCCATTTATCACCTTCAGCTTCACCCTGCTTGCCGCCTCACACCTGCTAAGCCGATGACCTGCCCAGGCATCCATGGCGTAAACCTGGTGCCAGCTCAGCCCTCTTCTTCCCCTGCTGCCCACCATGCCAGGCAGTCAATTTCTGCCTCTGCTGCATTCAAACCCATTCATTCCTCTCTAGTACCTTTCCCCTACCTGGATCCAGACCCTCCCCATTTGTTGCCTGAAGGCAAAATCCTCTGCTTTGGGCACCTGCCCTGTCCCACCCTTCTCCTCCATACTTCCTGCTACAGCCAAAGAGGGTTTCCTGAAACATACATCTGGTGGGATGTCATCCCCATTTAGACCCTTCCAGGCTTCTGCCATCCTCAGGATGCAGCCCCAGTCCCTCAGCAAGGCCCACATTTCACCTCATCCTTGCCCCACTTGTCACCCCCACTTGGCTGCACTGACCAGATACACCATGCCCTTCCCTGGCCTTGCTGAGCTTTCTCTGCAGCTTCCCAGCTTTTGCCCTTGGAGGACTTCCTGCCCCAAGTGCCCCCACCTTCTTTGCTAACTTTCCTCCTACTTTTAAGGACCCCATCTCCATCCTCCCACACTCTGACACTGTACTCCATCCCCAGCAAGGGTCCCCTGCCATGCCTTGGGGCTTTACCACCCTCACCTCTCCATGCTGTGCTTTGACTGCTTCCATCTCTGCTTTTCCTGTTAGGCCATGAGCTTCTTAAGGACCTCCAGGCTTGGTACAGTACCTGTGTACTTGATGGCACTTTCATAAGAATTACTTGAATAAATTAATACCTGCGTGAATGGCTGGTGCTATAAACTCCTTTTACCTGGTGCACAGAGACATATAAGACACCTTTGGAGTGTACATGGACTGTAGCTTTAGTTTATAAAGAAGAAGGAAGGCAGTGGGTGATTTCAGGATTAGGAGGAACCTGGAGAGCTAGCCCTAAGGCAAAAAGTGTGGGCTCTGTAGCCAGGATCCCTGGACTCTAGTCCAAGCCCCATTGCTTGCTCATGATGTGACTTTGGTTGAGTTCCTTAACCAGTCTGCACCTTACTTTCCCATCCTTGAGATGGCAATGGCTTTTGAACCTGTCTCAAGGACCAGAGGAGGGTTAGATACACGTATGCTTGGAGAGCCATTGAAGGTAGACATCCTTATTCTCATTTTACAGGTGAGGAAACTAAGGCCCAGACAGGTGATGCCACTTACCTAAGGTAGAGCAACTGGCAAGATGCAGAGCTGGGATTTGAGCCCAGTGTGTCTCTGCATGGGCCAAGGGCTGGTGGTACCTGGACACTATACCTCCAAGCTCTGAGATTTCAGCCTCTGGGTAAAAATCTCCAGAAATATGTTACTATGGCCTGAAAAAAGGTACTTCATGAAGAATCTTATCTAGTGCCTGGCATATAATAGATGTGCAATAAATATCATTTGCATCTATGAATCCCTCTGGAGAGCCCCAGCTCATCATCAGCATTTCCTGCTTCCTGAATGCTGTCGGGAGGTCCAGTCTGGGCCCTTGTTGGCCAGCATGTTGGCAGTGAATTCTTCCTTATTCAGACCTCTCTTCTGTCCCAGGAGTTCGTCAGGGAGGGTCATTAAGAAAACTTTTTCCCAGGAAGAGCTGTGCCTTCCCCCGAGTCTTAGAGTCGAGTGTCCCAGCCTCCACACTCTCAAAGGCTGCCCTTGTAGGTTTCAAAACAACCCCGCAGCCCGGCAGGCAGAGAACTGGCTGCTGAGCCCCCTTTTTCTCTGGAAACTGAAGGTCCATCCAGTGAAAATCATCACCAGTAAATTCATCCTTCGTGGCTTTTAGTACTTTGCTTCCCGTACTGGGAAGGAAATTGTTCAGTTAAATGAAAGGGCACCAGAGCAGACTACAGGACTCAAAGTTGGTAGCATCCAGAATGTGGAAGAGAAGGGACCAAGGCCAGCTCACTCCTAGCAGCTCTGCCCACTATTTCTCACTCCATGCCTATGCACTTTTAATGTTTAGGTCCCCAGTTCAGAGACTGGTCTATCAAGAATGCATGGGGGTGGGGTTGGGGTCATGGCTCAGTGGTAGAGCGCTTGCCTCGCATACATAAGGCACTGAGTTCGATCCTCAGCACCACATACAAAATACACAAATTAATAAAATAAAGGTTTTTTTTAAAAAAAAAAAGAATGCATGGGGCTGGGATTGTGGCTCAGTGGTAGAACGCTTGCTTGCCTCACATGTGTGGGGTACTGGGTTCAATCCTCAGCACCACATAAAGATATTGTGTCCATCTACAACTAAAAAAAAGTATTTAAAAAAAAGCATGCATGGATGGGGCTGGGGTTGTGGCTCAGTGGCAGAGCACTTGCCTAGCACATGTGAGGCACTGTGTTTGATCCTCAGCACCACATAAATAATAATAAATAAAGTTACATATAAAGAAAAGAATACATGGATATGTGTGCCTGCATTCCTGCTGGCTAGGGAGGCCCTATAAGTATATCTTTCCTGACAAGTTCTCAGTCTGGAGTGGAAGAGTTAGGGCATACCCAGGTTGTTACCATCTGCAGTGACCCAGTTTTCTTGTTATTCTGCGTTAACAGAGTAACAAGGAATGCTTTGGGTGATTGTATGTAAGGCAGTATGTATATGTCAGCTATGAGGCTCCTAATCTGGGGATAAGAAAGTTGGTGGGCACCCTCAAATTCCCTGAAGAATCTCAGAAGTGCCTATTTCTGGGGAGAAAGTCTATCCCTGCAGGAACTTCTCAAAGGATCGATATAGGGTAAGCAAGAGATAGACTTTGGCCAAGTGCGATGGTGCACACCTGTGGTCCCAGTGGCTAGGGAGGCTGAGGCAGGAGGATTGTGAGTTCAAAGCCAACCTCAGGAAGAGCAAGGCACTAAGCAACTCAATGAGACCCTGTCTCTAAATAAAATACAAAATAGGGCTGGGGTTGTAGCTTAGTGATTGAGTGTCCCTGAGTTCAATTCCCAGTTACCCGCCCCCCAAAAGAAATAAACTTTATTGTTTTATACTATTGAGATCTTTGGGGGCACTTTTTCTTGTAGCATAACCCAGCCTATCCTGACTACTGCAGGGGGTAGCAGCCACACTTTGAAAGATGAGTGCAACTGAGCCAGGAGAAGAAGAAAGAAGATGCTTCCTTCCCAAATTCCCTTAAAAAACAACAACAACAACAACAAAAAACCAGGCTATAAATCACTTGGATGGCATTTGTAGCTCATTCCTTTATGACCAGGAAATCTACCTCTGTGGTGCTCAAACCTTATTGTGCTTAAGAAACTGAGTTTGTTGCTCACTGGAAGCCATTCTGCAAAGATTGGGGTTCCATGGGTCTGGGGTGAGGCTCAAGAATGTATTTCTAACAAGCAATCCAAGGACCATGCACTGGGATATGCTGCTGTTGTAATATAGATTCTCTTTACAATCCTCTTCTGTAATAATGCCTAAAGTTTTAAAACAGATGAAAGCAGGAAACTGCTAAGACAAAAGAAGCAAATCAAGTAAAGGTCATTATCATAACTGAGCAGCTTCCTTCTTGGAAAAAGTAGTAACTTGAGCTTCTTTTCTGCCCAACTTCCAATAGAGTGTAAGAGTCACATCATGCTTACCTTTAATCTTCAGCATCTAATACTGTGTCTGGCACATAGTAGGTGCTCAGTAAAGGTGTATCGAAGTGGCTGCTCTCGCTTCTCCTAGGTATGCATCCAAAAGCTGGTTTCCTTTCGAGTAACTCTGATTCTGCACAAAGTCTGATTTTGTTTGGGGGCCTGCCTGATTTCGCCTGTGGGGGTTGGGGCTGGAGGGAGCCTGCCGACCAGTGCTAATTGGTGTCATTGAGTAATTAATGCAGAATCAGGCCCCGAGCGGATTCCCAGGGAGACAGACACTGAGGGCTGCTTTCATGCTTGGTGGGATGGGAGCTCCTTTCTCAGAGGACATTCTCAGAGCACCGAGGCGACTGGCACAGACTGGTGGGGGGTGGTTTGGCAGCCAGAAGGGGGTTCGTGGAGCAAGTTTGGTGGGGGGTTGTGTTGATGCCATGGTTCTGCACAATATGGAGCGTGGCGCGTTTGACTTTAAAGAAACACAAACCCCAGGCGTGGACTCTGGGAGCCAGGCCTGTGTTGACTCTGAAGAATTGACAGATTCCAAGGGAAGGCTGTGGCTGGAGGCATTCACTCAGCACACCCCAGGTCCTCCTGTCCTGTGGCCTGGGTTCTCTGGGATACTCTTACCCTGTGGCATGATATTAAACGCTCCCTGTACACCTTCTCTTTGTACCCTTCCTGATGTTTCCTCCAACCCCCGCACACCCAACTCACTGTTCCTGAAGTGCAACCCACCCCTTCTTCTGGGTTGAGCTCATTCCATTTCCTTGACCTAAAACAATCTCCATTCTCTCTTTTTCTTGGCTCATTTCCACTCATCTTTCAAAGTGGGGTCCACACATCACTTCTATCAGGAACATTTCCAAACTCCCTAAAGCAGTCAGGGTGGGTTGGTTTTTGCTGCAGTAACAAGTGGCCAGAGATCTACATAGCTTAAAACAACAAAGTTGAATTCTTGCCTACTCCATCTGTAACTTGGGATGGCATGAGAGCTCAGGTAGTCCCTTCAGGGATTCAGGCTTCTTGAGGCTCTGTCTTGACACTTGTTTCAGTAATGATAGCAAGAGGTGAGGGAAGAGAAGCTGACAAACCATGCCACCTGGCTGAAGCAAGTCCTGTGGTTACACTTGAGTTGGTCAGGATGGGAGTATGTAGTCTCCTCTTAAGGATTGGAATGTTGTGAATGGTTACATGGTCTCCCAGGCACCTGAAAGATAGGTAGGTGATTCTGGTCTTCCCTAAACTCATGTGAATTGTGCCTGTGCCACATCTTTTTGCCCCCAGGAGAGTGGATACACAGAGGTAAGGGGCTAATTCTTGTTCCTTTGAGACACCTATGCCCAGCCAAGGGTTTGGTTAAGGAAGATGCTTGGTGAATGACCAGGGTGGGTGCATCCCTTCCCTTTAGGCTTGACTTTGCTGCATGTAGACTGCAGTGAGCCATCTTCAGCCCCATGACTGTCTACCTTCCCACTGCAGGCGCCGGGTCCTGGCCATCTCTGATGGGATTGAGCATATCGGGAACCTCCGCTGGGAGCTGGCCTTATGTCTCCTGGCAGCCTGGACCATCTGCTACTTCTGTATCTGGAAGGGGACCAAGTCTACAGGAAAGGTAAGAGTTCTTGTCTTTGAGCAACTGTGGACAGGAGAAGGCATGAATCATCCTTGTGCAAGCTCACAGGTGACCCGGAGCATGCCACAGAGTTCTGATTGTAAAGACCAACTTTTAAATTGGGTGATAGGAAGAGCACTGGACTGGAAGTCCACTTGGGAGCTCAGAGTTAGCTTCACTGTGTATCTGCCACACACCTCAGGGCTGTTCTGTTTTACTCTCTGAGCTTCCATTGGCTCATCTGTGAAATGGCTGATGTTTTTGAGTTGAGAGCCACATAAGGTAAGGTGGAATTAAAGTGAGTCAAATACTGAGAAATCCTAAACTACTAGGATTGATTCTTTTATCATTGAGACATGGCCCCAGGCATGCACCAGAGAGGGGGTGCTGGCCGATGCCACAGAGAGGTCCCCAGATCTCAGAATGTCTTTCCCACTCACCTGCAATCTGTGGAGGGAAGAGCAGCAGCTTCCATCTTGCAGCCTCACTCTGCCACATCCATCAGGTGGCTTCCTGAGCTGGGGAAGAGCAGTGGGAGAGGGCGGCCAGCTCCTAACCACCTTGGCCTGGAAGTTTCACGTGGCTCTTCCGCCAACATGCCTCTGGCCAGAACCCAAGGCACAACCTTACCTAACCACAAGAGAAGCCCGGAATTGTAGGGGAGCGCAGAAACCTTTGGTCAGTGAACATATCATGTGCCACAAGGATCGATACAGAGGTTATAAATGTGAAGTTTCTGGCTAACTCCAGCTGACTTATTTATTTTACTTGAAAAAGAGGGGGTGAGGCAGAGGAAATTAAATGCCAACATTTAGAAATTAGATTTCTTATGAGAAAAAAGAAATCTGATTCTCTTATCCTTTGGACAGTAAGATTTGGCCACACCAGACTTTGCATATCCACAGCAGTATGTGGGTGGGTGAGCAGGAGCCTCCTCTTTCTGGGAACATTCTGATGAGCCACAGTCCCCGCCGTTCCTTTTCACCTCTGATGCTGTAGCCAAGTGTCAGTGCTGTTAGTTTCCTCTTTTTTGCATCCCAGGAAAGTGACAGATGAAACATTCTTTGTGCCTGGGTCACCCTGACAACGTCACTCCTTGGCTGCCTGGTTGTGATAGGCATATTCTTCATAAGCCATGTTCTAAGCATTTGGCTGGGGCAGGTCTGGAGATAAAGCCTTCAAGGAAATGGGAACTTAACCAGTTGGGGCCCTTATGCAAAGGAAGGGTCTGCTCCATTCCTACATGAGTGGATAGGATGAAGAGGAAACAACTAGAACGTGAAAGGTGGGCTGACCTGCAGGGAAGAGGTTAGGAGAACATAGCAGCATGTCAAGGAGGAGGGTGTGCTCAACCTGGTCATGCAGGTGCCCCAGGGAATGCAGAAAATAAAACAGGAACACACAGGTCCCTTCAGCCACAGTGATTCTGCTCGTGTTTGCTTTCTCTAGCTTGTATCATAAAAGCAAAAGGATTCTCCTCTTTTTTCAAACATAAAATCACTGCATTAACATTTTACTTCAGTCTGCATCCTTGCTGTTCTTTGTTCCCCTCTTTGCTGCCTCTTCTGGCCAAAGAAGAGGGGACCAAGTGGAGGGGTTAAGAAGCAGGGTCCGGAATCAGCATTCCAACCCCAGGTCTGTCACTCACTCGCCATAACCTTGGGCACATCAGTTCACTTCTCCAAGTCTCCATTTCCCCTCCCTGAAACAAGATTGGCCAGGGAGCTCACCGAGTGAGAGTTAATTGCAAGCATGTGCGTTGAGTGCTTAGCAGTGTGTGTGACTCATAGTTGATATGGAGTAAATGGAGACTTTTGAATTTTTGTTTTATAAAGATAAAATGTGTTCATTCAAGAGAAGTAGTTTCTGAGCATCTACCACACACCTAGCATTATTCACTGAATATCCAAAATTAAATACAGCACAGCTGGCATCCCACCCAGGTAACACGAGGACATGCCTGTGGCCACGAAGAGAAGAGAAGAGGTGGTGTTACCGTGTCTGCCATGGCCACCACTTCTTGGAAGTTGATGCAGAGGCCTGTGGGACCTTGCAGGCCTTTGTGTGGTTAGAGAAGGGCTCCCTGGACAAAGTTTTGGTACATTGTCTATGCCCACATGTGGCCTTGATGTCTTGGGTCACAGCAAAACCCAACCCTCAAGAGGAAACTCAGTCCCACCGTGGGGCCATATGGCACTAGCTGGGTGATGGAGCCCGAGAGTTGGAGAATTCCAGTGTGAGAACCGGTTTCCAAGAAGGGCAGGCAGGCTATGGTCTTGGAGATTTCCAAAGAGGCTTATGGGGAAGGCAAGGAAGTAACTGTCCATTCCGTCTTCTACTCGCTTGGCATTCTGCTAGGGGTTTTTCCTCTACTTTAGTACATCACATCTCCCCAGTGGGAGAAGTCATTGCCATATTCTGTAGGTGGAGAGCCAGAGGCTAGGAGCCATTAAGCAGTCTGGAAATAGTGATATGGGAACTCTGCACTGCAGCTCTGACCACAGAGCTACCCGAACCTTGCCTCTCTTTGGCTCTTGATTGACATGGGAACCTTGTGGTGTTTTGAGTGATCACCCTACACATATCTTCCCGAGCCTCTTTTTTCTCATCTCCAGTAGAAGTGGTAATGGTAGCAGTAGTGACAGTGATTCACAGTAAATAATTAATTACTTATCAAGCACTTCATCTTGTTTCCCCTGCCTGTTCCACTCAGGTCTTGGAACAACCATGTGAGGCAGGAGCTATTAGTATCCCCATTTTACAGAAGAGGAAACTGAGGTTTGGAGGGATTAAGTAACTTGCTCAAGGACCCTCTGGTGGGAAGCAGAAGACTGGGATGAAATCCAAGCATCAGTTCCTAGTGCCCTCTTACCTTCAAGGTAAAACCTGTACTTCCGATTTCAGCCCAGTACAGCCAGCACTTCCTGTGCTCAGGAGATAGGCATCATACATCCAGGCTTTCAGCAAACTGATTTGGGACCAGGGCACACATAAGCAGGTGAGTCAGTAAGAACACCACAGGTGAAGTCCCAGCAGTGCTCTGTAGCAGGGTCATCAATGCACGGACCACAGAGGCTTTGCTGGCATCAGAGTCTTCTCCAGGGACCACTGACATCACAGAGACTAAAATTCCAGATTGCCCCAGGGTCAGAAGAGTGATCCATAGTCTTAGAGAACATCTTGGAGCCGGAGAGGTACTCAAGGGCCCCCAGCTTAAGCGCATAACAAGGAGCCTGAGCTGTACCTGTCACTTTGTGAACCCACGTAGAATGCCTGAGTCTCACCCATGCTTTGAGCTCTGTGGGAGAGGTTGGGGGTACTATGGTAAAGGCAGTGGATGGTCTGGTACCCACAAAGCCTCCTCCAGTGGCTCTATTAGGCTTTGATATAATTCCATGATTAGCTACCTATGGCTTGAGGGCCAGCTGCCTATGTTTATAAGTGAAGTTTTATTGCAACACAACCACATCCATTTACTCACATTATCTTTGGCTGCTTTTGTGCTACTAAAATGGCAGAGTTGAACAATTGCAACAGAGACTGTGTGACCCACAAAACCTAGCATACAGGTTCAATATCTCTGATTCAAAAATCTGAAGCCCAAAATGCTCCAACTTCAAAGCTTTCTGAGCACTGAGATGATGCTACAAGTAAAACATTTCACATTGTAAAACTTTGCTTTGTGCACAAAATTATTTAAAAACATAGGTGGTTTCAGAAGAGGTATTTGAAACAAATGAATTTCATGTTTAGACTTGGGTCCTATCCCCAAGATACCTTAGTGTATAGATGCAAATATTCCAGAAGTCAACCAAAAAATCCAAAGCATTTCTGATCCCAAGAATTTTTTCCTTTCCTTTCTTTCTTTCTTTTTTTTTTTTTGGAAGGGAGTACTGGAAATTGAACTCAGGGGCACTTTACCACTGACCAACATCTCCAGTCTTTTTTTATTTTTATTTTTATTTTGAAACAGGATCTTGCTAAATTGCTGAGGCTGGCCTCAAACTTGTGATCCTCCTGCCTCAGTCTCCAGAGTCACTGGGATTACAGGCAAGCACCCCTGCACCTGGCTGGTCCCCAGCCTTTTTGATAAAGTTTAGATAGTTTCAACTTGTATTCAGGATCTGGCCCTTGAGAGAAGTCATCTGTGGACCAATAGTATAGTCTAATCTTATGAACTAATTTATGTAAACTTTTCCACTTCACAAGAAATGAACCTGAAATTTGCTGTCAACCAAAGTATGGCTGCTTGGACATCAAGAAGTGGTACTAATGGTTTTCAGTGGAGAGCTTTTCTGAAGAATCCTTAAAATCTCAGCCTTTTAGACCAAAGTGTTTTGTCTTCTGTATTCAAATGCTCAAGTTTGCTAGGGATGCTGCTAGTTCACATAATCACTCTGTCACTCATCCCGTAAGTGTTTATCGTGCACCTACTATGTTCTGGGTACTAGACTAGGGGTCCTTTTCATTGGTGAGTGAACCAGACCTGGAGCTTATGGTCTTGAGGGTCATAGGTAGAAAATAAGCTAGAGAAAATGCTGCAGAAGGGAGGAGGTGGGCAGTAAAAGGGTGGGACCTCCCCAAAGGGGACAGTACCTCTGCACACCATGGGAAGGACAGGACAGAATGGCTAGCTAAGGAACACCATAGGTTCTTAAGTGGAGAAGTCTTGGTGAATTTGAGAGACAAAACAAGGCTAGGGCCAGAATCAGTGATGGAGGGAGATAGTGGCATGAGATGAATAGAGAAGTGTGCATTGGTCAGGTCTCGTGGGCCATGGAGAAGCGGAGAGGATTTCATTCTGAGTGCTGCAGAGAGTCCTGAATGTTTTTAAGCAGGAGGGTAATGCGGTTTGGTTTTCTTCTTTCCAACCTGGCTCCAGCTGCTTGATGCGGATGGACTGGTGGGAGACAGGGGCCACAGACATCTCTGTTAACAGATGATCAGGGAGGTGGTGGCCACAGAATGAAGAGAGGTGGTTAGACCTGAGCCTGTTTCGGGTGGGCATCCTTGCTCTGTAGGACCCCATGAGGCGTAGCATTCTGAGACCTTCACCTTTGAAATCAGAGTAACCAGCCCCACCTGTGGCCTGGACGCTCTGCCCTCTGTAGACAGCTGTCCCTGCCCGCTAGAGTCATAATGTCCGCTCACGCTGCCCCCACGCCGCCTCCCCAGCTGGCTCTCCCTCCTGCCTGGTCCTCCTCTGTCCTCCTCTCGGTGGATGATTTATGGATTTTTCCCCCTCGTTTCCTGGTCTCCAGGAGCAGTGGTTGGGAGGGGAGGGCCCGGCAAAAACAATTCTGATCCTTCCCCGCCTCCTCCCATTGCCCCTTTAAAGGAAGCTGCAGGATTAGCTGGGATTTTAAGAAGAATCATGCCTTTTCACTGCTTTAGGGCTCTGTTTTTATTCTTTTCAAAGCTCTAGGACACCAAGGCAGGAGGAAGAAAAAAAAACCCCACACACAGACAGACACACTCACCCAGAAACAGCTGCAAATAGCCTTGAATTGATTTTTTTTTCATTGCTTTCCCTCATTCACCAACAAGTGGAAGGACTGAGGTGACACAAGGACTCTCAAAAAGACCATGCTGTCTGGATAATGGTAATACTAAAGCAAAGACTGGAGGGGGCGCCTTCTTCCACCAGGGATGTGTTCTGAGGCCTTAACCCGTTCAGTCCTCATAATATGCCTTTCAGGGAAGGTACTGTTGTTATACCCATTGCACAGATGAGAAGACAGAGGCTCGTGGGGCTTGTGTTTTCAGACCATGGAGGGGATGAAGTCAGAGTCTGTCGGGGTCAAGGTGGAACCAGGCGGGCCTCAGACTGATGGGAAGGTAGACAGCAGTTTGCAGACTTCGAGCTGCCAGATGAAGACTCAGCCTGGAGGGGTTGCAGGAGGCTCCTCCTTCTCCCACCAGAGTAAACCATCAGGAGCCCCACACAGACAATTTATTCTTCAGGGGCACCCTATAAAGTGTCTAATGGGTTCAATGAGGCATAAAGCAAGAGTAAAGGGGGGGCAGAGGGAATAAAAGGGAGAGATGTGTGAAAGAGCAGAGAACAGGCCCAGGAAAGGAACTGGGCAGCGCTGTCCCTCGGCCCTCAAGTGGCCTTTGTTGCTGCCTGAAGCAAGCAGGAGAGCGGCCTTGGTGGCGGGGCTCTCTCCCAGCGGCTGGGGCTGATGTCTGCATTCAGAGAGGAAACTAGAGCGTTCATGAGATGCATGCAGAGCACCCAGGCAGCCAGCTGAGGGAGATCCTCTGCCCTGGGGCCCCCAGAACCTGAGGACATCCGAAGCTGCCTCTGAGGCGTCCTTGGTGCAGCATTGAGAGGGCTTCTCACGTGGCTGCGGTTGGGGGAGAGTGCTAGATGGTGACAGTAAGTCAAAAAGAGTCCAGCATCACGATTCAGCCCTTTCTCTTGCCTTGAATGATGGGGCTTCACCTTTAGCAGGAACCCTGGCAGCGAGGAAACTTGGAAAGGAGGGAAGCTTTGCGACTCAGTAATACTGTCTTTATTGAAGCACAAAGGCCCCCCAATGTCCCAGTGATTGCTGGAGGAAGGGGGGGATGTTCTGCAAGGCTGGCCAGCTCTGGAGATGCCTTCAGGGCGCCCAAGTGGGGCCTGGCAGGAGGTGGGCGCTGTTAACCCTCACTGAGCACCCCCCGGGCACCTGGTACTGAATGGCTCAGCCCTGTGTGCACGGGTCTCCCTAGGGTACGGAAAGCCACCTTCCCACGTGGCAGACACAGAATCATCAAAAAGGCTTTGCTCTCAGCAAAAGACGAAACACTGTGCTGTTGGGAAAACGAAGCCAGAAAGGAACGAGGAATTTATTTTGCACCTACTGAATGTGAGCGCCATGGGAGATACAATGAAGATGTAGGGGAGCGGAATGGGCAGGTGCGGGGAATCAGGGGTCCTGCCCAACCTCTTGCCAACCGTGTGCTTTTGTTCAAGCCATCCTGTGCTTTTCTGGCTCTGCCCATGGACACCACTTTACCTCTTTGCGTAATTTACCTCCATTTCCCCTGATGTCGAGGTTAGCTTCCTAAGTGTAGTGACCAGTAGGGAGTTGTCCCCAGCGAGAGGACGAGCCCATGTTGGGCATTCAGAGCATGCGGCAGGGCTGGAAGACACTGTGGGTCAGCCTGTCTAAGAGGCTCTGGGCAGAGGTGACTTGTGGGCTGGCTCTGACAGGTGGCAGGAGCATTGATCAGCAAAGGCCCATAGGGGCATTTGAGGTGACAGTGAGGGATGATGTGAACCTTGGCAGATAGTGGACTAGATAGTTAAGTCACAGCTAGCATGTTACAGAGACACCCGCTTGCTGTCACCAATAGACAGTTGGCCAGCATCCCTCCTCCCCACTAGCCCAGTGCAGGTGGGATAGATGGAAGCTGCCATCTTCCTCCAGAGCACCTGCCAGGTTCCCCCTGCCTGCCCATCCCCATCGCCACCTGGATGGGCCAGCATCCAGCTAGAGAACAGAACCAGCAAGAGGTAACCCTGGACTACTTAAGAATGTTTTAGTCCACAAAGGACCACACAGACAATGATGGTCCCATGAGATTAACAAAGAGACTGGAAAATTCCTACCACCTAGTAACGTCATAGCCATCATAATGGGTGACCTAGACCATTTAGGTTTATGAAAGTGTTATCTATGATGTTCCTCAATAGAACCACAAAGGGACACATTTCTCAGAACATGTCCCCCTTGTAAAGCAATGCATGACTGTGGAGGAGGAGCAGGAGGAAGTGGAAGTGCAGGGGCTGGCCACACAGGGATGAATACCAAAGGGCAGGCAGCAGGAAGGGCAAGCCAAGACCTTCCTGCACAGGTAGAGGTTCTACCTCATCTGGGAAGTTTCAGACATGCTCAGCTGACTGGTGGAGGCTCACCTAGGTTGTCTAGCGTAATTCCCCTCTTACAGTCAGCTGACTGTATGCAGAGCACATCCCCAGAGCTCCTTTACAGCAAGAGCTTAGATGAGCGTTGGATTGGCTAGCAGGACCCAGACATCCTGCACATTTCAGGATCTCCCCAGCACCTTCAGGCAGGTGTGCCCTTCCTCACACCTGCATGATGGCACCAGCGAACTACCCTGCCATGCACCCTCCCCCTCCCACCCTCGCTATTCTGTCTGCCACTGCCAGGCTCCATTCCTTCACCATGGCTGGCATCCTGTAACTGTCCCCCTCAGGCCTCTACAGTAGCTCCTCATCACCCTGAGTACCAACCCTGATTTTTAGAAATTGCCAACAGTAGTCTAACATCAGCTCTTTCAAAGTGAAAGGATAGTCTTCCCAAATCCCGCCACCATGAATTCTTCCTTGGCTAGATGTGTTTGTTACACCTGTTGATATGGAGGGGTCCATCTGTGCTGAGGTGAGTACTAAACCCTGCACAGCACAATGTCCGTTAACTTTCACATCAGCCTTCTAGAGGCCACACTAGTGTCCCTGCCACCTCCGTGAAGAGGTTTAGGAACTCATTCAGGGACTCACAGCCTGTGCGCATATTCAGACCCAGATCTCTCTGATGCCAGAGCCCTCGCTTCAGCATTTCTCCTTAGCCTGGCATTTCAACGCCTTCTCAGTTTTAACCCAGGCTTTCTACCACCTGTATCATAGACTTGGTACATTTATAAATTTACTACGTGTTTATACACATGTCTGAGCTTTAAGAAAATAAACTGAAAGTCAGGGTAGCTAGCCCCAAACCCAGAGCTTAAATTAAAAAATGAGGGGCTGGGATTGTGGCTCAGCGGTAGAGCGCTTGTCTCGCATGCGTGAGGCCCTGAGTTCGATCCTCAGCACCATATACAGAGCAATAAAATAAAGACATTGTGTCCATCTACAAAAAAATTAAAAAAAAAAAAAAAAATGATGGGTAGGTAAGTAGGTGGGTAGGTGAACAATAGGTGGATAGAGGTCTGAATGGATGCATGAGGAGGTGGCTGGGTGACAGGGTGGCTAAGTGGATGACAGTGTACAGAAGGCACCTGGATAGCCAGGAGGACTGTTTAGTTAGCTTTGACTTAAAGACTTGACCATAATAATTGTAGAGGAGGAAAGTTTATTTCGGGGCTCATGGTTTTAGAGGAGGAGCAGGAGGAAGTGGAAGTGGGGGGCTGGCTAGACAGGGCTGAACCCCAAAGGGGAGACAGCAGGAAGGGCAGGCCGAGACCCTCCTGCACAGGTAGAGGTTAGAGGTCCATGGATAGCAGGCTCCACTCCGTGGGGCTTGAGGTAAGGCACAACATCATGGCAGAAGAGTGTGGTGGAAGGAAAAGGCTCACATGATGATCAGAAAGTGGAGAGTAGGGCTGGGGTTTTGGCTCAGTGGTAGAGCACCTGTCTAGCACATGTGAGGCACTGGGTTCAATCCTCAGTACCACATAAAAATAAATAAATAAAGATATTGTGTCCATCTACAACTAAAAAAATTATTTTTTAAAAAAAGTAGAGAGTGATTCCACTCACCAGATACCAAATATAAACCCAAGGGCACACCGCCAATGACCCACCTCCTCCAGCCACATCCTACCTGCCTTCAGATACCACTCAGTTAATCCAATCAGGGTGGTTGATTCACTGATTGGGTTAAGGCTCTCATAACCCAATCATTTCTCCTTGAAACCTCCTTGCATTGTCTCACATGTGAGCTTCTGGGGGACGCCTCACATCCAAACCATAACATGCACAGGTCAACAACTTCAGCCCTTTCGTTTCCCTAATGAGGTCCTGGTGTGCTTGGGAACACACAGCCAACCGTCACCTCCATAAAATACCTCCCACCGGCACTCACAAGCACACTAGGAAGTAGGCACTCATCACTGCCTGTTTAGCAGATGTGAAAAGTGAACAATAGAGGCTCCAGAGGTTTAAATCACAGGTCAAGGTCAGTTCTTGGTGGTGAAGCAATGATCATCTTCCAGAGCAGCTCGCTGGCTGGAGAATATTGGCAGGCCCAGACTCTCGTCTCTTGTTTTTTCTGCCACACTCAGGAAACCCCTGTACTCTCCCATCCTCTCCCACCCTAATCCTTCTTTTTTTTTTTTTTTTAAATATTTTTTTTAGTTGTAGATGGACACAATGTTTTTTTTATTTTATTGCTTTGTACGTGGTGCTGAGGATCGAACCCAGGGCCTCACGCATGCAAGGCAAGCGCTCTACCGCTGAGCTACAATCCCAGCCCCCCTAATCCTTCTCAGCCTGCCTCTTGCTCCCACGACAGCCCTTGTGAGCAGCAGCAGCAGCTGCTGCCCTGAGATTACCTCTGCTGCTGTGTCATGATTGTCAGGCTTGGGGGCCCAGAGAGATTTCTCATCATGTGGGGCAAATATTTGCTGAGCGTGTCTCATGTACCGTGTCTTGTGCCAGGGACTGCAGATACCAACTCCAACCTAGTTTACAGGCTGGGACAGGAGTCAGGTTAACAAGTAGTTATAAAATCCCCCTGGGCTGAGGACAAGCAGAGCCTCAGGAGGCAGTGTCATTCCTCGCTGGAGGGTAAAGTGGGGACTGTGTTTAGCTACTCACAGACAGGAGAGAAAGGGGATTCCAGGGGAAAAGGAACAGTGTGGACACTGGCCAGAAAGCTAGCTCATTTCCCTCTTTCCTCCCTCCTCTCTTCTGTTTTCCTTCCTCTCCTCTCTCCATCCCTCTTCCTTTCTCTTTATATATATTGATCAAGAGGGTCTCGTTGCATGTCAGGGATGCTAAGACCATCTGTTACCTCGTCCCTAGGGTACGTCATCTAGTGTGTGCTGCAAGTGGTCACTTGTTGGTCGATTTCAATACACCAGCAAGTATCCCAGGCATGTTGTGAGCCAGGACCTGTTTTATTGATAGGGGTAACAGGTCCACAGCAGTTCCCAAGGCAAGTCTCCCTTTCTGCCCACATGGCTAAGGAAACAGCAGAGGGGAAACCTGTCCCAGAGGAGAGGAGTGAAAATTAAAGCAGCGCAGGTAGAAATGCGTGTGACTCCGAGTGTTCTCAGTTCCCTTGTTTGAGAACCAGGAACAAATGCAGGATGATCACAGGTGGAGGAGAGATGGGGGGGTGGCACAGAGCAACGGAGTCAGAGAGACCCAGGTTCAAAGCTCAGGCTGTCCCCGCAGAGCTCAGGAACATCATTTGCAGAGCATCTGCTACGTGCCCTTCCCTGCATGGGGTCAGCACTCCATTTTCACTACTTATTTCAACCTTCACAAGAGGCTCGTCAGGTGAGTGTTGGCAAATCTACTTTTTAAGTGAAAGTGTAAAAGCCCAGAGAGGGAAGTAATAGGCACAGGGTCACAGAGCTAGTGAAAGAGTCAGCATATGAACTCAGGTGTGCTCAAGTGGATCCTGAACTGGCGCTCAGTTGTATACGAGGACCACTCTCCTCCTCACAGTAGCAATTGTCACTCATCCACCAGGTGGAAGAGAGCAGAGGCCAAGGGCTCCACCTCTGGATCCAGGACAGGGTGGGCTTGAATCCTAGCTCTACCTGCAGGGTGATCTTGGGCCTTGCTTTGCCCCTGAGCTGTTTTCCTCAGCTGTGACTGAGGACATAGGAGCACCTGCTTCATTATAAGGCTCATATGAGACGATGGTGTGGAAATACTTGCAAGGTGCTGGTCCTCCAGGGAACACACAGCTTTTACTATCACTGTCATTTTTATTTTATTGCTGGTAATTTTTTAAGAAAATTTTTTGTAGTTGTAGATGGACAGCATGCCTTTATTTTGTTTATTTTTTCATGTGGTGCTAAGGATCAAATTCAGTGCCTCACACATACTAGGCAAGCACTTTGCCACTGAGCTACAGCCCTAGTCCCAGCCTCTATTGCTGGTAATTTTTATGAACTCATTCCCAAATTGCAAAATGTTCTCAACCTGATGGGCAAGTGAGATAGGATTCACCTAAAGATAACCCATGTGGCTCTGTAATAGTAAATACTCATTGTCAATAGCACAGTCAGTGCTGGTAGGGAGTTTGGCTCAGGAAGTTACCAGGGCCCTTGGTGACTTGGAAAGGCCTCCTGGAAGCAGTGAGACTCAAGCGTCGCTTGGAAGGACAGGCTAGTGGAGACCCTTCCAGTGAAGGAGAGGTAAGAAAGGCGGAGCTTAGAGTGGCTGTGGAGGTTGAGAGGCAGTAGGCTGGGCTAGATTGCAGATTAGTGGGGACATAAGTGCCAGACATAGGTCCTGTGAGCAGTGGGGAGCCATTGAGGGTTCTTGAGCAGGGATGTATTCTGAGAAAGTGGAGAGGGCACCAATAGGCCTCACACAGTGCTGTATGCTGTGATAGCAGCTATCTTCCTTCCTGTTTGACAACCCCTGATGTGTGATGAACTGGAATCCCCAGTGAGAACACTGGAGCTGATGAGAATATACTCTGCAGAAGCCAGACAAGATCCTCATCCTGAATCATAATTATGTCATATCACAGTGATGACTGGCCTCATATATGTTAATAATCGTAGTGCCAACTTACCCTATGCCAGCCCCAGTACTGGAGCCTCTTCAAACCCTTAACAATTCTTAAGCCACTCAAGGACCCAGAACCCCTTGCTTATGACAAGTAACTTAAAACACACCTTGACCAGCCTGAAATGTGATTCATAAAGTCTTCTTATATAGATTAGTTCAAGAAAATAGCTTGACGTTTTGGAGCACACCTGTAATCCCAGCAGCTCAGGAGGCTGAGGCAGGAGGATTGCAAGTTCAAAGTCAGCATCAGGAATTTAGCAAGGCCCTAAGCAATGCTGTCTCAAAATAAAAAAAAAAAATAAGAAAAGGCTGAGGATGTGGTTCAGTTGTTCAGCACCCCTGGGTTCAGTCCCTGGTACCTAAATAAATAAATAAGTAGAAGATGGACACAGTGCCTTAGCTACATCATGAGAAAAGCCAAAAGGCATCAACTTCTAAATAAAACAGCACATGTTTCAGTGTTTAAATCATTAGGCACATTATTATTTAAATATTTAAATTATTAGGCACATCAGAAACCATAGTAAACTAAAAAAATGGGCATGAGCTTGTAAGGAATGCATGTGGATGTGAGACAGCTGAACAATTGCTTACAATTGCTTATTGTAAATACCATTCCTCTGTGCTGGACACCTTGAAATAGGAGCTACCCATAGAATATTGTTTTGGGATCCCTGGTATTGCAACAGCTACAAAGGTAGATTTATAGAAGATGGTTGCATTAGTCACTCAGATTCCACAGGTGGTATTAACATCAATGACATGACTTTCTGATGAACAATGCTTGGTAATGTAGTGGATGAAATAAGATATTTCCTTTTCTCAATTTATATGGTACCTGTTTCTGGAAAATTCAGCATAAATTAAACTGTGGTTAAAAAATAAATTCTTGAATGCACAAGGCCCTGGATTCAATCTGACAGTCCTTCAAAATCAGTATTTTTGTTCCTGCTTTATAGATGTGCACACTGAGGTGCCAGAACCTGCTTAAGGTAGGTTCCACTCTGTTTCTACTTCACTGTTTCATGCAATACTGTTTTGTTGTTTTATGGAGCAACATGGGTTCAAATGAATTCAACTTGTATTTATTAAACACCTTCTGGGTTCTAGGCATCCTAGTAAGTCCAGAAGACACAGAAGAAAGTAAGACTTGTTCTCTGTGCAGCATGTGGATTGGGGGGGGAGGTGGGGGAGGGGAGAGGGAGAGACATGGCAAAGGAAAGTAATGGAAGAAGATCTGTGTGTCCAGAATGGGTGTTCCTCAAGGGGAGCGTGGAGAGAGAGGCTGCATGGGTTGGCAGGGGGCTTGTTGGCAACCCTGGTAAGAAGTTGAGAACCGTAGAGTCACTGAAAGGCTTAAAGCCAATGGGTGAGATACCAAGCTTTCTACAGAGCCACTATGGCTGTAGGGTGGGCACAGCTGGAACACAGGTGTTCAGGTAGGAGACAGTGATAGCTTTGAGCCAAAGAGAAGAGGATGTGATTAGGAAATATGCAGGAGTGTGAATTAACCCTCCCCTCTTGTCTGAACGTAGAGGGTGAAGGAAATAGAGAAATCCAAGATGAAATTCAGGGTCTAGGCTTGAGTGGCCAGTGCTTGGTGGTGCTGTTGGGTGAGAGGAGAAATATAGTAGGAGGCAGAGATGTGCTGGGGTTGAGGGAGAGCGTTCGTTGCTTTGGGGACTCATCAAATTTGTAAGTGCTGATATTTGGGCAGCAGACGGGAATGTCTGAGCTCAGGAGACAGGCCTGTGGAGTGGAACTCCCTGCCTCTATGTTAGGATTCCTTTATCTGGAGCCAATGGATGCTTCAGGGGTCCTGTGAATCACTTACATATATAAAGATTATGGGATCATGTGGATATGTACATTTTTCTAGGATGAGGATCCCTAGATATCATCTGGTTTTCATAAGGACCTGTGTCCCCCAAATGAGAAACTTTTGATATGACCTATTTCTTCTGATCTAAGTTACAACATCAATTTATACAGCAAAAATTATGTAATGTTTCCGATTAAGAAGGACACTTATCAGAAATAGGAATGCCTCCAACTAATCTGTTGTGCGTTACCTTGGCAACTTCTTCTAAAGGAATGGGCAGCTTCTTTTGTCCCCAAATCTGTCATTTGCAGTGTTATTTGGCAATTAGTTTGTATGTCTGGCAGTATCAGAAACTAAGGTAGCTTTCATCTACTTGTGGGTATCTTTTTTAAATATTTCTTTTTCGTTGTCAATGGACCTTTATTTTATTTATTTATATGTGCTAAGAATTGAACCCAGTGCCTCACACATGCTAGACAAGTGCCCTACAACTAAGCTACAACCCATTCTTCTTTTTTATTTTTTAATTTGTTTTGTTTTGCAGTATTGAACCCAGGGCCACTGAGCTCCATTCCCAGCCCTTTTTGTTTTGTATTTTGAGGCCAGGTCTCACTAAGTTGCTGAGACTGGCCTCGAACTTGAGATCCTCCTGAGAAGACCACCTGAGTCTCCGGGATTACGAGTGTTCACCACCATGCCTGACTGAGTATCTTCTCTTGTTAGATCCAGAGACTACTTGGTTGTTTCTTTTCAAGAAAATATAGAATCATGATCATATCATGTCTCAAATGATTTAAATTTACTTATAGCATCGAATTTCTCCACCTATTTTTGCACCTTTTTCTAGAAACATGGTGTGATCTTTTTAAGACATTCTCAATATTAAACGATTGATTGAAATTAATCTAAAATAAGTTAACCAACAAAGCCTATAGCTCAGTGATAGCAGTGACAATGGAAATAGCTATGGTTTCATTGTCTTACATTTTGGCAGTAGAAACTTCATTATTGCTGCCACCTGGGGGATTTCCTAATTTACAGAGATAATAAGGTGAACAATTGCTATGGATTGGATATGATTTATCCTCCAAGGGTTTGTGCATTTGGAAGCTTGATCCTCAGAGTGGTGGTGTTGGGAGATGGTGTGGAACTTTTAAGAGGAAGAGCCTGGTGGGAGATATTTAAGTTGGGGAGCTTCCCTCAGAAGGGATTAATATAGCTCTCATAGCTCTCATAGGATCTCTGAGCTCTTTCAAGAGCACGCCCCAACCTCTAGATCACCCTCTGGCTTCCAGTTTTGCAAGGTGACCTCTCATTCATGCCCCCACCATGATGTCACAAGGCCTTCATGAAAGCTGAGCTGATACAGGTGTCATGTCCTTGAAGCACCCAGTGATCCAAAAAACCTCTTTTCTTTATAAAGTTAGTCTGCATCAGGTATTTAATTATAGTACCAGAAAACGGACAAATACGGCAATTTTAAAAACATGTGCCTTAGAATTGATGGAGTTGCAGCTGCAAAAATAGGCAGATAACCTAGGAAGAGAATGCAAGAGAGTGAGGTAGAGGAGGGAAAAGGAGACTTGGGACTAAGAGGAGGAGAAACCAGAAAAGAAAATGATGAGAGGTTCTCTGAAAAATAGGGAAAAGCCAGGATGAGGGCTTATGGTGATATGGAGAAGTCTAGGAAGTGAGTGAGGGATAGAATATATGAAGTGGGAATGTCCACTAGAACAGACAAGAATAAGCAAGAGCATGGACAGCACTACAGCTTCAGGGAAGTGCCTTTCTCCATTTCAAAAGGTTAATTCATGCAGAGGGAGAGGGCAGGAAGCTGAGATCAAAGAGGGCACATTGGAGTTGTAGTTTGAGTGACACCATTGTCGAAGAAGGGGACACAGAAGGAGGCTCAGATGTGGGGAAGAAAATAATGGCTTTGGAGTTGAGCATCTGGATTATAGGTCTGTAGGTCTTCTTCTTAGGAAATCCATGTGTTTAGACATGTGAGATTTGAAAATATGAGTCAGAAACTCCAGAGATATCACCTGGCTGATGAGGAGAGTTGAGCAGCATCAGCACATTGGTGGCTCCTAAGATCATAGAAGAAAGTAAAAAACCAAGAGAGTGTGCGAGAGCAAATAGAAGAGGAGTGTCTTAGTCTGTTTTCTGCTGCTAGAACAAAATATCTGAATCTGGGTAATTTATAAAAAACAGAAGTTTATTTGGCTCATGGTTCTGAAGGCCAGGAAGTCCAAGAGCATGGCAGTGGCACCTAGTAAGGGCCTTCTTGCTGCATCATAACATGGCAGAGGACATCACATGGTGAGACAACCCAGCATGCTAACTCAGGTCTTCTTCTTAAAAAGCTACTAATACTATCATGGAAGACTCCACTCCTCATGACCTTATCTAATCCTAATTACCTCCAAAAACCACACCTTTAAATATCATTAACATGTGACTTTGAGGATTAAGTTTCTAACACATGAACTTTGGGGAGGTACATCAAGACCATAACAAGGGTGAAGCTGGACTTTGAGGAAGTAGTTTAGAAATCTGCAGAGAGCAAGCCACAGAGCTAGAGGACAGGGCTTGCTCCTGGCCCAGCATACCCTCTGGTACTTAATAGATGCTAATCAGAGTTGGCTGATGGATTGGCTGATTGACTGATTGACTAAAAGAATGCATGAAGAAAGGAATCTTGGAAAGAGTCTTAAAAAATGGAGAAGGGAAGCAGGAAATAAAAGTCTAATAAAGGAAAAGTTTAAAGCTGCTGGGATAGAATAAGGACAAATGCTAAGAAGCCTTTGGATGGACTCTTACAGGGGGTCCCAGTGTCCACTGCAATGGCAACTGGGTAGAGACGGGGAGCAAAAGAGAAATTGCCATCAACCTAGAGAAGAGCAGGAGGTGAGCAGCTTGGGAAGGAGCACCAGCATAAGATAGACTGTGAAGGATCCCATGGTGCTCAGGACTCCTGAGGAAGAGCCCAGAAAAGCCCCCAAGTCCTTCATGGATTGAGCACAATCTGCCTTTGAGAAGAGGGGATGATCACAGGAACCAGGCAGCACCCTGCTGCAGGTGTGGCCCCTGAATATTGCTCTTTGCAACTTCATCACCACAAGTGTAAAGAGTAGAGGGACATGGGGTGGTATTTCCACACCAGGGAACGGTTGCCATGGAGACATCAGCCTTCTAGTCCAAGAAGATGGACAGAATTTAAATCATTCTTAGCCAAGATACTGAGTGTGTTTTCCAGGCGGTAAATAATAGCTCCTAACACCAGTGCAAGCTTGGCTGGGCATGGCATAGAATATTTATGTTGCTTGGGCTTGTTTTTGGATTTGTTTTCATTTTTGTGGTCTTTATGGTAGAGCTCTGCAAAAAAATCAATAGCATTGACTCCCTGGCTAATCTTAATTCACCATGAAATAGGCTTAAACAGTAGCCTCCCCCATCCAGTGACTTCCAGATATCCTGTAGACAAGGATTTAAATTGGGTCCAACCATCTTAATAAGCGTGGTTGCTATTTAAGTATTTTGTACCCTGGTATGCAGGGTTTGTTTCTTACCTTGGAGGTGACTTTTCTCAAGTCAAAGCACCCTGCCTGCTCTATGTCCTGAGTCCTTACTTTTAAGGAACTTTTTTTCCCCATGTTGTATGCTCTAGATCAGGACTTGGGGAGCAATGAGAACATGCTGTTGTCCCTTCAAAGCCACGCTCCAGAAGCAGCTCTCTTGACTGCTCCCCCAAAAGGCTCACGTGTTGAAGGCCTGGTCACCAGCCCGTGGTGCTTTTGGAGGTAGTGGAACCTTGAAGGCATGGAACTTCATGGAAGGAATTTGCTAAAAGTGGATATAGAAAAGTGTCAGAGACTGGATGTGAGCTTTGATTTTCTAAAGTCAAGACCAATCCCTGAATCTACGCCATTATTGCTCAGCAGGCTGTAGGCTATTTGAGGAGTGTTTCATCTGCCTGAGTGGTTTGTACTGAGTCCTGGGAGACACAGCAATAACTGAAATGGTCTTGAAGGTCGGCATGATTTCAGTAGATAGGGAAGGAGGAAAGTATCTCTCTATTTTTTTAAAGCATATTTTTACCTTTATTTATTTATTTGTATGTAGTGCTGAGGATCGAACCCAGTGCCTTACACATGCTAGGCAAGCGCTCTACCACTGAGCCACAACCGCAGCCCCGAGGAAAGGATCTTCCAGGCCAAGGGAAGGGTGGAAGCAAAGGTCTGCAGGCAGGGAAGTGTGGGGTTTGTCCAGGCAACATCAGAAGATGTGGCATGAAATGATCCTGGTTAGGTCATGGGGGGCCTTGGATTCCCCAGGGGTCTGTGTAGTGGTGGAATGGAGGCTTTGGAGTCAGATGGATCTGAGCTTGAATCCTGCATTCCTCTGCCTACACAATTCTGGACCAATACATAACTCTGGGTACCTCAGAACTCAGTGAAATGGTCATGGTAATAGTCTTCATTTATGATGAAATAACATAAAAACAAGGCACACAGAGCAGATAATAAATAATAGTTCCATTAGTAGTATCTCCTGAACTGAGTTCTTTTCCTTCCTGAGTCCTCTGTTTCCAACCTGATGTCCCTGGTTGTCAAATAATGGAGTAATGGGATCTCAGGGTCGGAGTGAGCCCTGTGAGTAGGTGATCTTTATGGTCTCAATCATCATGGAGAAGAAAGAACAACCCCATTCCCGGAGCTCCTAAGAGATTTGATTCCTTGTGCATGAGGCCCCAGGCACTGAAGAATCCCCATGGTCTAATCCTTCCTTTATGAACTATCAAGAGCTGGGAATGGCATTTCAACATCAGTGTCTGAAAAGTCTCAGCAGTGCTACCTGGATAAGCTGTGCCTGATTAAAAACTAAGAGCTCCTCAAACTCTTTATCAGATTTCTTTTGTGTCAACAAGATTGAAGCCAGGTGCAGTGGTGCATGCCTGTAATCCCAGCACTTTGGGAGGCTGAGATAGGAAGATCGTGAGTTCAAAGCTAGCCTCAGCAATGGCGAGACACTAAGCAACCCAGTGAGACCCTGTCTCTACATAAAACACAAAATAGGGCTGGGATGTGGCTCAGTGGTCGAGTATCCCTGAGGTCAAACAACCAAGATTGACCATGTTCGCTGGGAATGTAGCTCAGAAGTAGAGTTCCATTCCCAGTGGGTTCCATTCCCAGAGCCACACACACACACACACACACACACACCAGAAAAAGAAAGAAGAAAAAGAAAATATCCAACATTTTCATTGTCCTTAGCTTCTCTTGAGAGTCCGGCTTCCCCTTTCATAGGGCAGGTTTTGTCGCCATCTTTTATTTGTCTGTCGTGGACACACTTGTGTTCCATTCTTCTTTTAAACTTGATTTCTGAGTGTCTTTTTCCCCCTTTTAAATTGGAATTTGTTTGTAACCAGGTTTCATCCTGGTGTAATTTTATCCATTTCATGTAAGTACCATTGGCACCCTGGCTCCTGAGCTGCCCAGCTGCTGGCTGGAGTTGGGATTCCAGAGAGGATTCTCATCTCTGATAGCTACTCTGGCTGACTCTTAATGCTTTCTATCCTACCTTTGATAGTGGCTGCTGCAACTCATCCTGATGGCTGTGTGTGCTTCCTTCTGCCCTATGATTTTTTCTTCTCCCTTGATTCTCTCCACCCAGATTTTCCCAGCCATTCAATGACCACCTTTTAACTCCAGCTTTCCACTCTTACCACATTGCCAGTCACCCCCATCTGTCAGTGAGAAGATCCTGTAAGGATTTCCAAGAACCATTTCCTGTCCCCACTGACAGCTGAAATGAGGCTGACTCTGTCCGCTCTGTTTGCATTCTTTTTTGGGGGGGACACTGGGGATTGAACTCAGGAGTACTCTTCGCTGAGCCACATCCCCAGCCCTATTTTGTGTTTTATATAGAGACAGGGTCTCACTGAGTTGCTTAGCACCTCGCCCTTGCTGAGGGTGGCTTTGAACTTGTGATTCTCCTGCCTCAGCCTCCCTAAGTGCTGGGATTACAGGTGTGTGCCACTGAACCCAGCTTCTGTCTGCATTCTTGAACCCCCAGTTATGCTGTTCTCTGCCAGCCAAGGCCACTCAGTCACTGGGTTGGAAAGGCCTTGCTTATTGCCCAGTGCTGGCCAGCAAAGGCCATCCCTGACTTTCTCATTAGTGAGTGATGTTTTCATGTCATGTTTTGCATCATAATCTCTAATCTACCCTCACATCATCATGGGAAATAAGTGTTATCCTCATCTCACCCATGAGGAAGAGGGAAGCTCAGTCAGGTCTCACTGATCTTCCAACCCTTGCCCACACCTTGTGCTTGGTGATGGGGTTCACACCAAATATAGCTCCTGTATCAGTTTCTAAAATGATCCAGAGAAGGTTAATACAGTGGCTTCCAAGAACTGGTGATACCTTTGGCAGGTCTGTTCTAACTGCTCCTTTAATTTTATGGACTAGACCTTTCTAGAGGCTTCTTAATTCTCTGTATTAATGTTCCTGCTTGGTTCCAGATGGAGAAGATGGTCACTCTCAGTCACTCACCTTCAAGAACCTCAGGTCATCCTCAGAAACTTCTCTTCATGTCTGAGTAGAAGGAAACAGTATGGCCCATAGAGGAAGTGCCTTCATTTAACAAGAAATAATAGAGTGGGAGAGGACCTCCCTAAGATCACAGAGGCAATGGGTAGTTGGATATTTAGGCTCCACGACTGACTTTTATTATGGAAATTTGAGAGAGCAAGAATATAAGCAGAGACTTGTTTCTCTCTCCCATAACTGTCCAGGTGTGAGCTGCCCAGGTTCAGAGACCTAGCCGTCTTCTCTTCTGTTGCTCAGGCTTCCTTGGGGTGTTGCCCTCCTTTATATAGCCTAAGAGACCTTGTCTTCATTGCATCCCATAGGAAGGGCAAGAAGGTAGGGATAGGATACAGCCTTTCCCTTTAAGGACCTGACCTAGAAGTTGTATGTAGCACCTTCATTCATATCTCATTGGCCAGACATGGTCACATGGGCCCATTTAGCTGCAGGGAATCTGGGAAGTGATTTCTTTTCTAGGTAATCATGGATTTGATCAGAAATGAAGAGTTTTGTTACTACAGAAGAGAGAGTAGATATTATCAGAGGGCTCATGGTCTCCATGCTGTGAACCTGCTTTTCCCACTCTGTAAGCTCCTCCTAGCTCTAATCCTGTCCCTCAACACTCACCCCATCTTTCTCCACAACTCAGTCAGGGATGATGCCCTGAAACCTGCATCCTAAGGCAGGCCATTGTGGTTCCAGTATTTTATTCACTACACATGATCTAACTTTGACAAGGGAAACCACTTCTTGTTCAAAAATTATGACTTCAGTTTCTTGTGGAAATATTGCTGCATCATTAAAATACTATTACCTGCTCAGAAGAAATATCTTTATTTCCTGGTGAAAACATGATTCTACCTATTAAGAATTTGATCGCTTGAAACAGGCAAATTGCCAAATTTACACTTTACAAATGTTCCATTCAATTTCTGTTAGAATGTTCTAGAATGGCACCTCTAAGAGTGGCAAAAAATTGTAGAGAGGACAGGTATGTCCATGTTGGCCTCCTTTCTTCAGTTTTACATTTTCCTAGCATCTTATTCCCAAAGATCAGTAATACCTTATTGGTGCATATGCCAGACTTTCTGGTGACTGCTGCAGTGTTCTCTCCTGGGAACTCGGGTAGTGGTCTCTAAAAAACTGAAGAGTGTGGCGAGGAATTTTTTAATATTCAAAAGAGTGGTTGTTTAAGGATTGGATGTTCAGTGCCATGCTTTGCAGTCATGGGATGGGCAGATGTGCCCCAAGCACAGAGGTGGGACTAATTGGAAAGGGAAGTGGGAAGGGACTATTGCATGATGTTTCCCTGGCTGGGTTAGTGGGTAATGAACTTCTGCCAAAACTCAGGCAAGCAGATACTTGAGGTTAAGGATAGTCAGAGGAGATGACAGGATTTAAGAGTAGCTAAAGAGCTGAGCATGATGGTACATGCCTGTAA
>CM053416.1:4938189-4995199 GCA_028644305.1 Xerus rutilus | reverse complement strand
AAAAAAAAAAAAAAAAAAAAAAAAGTACCTATAGAGAGCACACACAGTGTGTGTGGTGGAGAGGGAATTTCTGAGCACCTCCAGCTCTGTGACCTAGGACAAGCCACCTCTCTAGCTTTCCGGAGTTTTGTCTGCAAAGTGGAAACAGAACCCATCCAAGTGGTATGAAGATCAGTAGGAGACACCAAATGGGACACCCCTGGCACCCAATAGGTGCTCAAGTTAATGGCAGTGTCTTCCAAGGCTCTGGGTAGCTGCCTCATAGAAGGTTCAGGCCAAATCAATGTCAGGACCCTGGAGAGCTCCAAGGAAGCCTGGCCCTTTGAGAAATGGGTTGCAGTCCACAGGACTGTTCTAGAAACACTATTACAGCTGGGAAGGACTTCATAAATCACCCATCTGGTCTTTCCTACAAATGCAAAAAGATTCTTCCCACTGGCCATCCATGGGATGATTTTAGTGAAGCACAAACCAGATTGGACAGCATCCAAAACCTGGTGGGATAGCCACCCCTTTTTCATGTCTCTAGAGGTAAAAGGTACACTGTAATGCTGGTTTACCTTTAGCGCTCCTGTCGGACTTCCTACTCTTGCTTTGAATAAAGACAGAGCACAGCTCTGACTCAGCCCCTTTGGCTAGAATTTAATGACATTTTACTTTTACTGCATTTATTTATTTGTGCTCGGACATAATAGTTTTGTGTATGGTGATAGTTCAGTTTTCTCACCCCGAATATTTACTAGCATATGATTTCTAAAACGTTTTGGAAAATATTAAGTAAATAATACAGAGGTAATACACATACATGGCAAAGTAGTAGAAGAGTGATTGAAGTTTGGATTAGTCTGCTGCTGTTGCTTTGCAGGTGGTAAAATGTCATCCCATAGGGGTCAGTGCCTACCCCAGCTGCCCACATGTTGGATCTGCTGACCCTGTGGTCCTGGGCTCTCACCCCATGCCATTTTGCTTTTTCCAAATGCCTTTTGAACAACACTCAAGTTTCCAGCTGACCCCATTAGCCTGAAAAACTTCGGGAGGGGCAGCCCTTCTACAAACTTTGCTGGCATTCCCAATGATCAGACAGTCTCTCTGCTCTGAAATAAATAGTTGTGTCCTGGAAATAGGGGGAGAAACAATTCCTCACAATTCCAGTATTGGGATGCAAATGAGCAATTAGAGTCAATTAAGACAGGATACAGTATAATTACCACCAATTGCGCTAACCTTTCTATTCAGAAGGCCTTGACCTGCCAAAAGGGAATTAAACAATAGTAAAAATCCCTTCTTAACCAAGGGGTGTGTTTGGGGGCAGCCAGGCTTCTTGTCACTGGGCCTGAGATGTCTGACAGGTTAGACCCTCCTTCCTCCACACCCACTGCTCTGAGTCTGAACCACTCCCCGGCAGCAAAAGCCAGGCTTGATGGTACCTTGTCAGAGACTTTATTGTGCCCATCACCGAATGCTGCATAATTTAGCAGAATGCCTGAGCTCTGCAGCAGCCTCTTTCCTCTTCCAGACAAATACTGGGTCCTCAGACATGTTCAATGAGACCCAACATTGCCAGGAAGCACCTTGCACTTGAACTTTCCTGCCCTCTGTTTCTGACCTGGTCTGTCATTCAAAACCAAATCCCTCATGACATCTTCACTGATAAATACACCTCTTAAAATCTGGCCCAAATTCCTAAGTCCTGATTTATGTGGATCCTGCATTTCCTGTGGAGACAGAACAAAGTCGTGTTCTTAAAGACTTGTGTTCTAACCTAAGTACTGCATCTCAGCCTGCTTTTTTTTTTCTTTTTTCATCCATCTAATAAGTATGGAAGAGCACAGCTTATGGTTTTATGGGTGCAGCATGGGAAATAAAAGACAAAAAAAATCCCTTATATTTTATTTCCTTGCCTTTATGAGGCAAGAAAACTGCTGGAGAACACTTCTAGGTGCCAAGAGAATTCTGGAATAGCCTGGGTGATGAGTGTGGGGTGAATCTCAGGGAGGATATAGCAACTGTCCTATCACATCTGGGCAGACAGCGGCTTACGGGTTCAGAGTGGGGATGGCTCCTGGAGTAAGACACATATGTTTCCAACTGACCACTTTGAGCCCCTGCTTCCAGACTTCTATAAGATGGGACAGTGCCTTCTCAAGGGAGGGCAGGGCATCTGACTTTGAGGAGTCCTTAGTCCTATCTTTGGGGATATAGACACATAGAATATGAATACTTTGGGTGGCCGAGGACTGGATATGGATCCTGTGAACAGACAGAGGCTGAGAAGAGGCAAGAGATGCTTAAGAAGCCTGGCAATGGGCTGGGTATGGTGGTGCGTGCCTGTAATCCCAGCAGCTGAGGAGGCTGAGGCAGGAGGATTGTGAGTTTGAGGCCAGCCTCAGCAAGTTAGTAAGGATCTAAGCAACTCAGTGAGACCCTGTCTCTAAATAAAATATTAAAAAGGAGCTGAGGATGTGGCTCAGTGATTAAGTGCCCCTGGGATCAATCCTTTATGCCCCCCAAAAGAAGCCTGGCATGTTCCTTGGCAGTAAGGAATCTGGTGGCTGAAGGAGAATAGAGACAGATCAAAGCCACACAGGAAGTTTGAGCAGAGCTTAATTTGATCCCAGCATTATCTCACTCAAAGCTGAACCTTTTCACTAGATCTCACCACCTTGAATGTGGGGCTGGGTGGGGAGTGAGTAGACCCAGAGGAGCCAAGAAGAGACATACTAAATTACTATTTTTGCCCTTTGGGCTGCAGTGTGGACAACATCAGGCTGTCACAGTGACTGTATAGGAAGCTGGTGAAGGGCCCAGTGATGGGAACGGATGGAGTGAGATTTCAGAATACAATTGGAGATGAGATAGGCAGGACTTTGTCACTGATTGCATGTGGAACCAGCTGAGGAAAGAGGCAAAGCTAACTCTAGCCTGAGCACCTGGGTCACCACCTAGGGGCTCCTAAATGTCCCAGGGGGCAATGTTTTGTGGCCATTTCTGCATCCTTGACTGGCATGTCTTGCCTGCCTGACTCAACCTCTCCCATTCCTGTTTATACTTGGCCACTCAGCTCCCGCTCGCTTTTACAGATTCCATCTCAGAGACCCTGGAAGTGCTTTTCCTACTTCTCTTTGTACCCTTCTTTTCCTGTCTGATTCCACTTGTGCATTATCATGACCCTGGGAGTCTCATGCATATACATGCACACAGGCACCAAGTCTTTCCTTGAGGTCAAGACTGAGGTCTGACTGTGGTAGAGCAAAATGGGAACGTTAGCAGCTTAAGAGCTGACAGGTCGTGGTTTTGCACGCTGACGCGCAGCAGCTCTGTTTACTGACATTTAACCCTGGAGGCTTGCAGTGGTTGACAGGTACCTCTAAAAGATAAACACAGTAGCAGAATCAGGAAACAAAGCAACAGGGACAGAACAATCTGCCCTCTATCTTTTTGTGTATGGTGCTGAGGATTGAACCCAGGGCCTTGTGCATGCGAGGAAAGCATTGTACCAACCGAGCTATATCCCCAGCCCAGAATAATCCCCCTTTAGGCTTAGTGCAGTGAAAGTCTCTAAGCCTATGAGCTAAGATTCCCTAGGCTGTTGACAAGCTTGCACCGATATAATGAATGTGGAATGCCATCTCCAATAGCATTGCACCAATTTCCTTGCCTTGATGTACCCAAAATATGCCTATGTATAAAAGTGAAAGCGCTGCTGTGCTTAGGGCTCAGACTTTGGGAATTATCCCTCTGGGCTTCAGTGCCACTAATAAAGTTGCCTCCAGATCTCAGTGTCCTGACCCTCATTTTCCCACAACAGTACCATTCTGTTGAACTTCTAAAGACTGTGAAAATGTACAAATGAAACATGGACGAGATCACGGGTCACAGAGAGAGGGATTTCATTCCAGCTGATTATGGAGTCTGCCTGGAGGACTGTGGAGGTGTTTCTGAAGCTGCATCCAGGCTTAGCTGCAAAGAATGCTGTGATCAATTAGTGATGCCTGACAAGAGCACAGAAGGGACAAATGGGAGCATGCATGTCATTTATGAACAATCTCTTGATGACAAGATCTATATGAGTTTTGACAGCCTACAGCTGTTCTTAGGGAAAAAAAAATCAAAAGACTGTCCAAGTGTCTGGTGTGGTCAAGGGTAAACACAGATTAGAAGGAGTTTTTAGAAGAGCTTGGACCAGCAACAGATTCAGCTGTCCTGTGCATTACATTTACAGCTTTCATACCACCCTTCTTTCATATGCGTTACATAATGATGCCCCTAAACCACCTTTTGTACCTTAACTCAAGGCTCTCAAACCTTAGCTTACAAATGAATTTTTCTAGGGTAATGTGTGCCAGCCAGTGGTTTAATCTTGGCAGCTAAACTCGTCTGCACTCAGGTCTTTGGGCAATTCATTTGAATATTTTATTTCCTTTATGGTTTTGTAAAAGGAATATAAAAATGAAGTTGTGAATACCAGTGGAGGGAATGTGGCTCTCCTAAAAGTAATTGAAAAATCAGGAGTATTAATTTAGACCTCTAAACAATGGCATTGATTCAAAAATAATCATCAGCCACTTAATAAATCATGACACTGTAGTGGTCAAGGAGACACCTATGTAGGTTGCCTGGGCACAGCCTGGGTACATTCAGCAAGTTTTAAGTGCCCCCTCCAACACCCTAGAGACCTAGTCCACTCCATAGAGAATGGGCAGAGCATAACTGGCAAGTTTAGTCACATCAAGGTGGTCTCACAGGTAAAGGACAAATCTCTAAGATTTTGAGTCATTCTTGTATTTGACATGGTAATGTTCTGTTCCTTAAATTGTCTGAGCATGAGAGGTTAAGATAACTGAGCTGGAGAGATATCATGAATCTGGAACAGGTCAGCTCCTGGCCATTGTGGATAAATTAATCTGCCATACAACAGAGACAACTGGAAATTCTTCTATGAAAGCAACAAATTGTTAGCCTCCACCTGACTTTTCATCAGGTTAAGCTTGCCGACTAGGGACCAACATTTATCCTGGAAGAAAAAGAATCAGGAATTGATATGAGATGCTGAAGATCTATCCTGGCTAGTGCCCAGAAAGCTAAATGAAAGTTGAAATTTTAGAGTGCTGGGTATCAACCTTTATTGGTTGCTGGCCTCTTATTTATTATTATTGTTTTTAAGTTGCAGATGGACACAATGCCTTTATTTTATTTATTTATTTATTATTTTTATTTTTTATGTGGTGCTGAGGATTGAACCCTGTGCCTCATACATGCAAGGCAAGTGATCTACCACTGAGCCACAACTGCAGCGCTTATTTATTTACTATAAATATCAATTGCTCTTCTATGTCTGGCTTGTATACACCTTTTATGGCTTATATATGACAGCAAGAAATTATGTTGAGTATGTGATGTGTCAGTTGAACCAGTGGTTGACTTGGAAACAGGGATGCTAGAACATGGGGACAGTGACATCATTGTCATTGATTATAGAAGTACGTAGATAAAATGATCCAACCTTCTGGGTTATGTCCACAGGACCCAATATCACTACCCCCTGATTTCCTACTTTCTGAGGTCTGGGTTTGTATCTCTGCTTTGTCATGTATTCGTGGAACGACTTAGCTTCTCTAAGAGTCTCATCTCCCAGAGAAGATAACATGGTGTTCTATGGCTGTAGTGATGGGCAAATGCATGACCTTGGAGTCAGGCAGGGCTTGCTGTGAATCCCACATCTGGTTGCCATTCATTCACTGGGCGACCTTGGACAAGTTACTGGTGACCTTTCCCAACTTTCTCATGTGTAAAAAGAGGACAACTACACCTCATAAGGAAATAAAGTCCTGAGTAAGTGTAGCCAATGTGATTGTCGTGTGTACATAACATGTGCTGGCCTAAAGCAGGAACTGTTTCCCTTTTCCTTCCATCCCCATTTTCCATGTCCTGAATTCCTCTTGTCCTCTGTGGACCAGCATCTGGGTCACCTTTGGAGGAGCCTTCCCTGACTGCTCCTGTCATGAGCAGCTTCTTCTCCATCCTCTTTTGCCCTCCCCATTACATGACCCATTATCTGTCTTTCTGTGTGTCTGTCTTTTCTACCAGTTGAAAGTCTCTTGGAGCAGAAATCTCATCCCCTGAGTCATTCATATTTATACATTCCAGGCCTTTGCTCAGTACTAGGTCCATAGGAGCATTTATGGTATCTGAGTGTGTGTGTGAGTAGGCAGATGACTGAGCGAATGAATGAATGAATGAATGAGTGAATGAATGGAGCTTCTGGCCACAGAAGCCTTGGACTGAGCAGGAGCCAGAAGTGAAACCAGAGCTGAAGGTCTCAGAGCACAGGGGGAATCTGAGTCTGTACCATCATAGAGGTTCCTTCATCTCTGTGTCTGCACATTTGCCAGGAAGGCCCAGAGCTATCCTCAGATTCTCAGAAGTGTCTCTGGTTTCTTGCCAAGTTGCTGGTCTAAACTGATGGAGCAGTAGGCCCCACCCGGAAGATTCAACCAGGCAGTGGAGAGAAGGTGACAAAGGAGAAAATATCAGACCTGGCAAGGCAGCAGGCCCTGCAGGGACCTCAGGTGGGAGATGTGGCCAGCGTCTGCGTGCAGCCCCCAGGACCAGGATTTCTGTAGTGTGCGAAGATCTAGCTGGTTCCTTCTAGGCAGGTTTTATGCAGGGAAGGTTTGTGTATCTTCCACTTGTCTCAGTTCTTGGGCTGGATCTGTCAGCTGAAGGGATCTCTCGGGTTCATTGGGTCCAATCACCTACCTCCAAGCTGAGCAAGCTGAAATGACTTCAGGCACATGCCAGCGCTTTTCCACCTCAGTTTTCTTTTCTCCCCCCTCCGCTCTCCCTTCTCTCTCTTTTCCTCTCCTTTCTTCCCCTCTCCTATCCTATCTTGGGTTCTAAAAACTTGATTTTTATTTTGAGCAACATTTTTTTTTCAAAACTGTGGGTCAGGGCTCATTGGTGAATTATGAAATGGATTTCAAGGATCATGATCAGCTTTTTAGAATATGAAACAGAGCTAAGTATGGTGGTACATGCCTGTCATCCCAGCAGCGGCCTAGGAGGCTGAGGCAGGAGCATCACATGTTCCAAGCCAGCCACAGCAAGTTAGTGATGCCCTAAGCAACTCAGAGAGATCTTGTCTCTAAATGAAAATAAAAAGGGCTGGGGATGTGGCTCAGTGGTTATGCATTCCTGGGTTCAATCCTTGGTACCAGAAAAGAAAATATATGGACAATATTAGCATGTATCACACATGCAAGTGATGTTGTGAAACTTCCTTTTCATCTCAGCATGCACTGGGTTGTGATAATATATTTCTTTCTATGGGCTACAGTCAAAAATGTGACACACAGTACCATCAAGCCCATCATAGGCCTCAGTAGATATTTCCCAAAATATCCAGCCCTTGAAGGGACAGTGGTTAGAGACAATGCAGGAGAACAGGCTGCATCTGAGGTCCCTTCTTATTGCTGTACCAGGAAATTCTTCTCTTTGCTCCCTGCAGGGCACCATTGTCACCTCCTTTTTAAAATTTTTTTATTTCATTATGGTAAGAACCTTAACATGAGATCTACCTTAACATTTTTGTTGCATGCAGTACTGGAGATGGAATCCAGGGCCTCACACATGCTAGGTAAGCACTCGACCTCTGAGCTACATCCTCAGCCTCCCCTTAAATTTTTAAGTGTGCTGGGCTGGAGTTGCAGCTCAGTGGTAGAGCACTTACCTAGCACATGTAGGACACTGGGTTCGAGCCTCAGCACCACATAAAAATAAATAAATAAAAAATAAAGGTATAGTGTCCATATACAACTAAAAATATATTTTTAAAAATTTTTTTAAAAAATAAAAATAGGGGCTGGGGTTGTGGCTCAGTGGTAGAGCGCTTGCCTAGCACGTGTGATGCACTGGTTTCAATTCTCAGCACCACATATAAACAAAGTCCATTGACAACTAAAAATATATTTAAAAATAAATAAATGGAAAATAAAATAAAATAAAAATAAAGCCAGGCACAGTGGCTCATGCCTGTAATCCCTGCAGCTCAGGAGGCTGAGGCAGGAGGATTGCAAGTTCAAAGCCAGACTCAGCAATGACAAGACACTAAGCAACTCAGTGAGACCCTGTCTCTAAATAAAATACAAAATAGGGCCGGGATGTGGCTCAGTGGTCTAGTACCCCTGAGTTCAATCCCAGGTAGCCAAAAATAAATAAACAAACAAACAAATAAATACAAATAAATTTTAAGTGTGCAGTACATTACTGTTGACTCCAGGTACAGTGCTAACCGCAGATCTCCAGAGCACATTCCTCTTACTTGATGGGAACTTTCTATTCATTGATAAGCGACTCCCTATTTTTCCTCCCCTACAACTATCAGTTCAAGTTTATTCTTTGATTCTATGAACTTGACTGTTTTTGACACCTTGTATGAGTGAGATCATGCAGTTCAGTTAGCTCTTGGTGTTGCATCTGTGTATTTTACCAAAATGGATAGAAAATACTCTTTAAAACCTAAGCATGTAGTCTTTTCCCTAGTTGTTGTTCCCGAAATAATAGAGCCATTTTTTTTCACAGTTTTGTTGCATCAAGTATTATAAGTGATCTAGAGATATGGGAGGATAGACCTCCCGTATTTCTATGGGTCCATCCTCCCATTTCAAGGATATGAGAGGATGGACCCAGGGTCTCTGCAAATACTAAACCATTTTATTATGTAAGGGCCATGAGCATCCATTGACTTTGGTACCCATGGGGTTGTTGAAGCCAACCTTCTTGGTTGCCGAGGGATGGCTGCGTTTGTTTTCCATGACTGGGTTACACAGATGAACGATTAAAGAAAACGTAGTATATACATGCAGTGACATACTGGTGAGCCTTCAGAAAGGATGACGTGTGATATGAAGTGACATGAACGAACTTGGGGGTGTTGTGCTAAGTGAAGTAACCCTGACATTGTCACCTCTTCTTGAGTCTGTGCTCTCCTTTCCCCCGGGCAGGTTGTGTACGTCACCGCAACATTCCCCTACATCATGCTTCTGATCCTGCTGATCCGAGGGGTGACGTTGCCAGGGGCCTCTGAAGGCATCAAGTTCTACCTGTACCCTGACCTCTCTCGGCTCTCAGACCCACAGGTAAGGGCTGTCTACTCAGCGTCACCCACAGCCAATGGAAGCTTTCCACAAAACCCTGACCTCCAGCCCCATAGCTCAATGGCCAGTTAAACAAATTGGAAACCTGTGGACATCTTCTCAGGATAAAAATTTTTGATGCATCTATTAAATTCATAGGAAATTGAAGATATGAAAATACAGTTACATTTATAAAAGGCAAATTTGTCACATAGATTATATGGGCACTTTTTTAAAATCAGTACCTTAAATAGCAAGATCTGCAAGCAGATCTGACAGTCACTGGTTGAGGATTCCTTATCCAAAGTGCTTAAGACCAGAAATGTTTCAGAGTGTGTATCTTTATTTCAAATTTAGAAATGTTTATATATATAATGAGATATCTTGGGGAAAAGACCCAAATATAGACACAAAATGTATTTATTTCATGTATACTTATGGATATAGTCTGAAGATAATTTTATACAGTACTTTTAATAATTTAATGCATGAAACAGAGTTTCACGGTATATATGAAAAAGCAGTTTTTCACTTGTGACATATTGATGCTCAAATTCCAATGACTTTGGAGGCTGAGGCAGGAGGATCACAAGTTCAAAGCCAGCCTTAGTAGTTTAGCAAGGCCCTAAGCAACTTAGCAAAACCTTGTATCAAAATAAAAAATAGAAAAGGGCTGGGGATGTGGTTCAGTGGTTAAACACCCCTGAGTTCAATCCCTGGTACCAAAAAAAAAAAAAAAAGTTTTAGATTTTGGATTCTGGATTAGGATATTTGGTACCATGATTTCAAAGCAACACTGAGTATACATGATATTTTATATTTTGAGATAGCAGTGCCACAATATGAAAATATCTGGGATTTCCATTGCTAATAGTACTAGAGATTGTTGCCTGCACTTGCATTCATAATTAAAGAAAATGGTAATTTTCAGTTAAAAGTTAGTTGAAATTGCAAGCATTTTTTTCCCCACCCAAGATGACAGATCTATGCAGAGGTGCATCTTAGAGAAACTGAGTCTTTATTGGAAATTGATTTTCTTTTTTTTTGTTTGTTTGGTACTGGAGATTGAACTCAGGGGCACTCAACCACTGAGCCACATCCCCAGCCCTATTTTGTGTTTTATGTAGAGACAGGATTGCTTAGCGCCTCGCCATTGCTGAGGCTGGCTTTGAACTTGCAATCCTCCTGTCTCAGCCTCCCTAAGTGCTGGGATGACAGACTTGCGCCACCGCGCCCAGCTGGAAATTGATTTTCTTTCCTGCAGGGGTAACTTGCAGAAAGAATAAAATAAGAATTGGATAAATTGGCTAACCTATTAGTCATCTTTGGTAAGGCATTGGCTGGCCTGAGTAGCGAGTAGTAGTGTTTATGCCTAAGCTTCTCTAAGCAGGTACATGGTGATGTGCCTGGGAGCACATTAAACAAAAGATGGAGATGGATACCTGACCCACCAGGTCCAGTGGCTCTCACCCTCCTCTACATGGTAGGAGCTTCTGGGGAGCTTTTAAATGTTCCAGTTCCCAGAGCACAACTGAGACCAAGTAAAACAAACTCTCTGGGGGTGGTTCCCAGGTACCAGTATTTTTACAGTTCCCCAGGCAATTTTATTGTGCAAAATACTGTATTCAGAAGACATCCGGGTGGGTGAGGAAGCACCCATCTTTCTCTTCAACATAGATGAATCACATGGAATCTCTGTATGATCTTCAAGGAGAATTGAAACTTGTAATAAATGACAGGTCTGTGGTTTTCAGCCTTCTCCTGTTAGGGGAGCTTAGGTGGGAACGTTTGAGGGGTACGGGTACATGGACCTTCGTCACAGTGAATGAAAAGGACGATGGAGTAGAACAAGTGCTCGTTTTTGTCTCCGTGTGCCCTGCCTTGCAGCTCAGGGCATCTTCAAGCACCTGAATTGCAGCCTGAGCTGTAGGCAGAATCCCCAGGAAGAAGGAAATTGGTTCCTGATCATTGGTCTTGCCAACTCCAGCCTCTCATGGCAGATGCTCAGCTGCAGAAGCAGCTTTGGAAAACACTGGTCTATGTGTTTTTGTGAGGTCTGCACTGTCACTACCTTGATCCAGAGCAGATTTCTTCTTCTTTCTTCTGCTCCTAGACTTCCTTTTCCTGGTCCCTGAGATAGTCAGTCAAGAGGTCTTGAGCATCCTCCAGAGTTTCCGAAGCTGATTGATCATCAGAATACCTGGGAGCATTTTTAAATGCAGATTCCAGGCCTCAGCCCTGGAGATTCAGTCACCTGGGCATCCGTCTGTCTATCTATTTTTGTGTGTATATGTGTGGTGCTGGACATCAAACTCAGGGCCTTTTACATGCTAGATAAATTCTCGACCACAGAGCTACATTAGCAGCCTCTGAGCATTTATATTAAGAAGGTTTATAAGGATTGAGGATTTATTTAGCTCAGTGGCAGAGCACTTTCCTAGCATGTGCGAGGAACTCAGTTTGGTCCTCAATCCTGAAAACATTAAGAAGCTTCAGAGGTGATTCTGATGATGAAAAAAAGACAAGTTTGAGAATTCTAGGACTGTGGCACATACTTTTAATCCCAGCTACTCAGGAGGTGAGGCAGAAGGATCACAAATTCAAGACCAACCTGGGCAATTAAGCCCCTGGTTCAATACCCAGCATTACAAAAAAAAAAAAATGTTTAGAAAATCTGGTTGGCACCTATGACCTTAGAACCCTGTACAGATACAGACAAATAGGAGCAGAGAGATGAGGCCAGACCCTTCACCATTCATCCCTTCTGCCCTAATCATCTCAATTTCCTACCATTTCCTTCCTTTTAGGCTCTGGCTTCCAGGACAGTACTTATCTGCAGGGCTGTTCTGTGGAGCAGTCACTTGTAGTACCAGGGAAAACACTGAACTGGGAGTTGGGAAATGGGTTCTCCTGGTTCTGCTATTCATCCTGACCTTGAACAAGTTCCTTCTCTTTCCCCTTCTGGGCCTGAGTTTCTCCCTTGATGATATGAAAGGGTTGAATTCAGTCTGTGATTTTCAAAGTGGAGCCAGACAGGCCTCTGCCATGAGCAGGGGCTGGCAAACTATGGCCCTTAGTCCAGATCCATCCCTCTGCACATTTTTATGAATCAAGTTTTGTTGGAACACTGCCGCACTGTGTGTTCACATGTTGTCAAGGGCTGCTTCAGTGCTGCAAAGGCAGAGTGGAGTAACTGAGTCAGAAGCCATATGAACCCCTGGGTTTGGGGGTCCCCAAGCCACTTATGCCTTTAGTGATTCGCTGGAAGGACTCGCAGGGCTCAGAAGCAGTTATGATTTATTTCCATCATCAGCAAGACCAAGAGTCTGCAGGAGTCCAAACACTTCTGCTCAGGTTCTCCTCTTCATGGACAAGGCATCCAGACCACACTCTTCCTCTAGAATTCCAGAGTTGAAATACAACCACCATGCAGCTTTTCTACCCAGAGACACTTGCTCAGGGACTCTGAGTCTGGAGTGGTTTTTGATTTTGAAACATTATTTATAATATCAATAGTTTGGAAATATCTTGTTTTTCCATTAATAACAGATTGGTAAAATGAGCAATGCTACAATGCATGATGAAATTCTATGGAGAAAAAGAAATAGAGTAAGATCTCCAAGGATGGATATAGAAATGACTCTGTTGGTGAATTAAAAATGCAAGGTGCTGAATAACTTTTTTATTAGTACATTGTAACTATATATAATAGTAGAATTGTTACATATTTGTATATGCACAAGAATCAACAATATAATTTGACACTGAGTAACAAAGTTTCTGACTTACTGTAAAAAAGGGAGGACATAAGAACAGATATTCATGTTTGCTTAAATTTGCATAAACTACATAAAAACCAATAGAAGTGATTATTCATAGTGAATGACCTCAGAATTAGAAAAAAAAAGTCTATTTTAATAATTTCCAGTCGTATTTTCAGAGTCTAGAATTTTAATGGGGCATTTTATTGAGTGCAGTTGTGTCTGCCTAACAGGATCCATTGCAACCTGCAGAATTCCAGGCTCTCAGAGGAAAACACATGTGCCCCACAAATCACATTGCTTGTACAAACAGTGTAGGGGTCGGCCTAAGTGGAACTCAGTATCCCAGGCACACAAAACAGCCATATCAGAGAGTGTCACAGGGAACCTCTTAAAAGCTATATTCCCAAATATCAGCCAAGAGCCAGCCCTACAAGCAGGCTTTTCCTGCATACCTGCAAAAACTCAAATATTTACTGTTTGGCTCTTTCTAGAAAAAGTTTACTGACCTCTGCTGTGGAGCACCCACACAGGCATGTGAGCAGGGATAATGGCCTCTGACCCTCACATGACCCCACTCTGTCCATGTGGCTCTCTACCTCTGCTGTCACTACCCTACTTCAGGCCACCACCACCTCCCATTTGAAAGCTAGAATAGCCTCCCAACCGGTCTTCCAGAAATGACTTTTGACCCTTCCAGACCACTACTTATCTAGCAGCGGAGTGATCTTTTTGAAATGTGAATCCATCAGGCACCTGTTGCTTAAATCCCTTCTAGGGTTCCCTGTGTTCTTTGGAATAAGATTCAAATAGTGGGGCCCCCAAGGTCTTCCAGAAGGCTCTTTGTTGCTACATCCCCTATTACACTCTCCCTCTTTCAATTTATTCCAGATAATGGCCTCCTTTGGGGACCTCAGATATGTGTATTCCTTCCGCCCCAGGGCCCTTGCACATACTTTTCCTGTATTGGGACTATTGACTCCTCCCTCCCCACCCAAAGATCTGCTTCCCCACTGTGGCTAACATCCACTCATCCTTTAGGATTCTGTTTAACCAACCTTCTCAAGCAAGTCTTTCTCAACTGCCCACCATGCACCACCACTGTCAGAATGCCACACTTATTTTCCAAAGTATGTTTGCAGTGAAATATCTATATAATTATATATGTATGTGTGCACATTATAGGTGTGATTTTTATTCATTTGATATCCATTTATTTAACAGGTATTTGCTGAGTGCCTCCTTCATGTCAGAGATTACTATTGGTATTTAGGATATGGTAGTCAACAAAACTGATTCCTGCTCCAGGAAGCTTATATCATAGTTAGGGCAGAAGGCAATAACGAAAGTTGAAATGCAAAACCTAGAATCCACTAGATGGTGATAGGGTACCCTGCAGACAAAGTAAGGCAGAGGGGCTGGAGTGCTGGAGGGAAAGAGAAGGATACTCAGCAGGGTGACCCAGGAGGACCTAGCTGAGGAGGCAGCTTAGGACAAGGTCTCATCTGCCCTCCCCACCATTGGCCCAGTGCCCAGTACATAGTAGGTTCTCAGTAAATGTTCGATGAATAGAAGAGCCAGAGCTCTTTCAGTGTTTGAAATTGGTATGTTTCTTTAAGAAAAAGTCTAGTAACATCAAGTTGCCATATCTGTAAGCTGCATGTTTGGCTTCTTAGTGATGGCCAGGAAACCTAAGGGCATCTGTGTGCGTGTTCTCAAAAGCACCTGTTAATTGTCTGGGGAAGAGATAAAATAGTGACTCCAAGAGGGAAAGGGGAAAGAAAACTACTTGTAAGCTGGGTTTTTGTTTTATTCAGAAGCTGAGGTGTGGTGCAGGAAGAGCGCTCACACGCCCTGATTCCAGCTATCCGCATTTGTGAATATCCATGACCATGAGGAGATGAGAGGGCTCTGGGTTCCCATCCTGCCTTCCCACTATTGATGGTGTGGTCCTGAGTAAGGTTCCTTACCTCTCTGGGGCCCAATGCCATCTTGCCTTGAGTGAGGATCACAGGTCATACCTGCCTGTCTCAGCAGATAGCCTTGAAAGTCAAGTTGCCAGGAGAGGCAGGGGTGTAGCTCAGTGGTAAAAGGCTTACCTGGCATGTGCAAGGCCCTGGGTTCCATCCATAGCACCAAAGAAAGAAGGGAAGGGAAAGAAAGCACAATGGCTTCATTGCTGAAGAAGCATTATTTTTTTATTTTATAATTATGCATTTATTTAATTTGCATTAGGAGATAAACCTGAGATATAAAGGACATCAAAACCATGTCCTCATTGTTATAATGGCTAGAATATGGCCGTATATGGTATGTATATCACACAAAACTCATCCATACCAACATATACATGGTATGCACGAGTGCTTATATGTATTGTATGTGATTTTAAAGGCAAATATTAAATAAACATTAGAACAAATATAGACATGGCAAAATATGGCTCAGGCAGAAGGCAGTTGGCTGACATTTGGGACAGTGCTGCTGGAGCCATTGAACATGAAGGGATACTACTAGGACTTCAGGTAGCCAGAGTCACCCTGGAGACATCTGAGGCACAGCTCTAAGTCAGGGAAGGTTGGGGGAGCTGCCTGCTATGAGTACTTTCTCTCAGGAGGTCAGTATAAGGCTTGGTCTTATCTCTTTGGACAATATTCTCCCATAGCTCAGGTAGGTTTTTGTTCTTGTATTTTTCTGAGTAATGATCCTGACTTTGTTTCCCATTTGCACTTCAAATTGCACCAGGAAGGAGAGTTCCCAGAAGGAGTGGGTAGGCCCAGTTGCTTGACTGGTCTGGGAGTGTGAGCACCTCCATTTGGGGATAATCTTGAAATTAAAGTGTTCAGGCCTGAGGCTGGGAGGCACTGCAGGGGTCACTCTGTAACTGCTAGAATCCTCCATTGGGCACAGAGCCAGGGAGGGGGGCTGATGGAGAGGAAGGAAAACCCCAGGGGCTCAGAGGGCTGGGCTCTGGGGTGAGCTCCAGGATACACTGAGGTGTCCAGCCTCTGAGTCCCCCGGGCCTCTGGGCTACTCCATCTAGTCCCTTTGGGATGGGCCCTCAGGTGGACTGGGGGTTAATAGCAGGTAAAACAAGCACTTGAGGGGAAGTCCCACCCAGTCAGACACTAAGACAGTGTTATATACTGCGCATCTGTCACCAGAGCCCAGTGACATTGTCCTGAATTTATCCCACCAGTAGTGATCACGTGTGGGCATGCCCAGGTCCTGGATACAGAAGCACATCTGCCTTCCTGCCTCCAGGAGCTATGGGGAAGTGCACCTGGCATTAGATAGCGCCTGGGTTGCCTTCTTCTGTGGCCTGAAGGGCCAGCCAGTCCCTTGGCTGCCATCACAGCTGGGGTGATCCATGGCATCATCATCACTGGGGTTGACTTCTCTCAAGATGGACCCAGGACCAAAAGGGTGGGGCACGTGCAGGTCACAAAGGAGGTGGGTCAGTCCCCAGTGTGCCTTCTCCCACTCCCCTACAGGATGCCAGGAGGAACCCCTGGGGACTCCCTCTGGGGTCCAAGAGGAAAGTCTCCACCCATAAGGAGCCTTCCTGGGCCCTCTGGGCTTCTGTGACAGGGAATCTGCTGGAAGGTGATGGAGTGTTGAGCTGGGCATGGAAAGCACATTCACAGCAGCCCCTCCCTCTTCTCTCCCCACCCAGGGAAGCCAGAGAGTTCCAGAATGGGTGTTGACAGAGAGCTCAGCCCACACAGGAGACAAAGCAAGTTATTTCCACTCCCTCTCTTTGAAGCCTCACTCATCTGTAAAATGGGGCTAATACCTTCTTCATGGGTCGAGAAAGACAGCTACGAAAAGTGTGTAAAAGCCCAGCAGGGTGTACGCCTGGCCTTCGTAGTCTGAGGGCTCCCCAACCACCATGTGTAAATGTCACCCTCTTCTTCACTCCTGGCACATCCTATCCAGTCCCCCAGCTTGGTTTCCTCCCTAGCATCTGTCAACATCTCAAATGCCATTTCACCCACCATTCCATGTTCATTGGGTGGAATCTCCAGCCCCTGGAAAACCACCTACAACAAAGGAGATATTCAGTGTATGTTTCTGAATGAATTGAAGGAAGAAAGGTAGGGAGGGAGAGAGGGAAAGACGAAAGGAGGGAGGAAGGACAAACGACGACGAAAGGAAGGAAATTTCTAGCAGAGCCTGTGTTAGATGACACAGCATCACTGCAGTGGCTTTGGTAATTGGAACCTGATGTTGAAGGAAATTTGAGTCTCCCTGCCATTGCCCAGCTGGGTGACCTTTATCCTGTATCTTTCCCCCTCTGGGCTCAGGGTTTTCACCTGTCCCTCCAGAGTAGGAATACCCATCGCACAGGGTGGCCGTGAGGCCGATGTGCACACAACTGCCAAAGCACTCCTGGTTCTCGTTTTTGGTGCCCAAGCCCAGGGCCTGGCACATAGAAGGGCTCCAGGAACACCAGCAGTGTTCCTCATTTTGGCCTGCACCTTACTAGCTCTGGGCAGGACAAGTCCGGGCCCCACAGCCCAAAGGGGGGCTTTGAACTTGGAACCAAGTGCCTTTATTTTAGATCCAGTAAATTAAGTTTCTCGTCAAGAACTTGAAGCAACACAGCAGCTCAGCCTCTTTGTGCCCCTGCAATTTGCATTCCGTGGTCTGTTATAACTTTCTAAACATCTATTTGTCTTCCCTGTCAGCCCTCTGTTCTTTCTGAAGTGTAGAGTGCTTCACTCCATTTCCCCCCCACCCTCAAATTTTTTTTTTTTTTTTTTTTTTTTGCTTTCTTGTCTTTTCAGTCTTTGGGAAGCCAAAAGGGATCTCGCAAGAAAACCCATTGTCCCTGCCCCAGATTCCTGCCACTCTCCCTCTCCATTGTGTTTCAAGTATGTATTTTCAGGGCAGGAACAGAAAAGGCCCATCACAGGTCCAGATTGTGGGGTCTGCTTTCCCAGGGCACTGGGACACCTGTTACCAGAATCTGCCTCCAGGGTCCAGGGTCCCTGAGCCTGAAGCCTAAGGTGTCTGCACCCTGGGGCTGGGGTAGACTTTGGAACACCAAGTCTCTCCCACCACCCCCATCCCACAGGAGGCCAAATTGGGGGCCAAGTTGGCGGGAATAAGATGCCTAGTTTAAAATTCTACCTGCTTAACCTTGCAAATGTGACCATGGAATCTGCTGCCACCTGGTGGCAGTGTCCTCTGATTCTCAGCAAAGACCCAGAGAAAAATGAGCCTTCTTCCAGGCTGCAGGAGTTTTCAAACCGAAATGTCTATATCGACCTTCACTTAGAGACATATCTGAAAATATTGTAAACACCACTGATATGTAGGTCACTCTCTGGGACTGGAAAGCCCACCAGGTTTCCTTTCAACTTATTTGATTCTGGGTTTGAGTGGCTGCCTGCCTGTTCCACCAGGACTGGTTTGCCGTGAACTTGCAGTGCCAGGCACTGGAGGTGTTAGATCAAATCATATGTGGTTCTTTTCAGGGAAGTTCTGGGCTCTTGGAAAAGACACAGTTAAGTCCCTGTAACAGTGATGAAGGCTTGTGCTGGGTCAGAATTGACCTGGCAGGTGTGCTTCTTCCGGTCTACAGGCAAATTCCTCAGGAATTAAAGATGCATTACTCATCTAACCTCATGCACACTTCAAAATAGCAGATCTTTCTTCTTTTCTTGGCTCCTTAAGGTTCCTCATGAGTCCCTCCGCCCCATGGAATCAGAATTCTTGTGTATACCCCACTGGGGTTCTGTGCATTGCTGAGATTCTGTGAAGTTAAATGGTTCTAGGTTTACTCAAGGTGAAGTTTTGTAGTTTTTAGTTCTGAGCCATTTCAGCAGCACCTTGCAATCAGCAATCTTGGTAAATGATGAACTGCTTGGGTATCTATAAAATCAGTGATACTGGAGGATGAGCACGTAGCACCATGGTAGAGCATGTACTTAGCATTTGTAAGACCCTGGATTTGATCCCTAGTGTAAAAAAAAATGTAGTCTGTTACCAGGTATGCCAGGTACTGTGCTTTATAATCATGTCATTTAATTTTTCCAGTTTATTCAATCAGGAAATAGTTATTGAAAAAATTATGTTCTGAACATGGAGACTAAGTGCTATGTACAAGTAAAATTCTCATTGACCTATAAGATTTAAACCTGCATCTTCAAGGTTTTATAAAAGAGGCTTTCAGGGGCTAAAGCTTGCATGATTAACCCTTGAACCCAGATGTGTCTGACTTAGAGGGCAGGGGTGCAATGTGGAAAGTCTGTTGGACCTGATTTTCTGTCCTCTGTCTGCCTAACCCTGGGCTGGCAAGGTTGGTGCTAGAGTCTTTGAACATCTTGGACCTGCATGATTACTTTACCAGAATCCTAGAATCTTAGCATCAGGCAGATTTAGTCCCTATGTAGTACAGAAATCTCCTCAAGGATAACCTGCCCCTGATGGGTCCCTCCTTGTGATGGGAAGGCCCTTCACCTCCATTTGGGGACAGCCTGTACTTACATGGTTCCCAACATTGAGACATGCATTCCATTCTTTCTTAACTGCTCCAGTTTGTCTGAGCCCCATTTGAAAGTATCCAGGTTGAACATACTAAATGAAAAGCAACCCAAACAAACCAGACACAGTCAGCATCCTCTGGGCTAATGATGTAACCTCCGTGGTGGGCTCCTGCCTCCTGTAGTTCACAGCTGCCTCACACAACAGACCAAAGAAGCTTTGTAAATGGATCCTGGGTCATGCAATTTCATGCACTCTTCTTTGAATGTGTTCTCCTTTAAGTCTTTGAATATACTTGTAGTACCCACTTTAAAGTCTGCTAAATCCAAAGTCTTTTTTTCAAGAGTGTGAATCCTATTTTCCTGTTTCTTTACATGTCTGATAGTTTTTGATGAAATACTGCAACTTATGGGTATATTGTAGACACTCCAAATTCTGTTATCTTCCCCTGAAGAGTGTTGTTTTTTATTTTAATGGGTTTTTTAAAAAAAATTATTGGCTAATCACCTTAAACTTGTTTAGGCTCACTTGTGTTTTCTTAGTGCAGATGTGTGGCAATCCAGAGCTATTTCCCAAGCCTCCCTGACTTCATAGGACCCAGTAGGACTTGATAGCATTCCAAGCTCTGTGTCCCCTATAGGTCTTGTCAGGGCATGGCTTTACACTTGATTAAGCTGGGTGTAGAGTTGTTTTGACACTACAGCAATGCTTCTCAACTGGGGAAACTTTGCCTTCCAGGAGATATTTGGCAATGCCTGGAAATATTTTTTCATGGTCAGAGTTGAGGATGCTATTGACATCTCCTGAGCAGAGGTCAGAGATGCTGCTAAAACATCCTACAATACACAGGACAGCCCCCACAATGTCAACAAAAAATTATCAGTGTCCAAAGGTCAGTAGTGCCAAAGTCAAGAATCCTGTGAGGTCATTCTGTGAGGTCATCTGGGTGCTGAAGGTGAAAATCTGGTGTTGACTGTATCTTCCCAGCCCAGCAGGTGAGAGCCTCAATCTCCTGGTGGTGGTCCTACCCAGCCAGTGTTTGGCCCCCAGCACTCTCTAGGGAAGTTTTTTTTTTTTAGTTGTAGGTGGACAGAATATCTTTATTTTTATGTGGTGCTGAGGATCGAACCCAGTACCTCACGCGTGCTAGGCAAGCACGCTACCACTGCGCCACAATCCCAGCCCCTCTAGTGAAGTTTAAATGGTCTCACACCAGGTGTTCATAGCCCACCCTGCCACAGCCTCACATGGAACCTTCCCATGAACTTATGCCCCACCACTCCATGTACCTCTCCTTTCCCTGGTATCCCTTACTGTGGATTCCAGCTATTTCAGCCATCCCACTTTTTATCCTCTTTCCTGTGCTTGGTGAGAGCACACTAGTTAGCTGGAAGGACCCAGACTTTCTGCACCCTGTTCAGGAAAGTGCTCCCAGGCTGTAGGCTGAGCATCTTGCCCCAAGGCTAGCAGTCTTGCCCTAAAGATTTTCCACCACCTGAAAACAGTTGCCTCCTGTATATTTTGTCTGCTTGGATAGTTGCTATGTCAGGAGGGCTACTGTGATCCCAGTTACTCTAAGACCAGAAACCAAGGTCTTACTCCCCTGCTTACCATCTGCCCCTTCTAGTTTAGGGCTAAAATTCAGACTACTCTCTGTGGCCAAGGCTAAGGCCTGCCCCCAACTCCCACATGGCCTGGGGCATCCCAGGCTCATTCATACTTTAGGACCCTGACATATGCCTGGGTCATGCTTGCCTCAGCTATTCCTGTGACTGGCTATATCTCTCATTTTGCAAAGTCTCAGCTCCATTGTCAGGTCACCTCTGACCAACTAAGCTCAAACATCCCCCAGTAAATCTCATGACTTTAAAAAGCCTTGTCTTCCTTTATTCACAGAGCTGATAGCTTTCTGAAGTAATCTCCTGTATGGATGTGTTCAATGGTAGTTCCCTCAGTTAGAATTTCAGCTGTTTGTGAGCAGAGAACTTGTCTGTCTTGTCCATCCCCTAGCACCTGGCAGAGAGTTAGGTACATGGGAAGCTCCTAGGCAGTACTGGATGGATGAATGGATGATTGGTGGATGGATGGATGATGGATGGATGGATGGTGGGTGGATGGATGGATGATAGAGGGAATGGATGGATGGATGGATGGATGGTGGATGGGTGGATGGATAGATGGATGCATGATGGATCAGATGGCCAGATGGTAGAATAGAATAAAGCAATAGAGATATTCAGAGGAGAAATAAATTATTTCTAGTTGCATGTCCTAGAGAAGACTTTATAAAACAGGTAGTCTTTGATTTGATCTCTAAAGGATGAGAAAGGGAGGGCCGTTAGGAAGTAAGCTAGAACCAAAATAGGAAAGTCTGTGAATGTTCAGAACTTGGTCAGCAGTTCATTGTGACTACAGGATAGATTTTGTGATAGGGAATCATAAGACATAGGTTAAAACAACAGACTGAGGACCCTTCAGTGGGAACCTGGACTGTGAAGCCAAAGAGTTGAGATTTCATTTAGTGGTCTCTAGAAAGCTGTTAAATGTTTTCTGAGCACGAGATTGGCATGAAAAGAGCTGAAACTTCAGACAATTACTCAGCAAGAGGGAGGTTCAGCAAAGCCAGGCAGCAAAGAGTACATGTTTTAGAGTCACCAGATCTGCACTGCTATTTTCAAGTCAACAGAGCTGCTCACTGCTCTCTGCTGTGTGACCATGGGCAGGAGATTTGCCCCCCGCTGAGCTTCAGTTTCCTCTCCTCTAAGCTTCCAGAGGGCAGGGTTCCATATTTTATTCATCTCCTGCCCCCATGAAGATGTGGTAAGTTTAGATGAAGCCACACATGTAAGCTCCTCCAGATGTATAGGAAATGTGAGTAAATAGAGTGAGTCTGGGGAAAAGTTGAAAGAATTAGAGAAACATATCAAATGACCTTGAGTGTTTTGGGGGGAAGTCTAGCAAAGGAGGAGTTTCTATGCTGTGGATGGAGAAGACTTTGCAGTCTGGTAGGGTATGAGAAGAAGCCCCCCAGCTGTGATATTATGGGCAGCTGTGACTGGAGCTCAGTGGTTGTCTGACTGCTTCTAGAAGTTCAAAAGTCTCAACAAATGAAAGAGGTAGCAGGGTCACCTTAAAGAGCTGTCAGCAAACATTCAAGATGCATACATGGCTTTGCACAGGAGCACCAGGAGTGAAACAGGTAGTGCCTTGCCCTTGAGGATTTTGCAGTCTCCTAGAGGTGAGAGCTGTCACCATAATGTAGCCATAGCAGGGATTGGGGAGAGCTCCGGATAGCAATGCGCCAAGCTGTACCAGTACAAGAGGAGATAGACCCGGTGCCTATATCCAGAGATTCTCATAGGAGACATTTTGTTAGAAATCCTGCCTTATGTTTATTCATCAGGAAAATATTTATGGAGCACCTGCTCTGTGCTGGGCATTGTGCCAGGCTCTGCTTTTTAAATGAAGCAACAGAAATGCACCAATTTGTCTACTCCTGCTAGACATTTGCTGGGCACTGTGAGGGGATGCGTGGATGCAAAGACATGGTTTCTGTTTCCTAGGACGGGAGTTTTCAACTGGGGGAGGGTCTTGGACCCTCCTTCCTCCAAACTGTTTATAAAATACTGTGCAGTGAGCACGCTTCATATTAATATGTTTTAAGTTTCTTTTTTTAGCAGTTTTGAGTTTGCAGAAAAATCAAACAGCATTCTCAGTTTCCCTCACATCTCAGTTTTCCTATTATTTTTAGGATAGTACTTTTTATTTTTTATTAAAGCTATATTGATACATTACTGTTAGCTAAAGACTAGTTTCCCAGAGGCTCAGGAAGCTGAGGCAGGAGGATTGAGAGTACAAAGCTGGCCTCAGCAAAAGTGAGGTACTAAGCAACTCGGTGAGACCCTGTCTCTAAATAAAATACAAAATAGGGCTGGGGATATGGCTCAGTGGGTGGTCGAGTGCCCCTGAGTTCAATCCCTAGTACTCCACCCCCCGAAAAAATATTAGTTTGCATTAGAGTTCACTTGGTGTTCTAGATTGTGTGGATTTTGACAAATATATAATGGCATGTGCCCAACATTATAAAATCATGCAGAGCCATTTCACTGCCCTAAAAATCCTCTGCATTTTGCCTATTCAATCCCTCCCTCCTCCTGAACTTGTTCCTATCCCTATATTTTTACCTTTTCCAAAATGTTACATAGTCAGAATCATTCCATAGTTAGGAAATTATGTGGCCTTTTCATATTGGCTTTTTTCCCCACTCAAACATTACTACCCAAAGTGCCTCCAGGCCACCTGCATCAGGGAGCTTGTCAGGTGTGCTGACCTCAGGACCGATCCCAAATCTGCTCAGTCAGAATCTGCATTTTAGCAAACCCAGCCACATCTGTCCACTAGCGGACTTGGTGCACACATGAAAGTTTAAGGAGTTCAGTCTACTAAAGCTGTTATGGTTTAGACATGAACTGTTTCCCAAAAGCTCATGTGCAAGACAATGCAAGAAGGCTTAGCTGGGCATGGTGGCACACACCTGTAATCCCAGCAGCTCAGGAAGCTGAGGTAGGAGGATTGCAAGTTCAAAGCCAGCCTCAGCAATTCAGTGGAGGCCCTAAGTAACTCAGCGAGACCGTGTCTCTAAATAAAATATAAAAAGGGCAGGGGATGTGGCTCGGTGGTTAAGGGCCCCTGGTTCAATCCCTAGTACCAAAAAAAAAAAAAAAAAAAAAATTTAGAGCTGAAATGTTTGGGTTATGAGAGCCTTAACCTAATCAGTGCATTAATCCATTGACAGTGATTAACTAGAAGGTAACTGTAGGCAGGTAAGGTGTGGCTGGAGGAGGTGGGTCACTAAGGATACATTCTTGGGGTTTATATTTTGTCCCTAGTGAGTGGAGGTCACTGTCTGCTTCCTTGTTTCCATGTCCTGTGCTGTTTTCCTCCACCACACCTTTCTACCATGCCATTTGTCTCACCTCAGACCTACAGCAATGGAGTGAGCCATCTGTGGGCTGAGACCTCTGAAACTGTGAGCCCCAAATAAACATTTCCTTCTCTACATTGTTCTTGTCAGGTTTTTGGTCACAGTGGCAAATAGCTAAAACAAGACAGGCAGGCTGATATCTGTCAGAGAAATCTGTTGTCCAAAGAGAAAGAGGTCTTAGGACTGAATAATAGAAGCAAGAAGGATTTCCTGGGGCCTCTGCTTCTGTCCTTGCTCATTACTCTCTTTCTGAATGAGAAAATATCCTAGGACACAAATTTCCCTCCAAATTCCGTACTACTCTCACCTCATCCCTGCATTGTAAACATCTTAATTCTGCTTTATTACATTTTAAGAGTCAATACTTGAATTCTACAACAATGATTTACCAATTTCTGATTTACCAATTTCTTTAATCTTTATTTTCATTCCTGTCTACAGGATTTAATTTTCTTTTTTTTAAAATTTTTTTAGATGTTGATGGATCTTTATTTTATTCATTTATTTATATGCGGTGCTGAGAATCGAACCCAGTGCCTCACACATGCTAGGCAAGTGCTCTATCACTGAGCCACAACCTCAGCCCCTAATTTTCTTCTTACTGAAGTACATTCTTTAGTATTCTTTAGTATTTTTTCCCCCTAAGGACCTCAAGGAACTAAGCACTCTTGATGTACATACACACTCTCAGTTTGAAAGACAATAACTCTCGAGTGGTAGTTTAACTGGGTATGGAATTCCAGGATGGTGTGTGTGTGTGTGCGCACACGCGCATGTGCACACACACACATGTGTGGTATTGGGGATTGAGCTCAGTAGTGCTTTACCACTGAGCTACATCCCCAGCCCTTAATTTTTTAAAAAAAGATGGACACAATACCTTCATCCCATTTATTTATTTTTATGTGATACTGAGGATCAAACCTAGTGGCTTACATGTGCCAGGCAAGTGCTCCACCACTGAACTACAACCCCAGATGCCCAGCCCTTATTTTTTATTTCAAGAAAAGATCTCACTAACTTGCCAAGGCTGACCTCAAATTTGCAATCTTCCTGTCTCAGCCTCCTGAGTTGCTGGGATTATAGACATACACCACCACATGCAGCTAGGGTGGTCATTTTTGAGTTACATTTTGAACTTGGGTGCTCATATTGTAGGAGCAGCCTATGGTCATACTCATACCTGGCACTTCCATGCTGAGTTGTAGTCTGAAGAAAAGCATTTTCCATCTTCTTCATTATAAGACATTCCCTTTCTGGTTGCTAGCTCTTTACAGTTAGCCCACTCAGCTTTTCATCATGCCTAGAGCCTGTAATCTTAAATCTGTTCTTGGAAAGGAATTTAAATCCTTGATTTTCAGGCTTATATTTGCTCAGATAGTCCCATGGATTGCTGAGTGTAGTCCTCCTCCTCAACTTTCAGCTTTGCTTTCTCTCAATTCTGGCATCTGGAAGAAGCTGCCGTTTTCCTTTCAAACCAAGCTATGGATTTAAAATGCCAATTATTTATCATAATCATATGTGTTCTGTATCTTCCATAATTTTTTTAAAAAATTTTTTTAGTTGTAGTTGGACACAGAATCTTTATTTTATTTACTTTTATGTGGTGCCAAGATTGAACCCAGTACTGCTTCTTTCTATCTGCTAGTCTTTTTTAATATATATTTTTTTAGTTGTAGATGGACACAATACTTTTATTTATTTATTTTTATGTGGTACTGATGATTGAACCCAGCACCTCACACATGCTAGGCAAGCGTTCTCTCACTGAGCTACAGCCCCAGAACCATCTGCTAGTCTTGATCATGACAGTGAATACCCACAAGTGATCCAAGGACATTCAGTAGAATGTTCAAGTACCAAATTAATATTAAAGGAGACACCCTGTAGTCATACACACTAAATTCAGTAGCTCAATTTTAATCATAATGTCATATGTCTTTTGTGATGAGGTCATATTTCATAATGTCCATGGTTATATTTTTGACAGTAAATTTGTTTCTTGCACATAGAGCGAAATTATATCCATCAAGATAATTGGGCAAAGAACCATATGAAGCTCTTTTTTTTCCTCCTTTAGCAAGTTGGAAAGCCAATGAATAGGTCCAGCTGCTAATTTGTAGATGAGTAGCTGAGTTATCAGAGAGAGGACATAGGTCAGTGGTGCCACAGCCAGTGCAAAACTAGACCATGACACAGAATCCCCATTTGTAATATCTGCCACCTTTCCAACTTTGTGAATCTGTTTCCTCACCTGTGAAATGAAGAGGTCTGACCAATGTGGAAACAGGTCCTGACTCACTAGCTCTTTGACTTTGGGAAGGTTGCATAAGCTCTCTAGGCTTCTATCTTATGAGTGCTACCCTCTCTACCTCAAAGGGTTATGGAAACTGGAAGACCTGCTGCCTTGTAGGGATAAGCTCTGAGAAATAGAAGGACTACACAGAGGTGGATGTAATTCTCGTCACTAAGAAGCTATGACCAGCTTCTATAACTCCTCTGTGGTTCAGAAGGCATGAGCTCTGCAAGCGCAGGGTGTTCTGATGATTTCTGACCCAGCACAGCTTAGAGAGAGCGCAGGGATTTCTTCTGTCTGTAAACAGCAAGCTGATGGAGCTTTGATACCTCTTGGTTTGCTGGGACTGTGACATTTGATGTCCTCCTCTGTGAAAACTCAGTGGCGTGTGAATCTTGTGTTCCATTTCTCTCACTTCTCATATGCAAGCCACACACTGGAACGCCCCGCAGGGCAAGTGTCCAGTGCCGTGTAATGTTCACAATGAGGTCAAATGGAGCTCTGCTCCTTGATTAGAGCCTTAGTGACGTTCCAAATGCGGGCTCAGCTCAAACTCCAAAGTTATATATGCCTTGGTCATTGTGTTTCCCACCCCCACCCTCAGGAGGCAGTGTTGCATGGTGGGAAATTCCCCAGCTTAGAATCAGGGGACCCAGCTCCGTCACCAATGTAGAGCAGTCACTGTCCCTCCCTTGTGCCAGAGTTCCCTCAGCCATAAAACAAGGGCATTGAGTAAAATCACTGGTTGTCAATCTTTGTACTACACATAACCCTTTATTCTTTCCCCCCTTTAGCCCTGCCCTGTGGCTGTCTCATGCTAGCAGGAAGTTCCTATTAGCAGTTGTATATGTCTGATTGATGGAAGGTGACAAACCCCAGGAATTAGTTCTTAAAACGTCCTTTGGGGGAAACAAGATTCAGAGAGAAGCAGTGATTTATCTGTGGTTGAGCCGATGGTTTTACATCACATGTCAGCTTTTTGTTGCTCTGACCAAAAGACCTGACAAGAACATCTTAAAGGAGGAAAAGTTTGTTTTGAGCTCATGATTTCAGAGGTTCAGTCCATGGTCGGTCAGCCAACTCCATCACTTTGGGCTCTAGGTGAGGTGGAGCATCATGGCAGAAGGGCATGGCAGCCAGGAAGCAGAGAAAGAGAGAGGGCGTGCAAGTGAGTACCCATGATGGATCCAAGGACAAAGTCTGAACCCCAGAGGCACATCCCTAGTGACCTGCTTCCTCCAGCCACACTCCACTTGTGTACAGTTATCACCCAGTTAGTCCATTCAGATTATTAATCCATCAAACAGATTAATCAGCTGATTCGGTTCCAGCTCTCATAATCTGATCATTTCACCTCTCCAAACATTGTCTCTTGACCTTTTCCGGGAACGCTTAATATTCAAACCATCACACATTATAAATCAGCTAAGAGGGGGGAAGTTTCATCTCCAAGGTTACACGGCGATAGTGAATAAAGATTTGTCAAGGTCATGGGAATAAGTAGACGGAAAGGGCTGGATGAAGGTCTTTCTAAGCCAGCACCTGGTTAGGCATCCTTGGGATGATCCCTGGCTGCACTTGATCATAACCCGAGAGCACCAACCAAAACCTGGACAGCATGTCACTCAATTCTGCTTCTCCAGTGATGCTTCTGCCTGGCTCATTGAATGCTTGTTGTCTGATGTGGTCGTCAATGTCAGAAAGATACTCCTGCCCAGGAAGGTGGGTACCATGATAATTGTTTAAATGTCCAGAAAGGTGGCAGAGATGCTGGAAAAGACCCAAAGTGGGAAAAAAGAAAGGGCTCCCTAATAAAGACCAATGAAGGAAACAAACAATAGACATGGGCTTCTTCGGTAACTGCCTCAGAGGGAGATCCAATGTGGAATGACGCCCTAGGGTCATGCAAGGTGACACTAGTGGCTGCAAACCTGGCCCTTCTTGTTCCTTGCTCTCCTTTCTCCCCGGAAAAGTGTTCCACCTTATCGAAAAGGGAATTTGTGACTAAAAGTCAGGTTTAAGAACAGCTCAGATAAATCCCCAAGTCGCAGAGGGATGATAGCAGGAGTTCAAAGTTGTTTTTAATCTTTAACATGCTGTCAAGGAAGAGACAACCAAATCCCAGAAGTTTCTTACATTTTCAGGTCAGGGACTGAACACTGGTTCTGGCTCCTGGCATCACCTGGGCAGGGCAGGGATTTCCTCAGGTTACCCCCACTGACGCTCAGGGCATCACAGAGCACATCTTCTCAGCAGATCGTCCCTGGGAGTGTCTCCCCTAGCCTTCCTCCCTGACCCCGCCAGTCCCCACTGCTGGCGTCTCCCTCTGCCGCCTGGTTGGTTCTGCTGCATAGGGACACCCACATGCCCACCCACTGCATGCCACCAGTGCCACTCCTCTCCATCTGCCTCCTCATAGACTTCTGCAGCCTCCTCTCCACCCGTTTTAATTCTTCCTACATTTCAAAGTCAGTTGTAGGTGTCAGCGCACTTCACCCCCCAGCCACGTCAGCGTTCATCTCTCCATGGAGTTCTGACGGACCACGTCAACATCCATCTCTGGGTTTGTGTTATAAATGATCATTCTGGGTCTTGCTGCTTAAGCTAGAACCCCCAGGGGAGGCACCGAGGGAGGCATGAGGAATGAGGACATGAGTTCCCTCGCTGTGGATTTACCCCAAACCCAAGGCCGATGTGTCCCAGAGCACCCTTTGGAAGGGAGTGTTGCAGCCACCCATCAATCCTTGTTCGTCGTTGCGCTGGAGTCAGCCACTCCTCCTGTTGGCTTGTCCTGGGAGACCTCGCTGTGGTGAAGACGGTGGCCTCAGAGACTGTGGATGGGGGACTCCAGCTGCCTCTCTGTGCATGTTCACTGACCCCAGACTGCTGCTCCCACTGCCCTGGGCACACGAGGCTCCTGTGTTCGCCTGACTCCCCAGTATCTGACTTTACTTAAAGCTGTCCACTCTTCCCTTCAGAGGAGCAGAGGACAGGCGCCTGAGCAGGTGGCCATGTGACCTTGAAGGCTGGCAAGAATTCTGAGAGGTAGAAAGAGAGCAGTATGTGAGAGGAGGCAGCAGGTCACCTGATGTTGAAAAACGAAATCCATATGATTGCTGGGCCTGTGGAAAGTAGAGTCCAGCAAGGCATGTGGCCTGAGAAGGGACACACAGGTGCCCAGCTGCTGTGCCCAGCTCTGCCTTTTGGTGGAGGTAGAAGTGAAGGCTTGGGGCAGGCACAGAAAGATAAATGCCGCATGATCTCACTCATCTGTGGGATCTAAAGAAGTGGAACTCATAGACACAAAGAATAGAATGGTGGTTACCAGAGGCTGGGGGTGGGCATAGATGGAGAAGATGCTGATCAACAGACACACGACTTCAGTTGGATTGAAGTGAGTTCAAGAAATCTATGTACAACTTGGTGACTATTGTTTATAACAGTGTTTCAATATCGTTGCCTCTGCCTCCACATCCGTGGGCTCTGCACCTGCAGATCAAACCAACCTTGGATTGAAAATATTCTATTAAAGTGGTGCATGCCTATAATCCAAGAGGCTCAGGAGGCGGAGGCAGGAGGATCAAGAGTTCAAAGCCAGCCTCAGCAAAAGTGAGGTGTTAAGCAACTCAGTGAGACCCCGTCTCTAAATAAAATACAAAATAGGACTGGGGATGTGGCTTAGCAATAGTGTGCCCCTGAGTTCAATCCCTGGTTTCCTTCCCCTCCAAAAAAAAGCTATTAAAAAAAAAAGAAACTGCATTTGTACTGAACAGTTTTCTTGTCATTATTCCCTAAAAAAAATATAGCAACTATTTGCATTCCATAGCCCTCGCAGGAGCACCATGCCAGAGTCAAGAGCAGGCTAGTCTGGGGCTCTGAGACCAGCTCCTGCCCAGGGCCCAGGAAGGCTGACTTTTCTTCTGCTTCCCCATCTGGGGCATGCTAGCTCAGCCCCCAGGCCCTATGAAGATGCTTGTTCAGTACCAAAGTAGTAACCTTTCTTTGTTCACTTTTGCATTTACTGAGAGCCAAGGCCACGCATCATCTCATTTTGTCCTCAGAACAGCCCTGACAACTTTTAGCTATTCTTATCCCCATTGTGCCCACAAAGAAACTGAGGCTCAAAGAAGTGACCTCTGTATGTCACCCAGCAGAACTGGAACTTCACCAGCATCTGTGCCTCCTAGGCAGTGTGCTTGCCTGACTTGTTGTTCCTGTGTACTTGCTAAGTTCCAAGAACCTAGGCGGGGGGAAGGGGGTGTCTTAATTATCTGTGTATTCTGCATGCCTGGCAGATGTATAATGCTCAGAAAATGTTGAGGGCCGTAGTCTCACTGACTGTGAAGCTTCATAGCAGCAGAAAACCCCAGAGATCTTGCACCCCAAATTCCAGTGCAGTGCAGGAATTTCCTCACCTGGATCCTCAACTCTTCTTGGTTACCTCTAGCCACAGTGGGGCTCATTCTCAGTGCTGGACTCTCAGTCAAAGAGGAAGCCTCTTCCACTGTTTACTGTGACAGCCTCCATTTCCCCGGCCTACATGCAGTCCCTCTGGGAGGCTCCCAGAGATAGGATTTGGGGTATGTTCATGCTCACTGTCAGAATTCTGTTCCGCATGCAATTGAGGAGCATCTTCCTGCTTCCTTGCTGTAACTACCAGGGGTGTTTTCCTGTGTGGGAACTTCCAGCCAAAGATACGATGATGGATAAATGAAACACTGGCTCAGAATTCTGTGGGCTCTAGAAGGTCCATTCCATCCCCTTGCTGAGAAGCATACCTGTTAGGAGCAAAGGTCCTCTTTGCATCCCTTATGATTCTTCTGTGTGAAGCTCCTGTGACTTCTTATATCCATTCCCTTCTCATTCCTTGTGCTACCCAGGGCAAATGGCTCCAGGGAGACCCCTATTGAGGCCTCAGATGGGGCTCCCTGGAAGCTGCACACTGCCTCTGGGAGAGGGAATGTTAACCCCTCAAAGAAAGCTGGGCAGGACAATTTCCTGACTTTCTGAGCCTTTGTTTATGCCATTTGCTCCACTGGAAGAGACTTCTGCTTCCCTTCCAGACTTCTAGGCCAGTATAATCCCCCAAATCCATTGAAAACATCATTTCAATCAGTGTGACATCAATTTTCTTCTTTTATAAGGGCTCTCTGATCCTTGTGTTTGACTTGATGTTTGTCTCTGGGGTGGGGCAGGAGCTAATACACCGAAGTGTTACAGTATCTTCCTAGGCTTTCCCACAAAGATGGGCCAAACTAATCCTAAAATACATCCTTGCCTGGGATGTCTGGGCTGGATGGCCCGCTCTGGCAGGTTTCAGCTCACTCACCATCTCTGGTGGTAGACATCTCTCACCATAGCTGGACTGAGGGCAGAAGAATGCTGGGATTGGTTAACAATGTCTGCTCCGCACAGGGATGAGGTGGGATATGCATGCCTTGTATTTGCCCTCTCTGTTGCAAACCCCATTTTCTTTTTGTACAGATTGAGAGACAAAGGATAGGAGAAAAGAAAGAACTCTAAGGAGACTACACAGGAACTCTGGGAGCAAGCAGAACAGGAACCAGGTGTCCTGTCCCTTTCAGTCCAGCAAGTTACCTCCCTTGGCCTGATAGTTAGGCTTCTTCCTGAGCCCTGAAGCCTCCCTTCCCATGTGCTAGGAACTCTCAGCAGTGGTGGGTGCTCAGTGGACATTTCTCCAGGCTGATGCAGTGCCAGGTGATGCAGGAAGGGCTAGGGGTGCAGCTCTGTGGTAGAACACTTACCTGGCATGTGCCGGTCCTGGGTTTGATCCCCAGCACTGGATAAAAAAAGAAAAGAAAATCTTAAAGGTCTTCATTTCTTTGTCTGAAGCAGAAATGCACACAGAGATGGGTTCCTCCCTGACCCTGGCCAAGGCTGTTTTCTTTTTCCACTTTTCTCCCAAAGGGGTCCTCCCTATAGACTAGCGGATCTGCTGCCTCGTGGCTGTTACATGGCACAGGGCATTCCAGCTCACCATTTCTTTTCCTGGCTCTCTGCCTTTGAGCCAATGCCAAGTGGCTGCAGGGAGCAAGGATGAGGCTTCCTCTCGGGGCCTGCTTGGCTGACACAGGGGAACGTGACAGCTCAGGGCTCCATTGGGGAGCTCAAGTCTGCCTTGGCCCAGAGGATCCTGGCCTGGTGCTGCCCTGTGGTGATACCCTGTTTCTGTAGCCCCACTGCTGTGGCCAGCTCGGGTCCCCCTGCCTCAGTGGTTCTCAACCAGGGGTAGGTAGGATCTCTGGCCCTGGGGTCATTTAGAAACAGATGGGAGCATACTTTAGGTTGCCACAGTGACCGCAGGTACCTCTAGCCTCTAGAGAATGGAAGCCAGTGAGATAAACAATTGTTACGGAGCTGGGGCCTTCCAAGAAACTGAGGCACCGCAAAGACCCTCTCCTCAAATCCCAGTGCTTGCAATCGAGTCAGAAAGACTTCAAACATTTCAGTCAGAGTAACCAGAATGTGTTTATTGAAGGGATAGGGAAAGGGGAAAAGGGACACTCTCAAGGGAGAGAGTGGGTCCTCTCAGGGAGGAGAGGGACAACACTCTAGTTTTATTGAGGGTCCCAGAGACGTTTCCAGAAAGTCCCACTCAAGTCCACCCCTTGGCTTTTGATTGACAAAAGGGCAACATATTAGACTTTCGCATCCCTGCTGCCATAGCAACTCTCGGTCACCTTAGCCCATGCTGACCGGTTCTACTTGGATTCTTAACCATATACATTCTTACAGATTTTATGGTTAAGAGGAATTATCTGGTCATAAGAGTCTCCTGGGTTCCTCCCATTGACATTATCTTGGGCCTGCATTTCTTCTGCATTTAACAGGTAGTTTGCTGGGGAATGTGACATATCCTTGTCCACTGAGGCCAGGCAAGGCTGTAGGTAAATTGCTTCTTAGAGAAGAAAGCATGTGGGGGTCAGCACCGTAGGCCCGTTCTGTAGAAGTATTCTCTTAACCTTGTATTTCCACCATCCTTATCTGTCTGTCCCCTAACACAACGAACAAGACAGTCTTACTTGATGAATTGCATTATCCTAAACGCCAATGGCAGGACTGGGAGGTAGCTTAGTGGTAGAGTGCTTGCCTAGTATGTGTGAAGCCCCCAGGTTCAATCCTAGTACTGCCAAAAAAAACCTCAAAATGCCAGTAGCATCCCTTGGTGTAATTCTGCTCGGGGGAGGCCTTGGCCCAAAGCGGAGCCCATGCGCCTGTGTGGGCAGCACCGGAAACCCTCTGGGCTGAGAAGTCACAGCCCAGCCTTACTGGCACTTGTCATCTCTCTGAATGTCCTCCATTTAAACTCTTTGCCAAATGAGGCTCTGTGTCCCCTATGATGGTTGAAGAGTGAGCATGCACAGCACCCTCAGGATCCTACCACGCAAGACACAAAGTCATTGCCATCTGCCTGGTGTTGACAACTGCCCACCCACGTCCTCTGTTCCCTGTGCCTGGGACATGGCTGTCTAGCCTCCTAGGCAAAGCCCAGCCACAGTTTCCACCTGCATGCCCCAAACTCCCCCTGCATGAGACGAAGGGCTCCTCACCGCCCACAGTGCAGACCTTCAGCCCAGTGACACTTCACTGGCAGGGCCCTGGGTCAGCCCCAGGGCTGGCTGCCCAGGGAAGGGCTTGGCAGCCCAGCCAGAGGCCACAGAACATGTCTCCAGTGGGGCCTCTAGGCCAAGAGCCTCAGCCCCTTCCCACCACTGTTCCTGCTGGCCCTGCCTGCCTGCCCAGCGCATTAGCATTTAAATACATCCAAAGTCGTCTCCACCAAAGCCCTCTTCCCCCATTGAAGCCACTGGGGAGGGAGCATTTGAATCCTTCCCCAGACTCCCCTTCCCTCAGAATGGCCATACTGTATTCATCTGCTTCTGTATGTGGCATTAGCAGAACGAGGGAGAGAGGGCGCCTAGCAACCCAGAGGAGGCTGAGAAAGAGGTGGGAAGGAAGTGATTTTCATGTAATTATTCACTTCAACAAAAGCCGTTGTCAGGTACACACTGGAAACACAGCTGTTTTATTATTCTCCTAACCTACTTTTAATCTTTTGAGAATCCTTCCCAATATAAAAGGCAAAAAGAAAGGGCTTAATTCAGCCATTTTCTGCCAGGGGGCCATGTAAGTTATGTTTTTACTTCAACCGAAGGGCCCCAGTTAACAAAAGTTGTGTTGTGTTTGTGAGTGTGAGTGTGTGTATGTGTCTGTCTGTCTGTCTGTCTCTCTGTCTGTTTGGAGAGAAAATGTTAAAGAAAAAAATGGCTGTGAGCCCTGGGCACAAGGAAGGCTCCCAAGCCCAGTCCTGGCTCCTTGGATCCAAAAGCCAAAAGCCGCGTGTGCTGTTGGGGCTGGCGGTTTTTGTGCATCTTCTTGGCCAGGGCGTGGGGAACACAAGGAGCCAAGGAAGAGTGAAATGTTCTTTCCACCCGTCACTGGTGCCCATGTGTGTGGCCCTAGGAGGCAGGTACATCTGCCCTAGAGCTGGACAGCTGCAGTATTTAGTACGTTTCAGAAATCCAATTAGCTCACCTGGTGGGGAAGGAGACTGGAATGCTGGGAATGGCCCAGGAGCTATTGTAATAGTATAGTTGAGAAGCGTCAGCCGCCAAAAGATACCAGATGAAGGAGATGGTACACACTTTCCGTCCATTATATCTTGTTTTTGTTTTTAATGGCCAAAGAGGCTCGGAGAGGTGAAGAAATTTGCTTAGGGTTTCACAGTAGGTAAGTAGAAGAGCAGGGCTCCAACCTGGGACTGCTGACCCCAAAGCTTTTGCCCTTTTCATGGAGCCCCTGCAAGGGTCACAAGGAGGCACCTGACAATAATCTTGTTTCATTCAATCCCCTTGTGTACAGAATTCTGGTGTTTTCTCTCAAGGGCAGGCCATGACTGCACACATTGGCTGATGCGTACATCTCTCTGAAGATGAACAGACCAGGACTTCCCCTCTCTTTCTTTCTGCTAGCTTTTGTATCAACTCAAAGCAGGGGCTTTGATAATAATAGCAGGGGCCATGACTGTGAGGATGAATGAAATGAGTTTAACACTTACAAGGCCCAGTGTGTTGAAGGCTCTAGCAAAGGCCATTGACATCATTGGGGTCATCAGTATCCCCAGCAGCCGATACTTCCTCTCACTATGCTTTCACAGTGGGATGGACTGATGTGTGCTTGTCAGGCACATCCAGGCATCAGCACAGCCCACTCTGGGATGGCCTGCCTGGCCGGCTTGGAGGCACAGCCCTTTGGCCCTGCCTGGTAGCTCCGTTTGCAGACCTGAAAGCATATCTCTACAGGAGCTTCTTTCCATAGCCTGAGCTGCCTGGGATGCCCTGGCAAAGTTCACCTTCCTCTCCAGCTCCCTTTCCACTCCCCAGTGCAAGAGCTGCCCCTTCACGGGGTGGGGCAGGGCCCTGGCCCCCACTGCCCTCATCTTCCCTGCTCCTCCCCAAACTCACCCCTCACTGCCAGATGGTGTCAGACAGCATCCCAGTCTTTGCTTATTGCCCGTCTGTCCTGCTGGAGTGTAAGTACCTAGCAGGGAGGAGCTGGGCAAAGTTTGGTGCCTACTGCAACAACCTTAGCTATAGGAACTATGCCTGGCACACAATGCATATTTATTGTGGAGGAGGGAGCCTTTTATTGGCTCCAGATTTCTGAATCTCTGCAGGGGTGATATGTGAACATGGGGAAGGACAGATGTTTGAGCAAGCACCTGCTGTTCATTACTGCTGGTGGCTGTGCTTCTGAGTCCTCTCCTGGGGCTCTTCCATGGTGTCTAAGAGCTAAGCCCTGTGCCCACGGTGTCTTGTGTACTGCCCCTGGAGATGACATTGCCCACCTCAGGGTAGCCCACAAGAGACATAGTCTTGTAAACTGTAAAGTGCTGTCCTTATGGATGGAGGCAGCCATCATGACAAATGGGACTTATGAGTATGGGTGGGGAAGAACTTGTTCTCATCCACCCATGTGTCCTTGCTTCTGGCGGCTAATGTCATTGAGAACCTATGCTGTGCAGCCCTGTCCTGGGTCTAGCTGGAAAGGCAGATTATACCCTGAGTCGTTGCTCCCTGTACCTACTGTGTGCCAGGTACATTAGAACCAGCTCATTAGAACCAATTACCCTAAAAGAGGTGAGGTTGCCCCAGCACTGGAGGGTGGGACCACCTCTCCTCTCAAGGGGCTCCACTGCCCTGTTCCCATGCAAATCTGTCCTCCAGACCTCTGAATGTGGACCGCCCCAGCCACGCTGCCAGAACGCCCCCCATTCATTGCTACAGAGCATGGGGAGTGATCAGTTGCTCAGCGCCTGACCCAGCTTCCTTAGGGTTTGCTTTCTGGAGATTATTTTCACTTCAAATTGTGTTGGGAAAAAGGAAGCCCTTTCTCCTCTGTAGGGCTCCTGGGAGATGCTGGTCAATGGGGCTCAGTTGCTTGGTCCTGCATTCACTGGGGTGAAGCTGCCTAAAGCTGCAGAGTGGCTTAAGTCCCAGCTGAGACTCCAAGCCCACTCAATAGGCCAGGGGCCCCCACTTTTCTCCAAAAAGCCAGATTGCCATAAACCCAACTCTCACCCTTATAAGCTGTTTGACTTTTTATGGATCCATTTCGTCTCTGATAAAAATGGCAACTGTGATACAAACCTGGTGAGATCATTAGGCAAATTATGAGATTTATACATGAAAGCCTCAAAGACATAATCGGCTTCAACAGATGTAGTTTCTCTCTTCCCAAGGCACCATCAGCATGACGGAGGGGTTCATGAATGTTGGATCAGCCTGTTTTCTCTTCTCAGCCTCCCACTCTTTCTTCTTTAGTTCACTCATTCCAATGGCCACCAGGATTTTGTTTGATCTCTTGGTGTTTGTAGAATTCCTAGTTGAAGAAAGAACTACTCTTAAGTGAAATAGACCTGAGGTGATACCTTAGTAGAGATAATGCTCTATGTCCATCAGCTGTTTTTTTCCTTCTTCTTTGGTAAGTGGGAAAACTACTTTTCTCAGACTATCTTGCCTATAGGTTGGGACCACGTGGGTTGGCTCTAATCAACATATGTAGGCAGAGTGACATAGCAACTCCCAGGGCAGGCTCTTTAGTACTCCTCCAGAAAGCCTCCTTTTCTCCATTCCTCTGCCTCACAGGCTGTGTTGGAAGCTGATATCAACATGGTGTATAATAAGAAAGTAGGAAGACTTGTCTCACCAATCATGGAGTGGCAGAGAGTCCCTTCACAGTCCACATGGAGCTTTGTGCAGTGTGTTAAGCCACTAAGGTTTCAGGACTTCATGTTTAACCCACCATAGCCTAGGAGTATCATCTTAACAAATATAGCAGCTCACTGATGAGTTAATGAGTCCATTTCTAGACTGAGTGGCAAGGCTAACCACAAGCATATGGTCAGAATGTCTCTTCTACTAGTCTATTGAGGAGTTCAGTGATGCAGACTCCATGTGAAGACCTAACATGGTTCTTCATGGTACTTCCTCAAGAAATCAATGCTGAATGTTCTCAGGCTTTGCATGTGTCTCAGCAGAAATATTGATATCAATGGGCAAAGGAACTGAACATCTCTAGCAATTAGAGAAATTAATATTAAAACTACAGTGAGATTTCATCTCACTCCAGTCAGAATGGCAATTATCAGAATATGAACAACAATAAATGTTGGCCAGGATGTGGGAGGAAAGGTACACTCATATGTTGCTGGTGGGACTGCAAATTGATGCATCTACTATGGAAATCAGTATGGAGATTCCTCAGGTAACTTGGAATGGAAACACCACTTGACCCAGCTATCTCGCTTCTCAGCATATACCCAAAGGACTTAAAATCAGCGTCCTATAGTGATGCAGCCACATTGATGTTCATAGCAACTCAATTCACAATAGCTAAGCTATGGAACCAACATAGGTGCCGTTCAACAGACGAATGAATACAGAAAATGTGGTACATAGTACACAATGGAATATTACTCAGTCATAAAGAAGAATGGAATTATGGCATTTGCCAGTAAATTGAATTGGAGACTATCATGCTACGTGAAATAAGCCAATCCCAAGACAAAAAAGGCTGAATGTTCTCTCTGATATGTACATGCTGACTCTTAATAGGTGGGAGTGGGCGAGGGAGGATTGAAAGTTCACCAGATTGAACATGGAGAGATGGAGAGAAGGGAGGGGGGATGGGAATTAGAAACACAGTGGAATGAATCAGACATAACTTTCCTGTGTTCATATATGAATATACGACCAGTGTAACTCCACATCATGTACAACCACAAGAGTGGGAAGCTATACTCCATGTATGTATGATATGTCAAAATGCATTCTACTGACATGTATAACTAAAAAGAACAAATTTTTTAAAAAAATTTTTAAATGTTGATATCAACATGCATTACCCAAATGTGGAAAATAGAAGAGACCAGTGGAGGAGAAGATTCTGGACCTGGAGTGAGGAAGATGTTATGTTTGTGCTAAAATCCTGATTCTTTTCAAATACAGATTTGAATCTGTATCTTTATCTTTGAATCTGTATCTGTATCTTCAGCCAAGACCTCTGTGTTTAGCCCTCAACTTTCTACCCAGTTCCAGAACATCTCATTTGATGTCTCAAACTTGCCTTCTCTAGATTAATTTTTACCCATTTCCCCACATGGTACTTTCCACCTCCTTAAGAAAAAAAAAAACTGGATTATCGTCTAGTGTTGCATACCCATCTACCATATTATTTAAATCTGGATATTCTTCTCTTACCTCCAATCAACAACAATTTTATATTATCTGCCTTTTATTAAAGATTTCTTGAGAATCAAGAAGACAAGATGGAAACAACAAAATTTTTTTAATTTCCCAGAATATCCCCAATCAAACAAATAAATAAAATAGTAAAATAAAAAATTAAAACTATGAACAGCACCTGCAGCATACTATGGTGACCCCATGAACCATGACATGTGAACAGGGGGCCCAACACCAACAGCAGTTGGTACCTGTTGATCCGTTCTTTCCCATCCCCCCCCTCCACCCTCCACTCTCCTCAGCCTCTGGCAACCACCATTCTACTCTCAACTTCTATGAAATCAGCAATCTTAGATCCACACATGAGTGAGATCATGCAGTACTTGTCTTTCCGTGCCTGGCTTGTTGAAGTTCGTATAGCCCTCTCCAGTTCTATGTCCATTGCTGCAGATGACAGGATTTCATCCTTTTTATGGCTGAATAATATCCCATGATGTATATGTACCATCATTTTTTTTTCCATTTCTTGGTTATTTTGTTTTTTGTTTTTTTGGTTTTTTTTTGGTACTGGGGATTGAACTCAGGGGCACTAAACCACTGAGCCACATCCCCAGCCCTATTTTTTGTGTTTTATGTAGAGACAGGGTCTCACTGAGTTGCTTAGCACCTCGCCGTTGCTGAGGCTGGCTTTGAACTCGCGATTCTCCTGTCTCAGCCTCCCTAAGTGCTGGGATTACAGGCTTGAGCCACCGCACCCGGCTCATTTCTTGGTTATTTTGAATAGCACTGCAATGAACAGGGGAGTGCCAAGGTGTGTGAACTTGATCTTGAAGAAACACACCACAAGCATGAGAAAATCAACCAAGAATAGTCAACATTAACACATATTCCAATAGAACTATTGGGCTGCCAAGAGAGAAGAAAGAAACCTATTGGGCATCCAGACAAAAAGAAGAAATGCATTTTAGGGGGAAGCAAATTAGATTGGCATTAGACTTTCCTACAGCAGCACTTAGTGCTGGGGAATAACTAGACATATTTCAGATGGCTGGGAAAGGAGAACTGAAGATTTAATGTGTAGCCCAATGGACTTTAGAGTATGAAAGCCACAGGTTAATTATTTTGCATATGCAAGTATCCAGGAACTATTCCTATGAAGTTTTCCTAAGGAATTTATTAGAAAACAAGCTACAGATAACCAAAAGAATTGGCAAGGTATTAAAGGCCTAGGGATGCTCATTTACTTTATAGTCACCTGCAGAATTTACAGATAACAGGTGTAGGACATAACATGACATGTGTTGGTTTGTTCCAATAATGCAGATAAAAATCTATGTATTAAAAATTAGAAAATATACAGGAGAAGTAGCACAGAATAATTTCATAGATAGACTCCTCCTTCCCCCCCCCCAGTACTAGGGACTGAACCCAGAGGTACTTAACTACTGAGCCATATCCCCAGCACTTTTTATTTTTTATTTTGAGACAGGTCTTACCAAGTTGCTGAGGCCGGTTTTGAACTCAGGATCCTCCTGTCTCAGCCTCCCAAGCCGCTGGGATTAGAGACATGCGCCACCATGTCATAGACTGACTTCTTAACTGGAAGCAAATGAATATTTCTTCATATTAGATGCTAGAGGAGAGAGAAGGAAGAGAAAGTCTTAATGGCTGAATTTCTAATAGCCCTCACTATAGGGAACCATCAGAATTAAGAAAGGAATGACTAAAGGCACTACGTAAAGGTTCTGGTTTAATGGTAACCATTAAAAGGAAAACAACAGACTTTTTCCCACAGAAGTAGGAGAGCAAGAAGGAAAAATCGTTTAAGAACACACACTCTCTCACATGGACCTCCAGGCCCAACACGCCCTCTTATACCTCTTGTCCAATCTTGAAAGAAATGTCTCTTCAATTGCTTCTCAGCCTTTTGACTAAGATCAAGTGTAGGAATGTCTCCTCCACAGAGCCTTCTCTGACTGCTGTACCACATAGAGCTCTCTCCCCACACACAACCCTATTTACCTCTTTAATACTGGACACTTTGTTTTGTGAATGTTTCATTTATCCCACCTGAGGTCAGAGATGGAGTGCTATATAAAATGGCACAATACCACTTTGAGAATTTGGCACAAAATTCTGCACACAGAAGGTGCTCAATAAGTGCTGGGTCATCAATAATTCACAATTGATGAAAGGATGAGTTAGGGTTTACACACTCTGGATTTTTCTAAGAGATTAACATTGCTATTAGGCAAAAAAATATGAGTTTGAAGTGATGGTAATCTAATTTAAATGACTTAGGAAGAAGAGAAAATTACAGACCTCTGAAACTGAATGCTCTAGGGTAAGCAAATTTCAGGAATGGCTGGATCCAGGGACTCCAGTCATAGCACCAATCTCTGTATTTCTTGGATCTAGGCTCTTTTCTTTCCTGTATATTGGTCTTATTCTCAGGCAGGCTCTTCCTTCATGGTCAATTATGCCTCCAGAAGTTACAAGCTTAGCATCCCCCTTAGAAAAGAAGGTGTCCTGTTTGCAGGAGCTCCAGTAAAAGTTTCAGGATTGAGTCTCATTGGCTTAGCTTACATCATCTGCTCATGCCTGAACCAATCACAGTGGTCAGGAGAAATGGTTTGTTTTGATTGGCCAGCTCTGCATCATGGGACCACCCCTGAAGCTCCCTCTGCATGAGAAGAGGTGGCTCCCCAAAGGAAAATTGAGCTGCTCTTGGCCACAAAGGGTAGGTGGATGCTGAGTGGGCAAAACAGTATTTTACCTATTTTTAGCATTCATGTTTCTAATGAGCAAACTGCAAGAAAATGACCTGCAATTGAAAATCATTGGTTTGGGGGCAGCATGTGGATTAAAAGTTCCTTTTGGTGTTTCTGACACAGAGGGGTTTTACCACACTGGGGTTGGGTGGAGGGAAGAGCCACTCTGCTGAATGATGGGGTGCAGTTGTGATGGGGGAACCAGCTTTCTCATCTATCTGGGGGCTCTCTCTGGCCTGCCCACTCAGCCTGAGGACTGTGGGGGAGGGATCCTCAGTTTGCAGAAGACTCAAAGGCAGACACCAGGCGTCTCATTGATGTGCACTGGGCCCCTTCTGCTTCCTTCCTCTCTGTATGGTTCACTTGCCTTTCTAGGTGGAAAGGGGACTTTGCTGGAGATAGCAAATGGGGAAACTGAGACATGGCAGGAGGAATTAAAAATACATCAATTTTTCTTCTGAAGCCTCAACATATTTTTTTCTCCGTAAGACCTTTCCTGTAAATATTTAAGTGTCCTCAATTTCCTCCTTGCAGCAAAATTTCTTGAGTTCTTTTTGGAGGGGGTACTGGGGATTGAACTCAGGGGCACTCAACCACTGAGCCACATCCCCAGCCCTATTTAGTATTTTTTTTAGAGACAGGGTCTCACTGAGTTGCTTAGCACCTTGCTGTTGCTGAGGCTGGCTTTGAACTCGCTGTCCTCCTGCCTCAGCCTCCTGAGCTGCTGAGATTACAGGTGTGGGCCACCGCACCTGGTGAGTTTTTTTTTTTTTTTTTTTTTTTTTGTATTTCCTCTTTCCATGCTTCCTCTTGGATCTGCTGGTGTTCTCCATCCTCAGCCTCACTACTTCATGAAATAGCTCTCCCTGCATTCTTCTTTGAGCTGCAAGACCCAACCCAATGAGCCAGCTTAGAGGAGAAAAAATAATAATAATCCATACCTTACATTGAGAGGCAAGCCCTAGGATCTATTGAATGATGTAATGGATTTGAGTAACTCCAGAGTAGTGACTTGAACCAGGTAATAAAACCCCCAAGAGAGAGGACATATAGATAGTTGACCTGGAAATGAGAGAGGTTGAGGATTCAGCAGGGAGTCATGATTTCTTCACACCTCTAAAGTACCACCAGGTAGAAGAGAGAGATGTGGTCCCGGTGACCCCAAAAGTCAGAAAGGAATTATTCTTATTTTAAAACATGAGCTAACAGTCTGGGCTCTCTAAAGAAGAAAGTATCTGTGTCTAGAGATAGTGCACTCCCTGTCATTGACAGCAGTCAGGGTATTCTATCAGAAGTACTTAGAAGAGGGTCCTATGTTAGGAGAGAGGTTACACCAGAGGACTTCTGAGGCTCATTCCAAATCTGAAAATTCAAGCTGGGGATGTAGCTCAGTGGTAGAATGCTTACCCAGCAAACGTGAGGCCCTGAGTTCAGTCCCCAGCAGTGTTAAAAAACAACAACAACAACAAAAAAAAAAATCTGAAATTCTGAGACTAGTTACACATGCATATCCAGAGGTGAGTCTCCATGGATTTGTGTCTACCCCTTCCCAGCTGTGTGGTCTTAGGCATGTTGCTCACCCTCTCTGTTTGTTCCTCAGTCTCATCAGCTATAAAAGGGAGCTAACAGTCTCTCCTGCACATTCATGCCATGAACATTCACACGGTCATGTGTAAAGGTTTAGCAAGGTGCCTGGCATATCCTAAGTGCCTAATAAGTGCTGTTTTCTGTATTTAGTGCTAAGCACCATTCTCTAAATGGCATGTGATGCCCTAGCGTGAGTCTTACCAGCTGCATTTAGGTTTTAGCTATCGATTTTCCATGGTAAGTTCTAGGAGCCGGGCTCCAAGAGAGCCTCTGATGACTACTTCCCTGCCTCCTCTGTGCTCAGGGAGGCTGTCCAAACGCATGCCCTGCACAGTCTCCTGACTCTGTTCTTGTAGTCTTCTTAACCACCAGGAAATGACAGCGTTCATATGGTTTAAACATAAGCTTACCTTAGGAGCAAGCATGGCGCCACCCCCCACTGGGGGTTGTACTCCTTATTTGCACGACAGACAAGTTCCTTATCCACTTTGCAGGTGAGGAAACTAAGCCTCAGAGAGCTGAAGTAACTTTTCCAGGGGCACACAGCTGAAACCAGGGTCTTCAACATCCAAATTCACTCCCCTCTGTGAGCTTTTATCCATAACCTCCAGAAAATTCTGGAATTCACTCAGGACATGTATATTTCATCAGGAGGTCCACAAAAATAGAACTTTATAAAAGAGGCCCTGAGAAGGTTAGAAAGTTTGATGACCCTTTGTGGAGGTTTTTATGGTGGGTGGGGGATATCAGAAAATAAGCTCCCCAGACACCCCCTACAGACACCTCCCCACAGACCCAACCCCACACCCCCACAGGCACACACACACTTCTGACCTGGCCTCTTCGTGCCCACTTCTTTGTCCTTCCTGTAGGTGTGGGTCGATGCTGGGACGCAGATCTTCTTCTCCTACGCCATCTGCCTGGGCTGCCTGACGGCTCTGGGAAGCTACAACAATTATAACAACAACTGCTACAGGTGAGCACCCCCAGGTCCCGCCTGCCCTCCTGCTCCCAGATGCACCTGCAGCGTTGCACCAGTTCCCGTTTAGCTGCCTGCCTTACAGGGCCCAGGAGGGAACATATGGGATGCTTGTTGACCTCCTCCTACCCAAGGAGGGGGCCACCAGAGGAGGTAGGGCTATTAGTGCAATCAGAGTCTGCTGCAAGGTGATTCTGCCCCCAGAATCTCTCTCAGGCCTCAGGGTCACACTGAGGCACAGATTTAGCCCAGAGTGGGCAAGGAACTTGCCCAAGGTCACACAGCTCACTAATGGCAACATCAACACGTGACCTAGATGTTCCACAATGGAAGGGCCTATCCTTCCCCTATCTATTCAGAAATCAGCTTCCTTTCCCGTCTCACTTTAAGGTTCTCTCCTATCCTGCCTGGAGTCGCTGGTGCCCTGCCTGGCCCCTCGGCCTCCCTCCCTGACCTCCTGTAGCTGACCACACCCAGGTGGCAAGGTGAGCCCCAGGCTACCTGACCCCACAGCAGGGCTGAGACCTGCACATGACAAAGGGCTTGCCCAAAGTTTCCCAGCAGCACGTGGGCAAGTGAAATTTGTACCATGATTATCTATTGGTTGAGGTCTATGGACTTCTGGACTCAGAGCCCTGCACAGAATAGGTAAATACTTATGGGTGGATGGTAGAGGATCTCTTCCTTAGACCCCAAGATCATCAGAGATAAGACTGAAATAATGACAGCAAAACCATTCCCGGTCACATGTTGGTGGAGAAAGGAAGAGGGTTGGTACAAGCAATTCTGAGATGAATATTTGGGGGAAATAAATTAGATCTCCAAACATCATCCATATAATCACATAATACGATTGAATAAAAAGTTAAATTTTGAAGCCGGGCACGGTGGCGCAAGCCTCTAATCCCAGCACTTAGGGAGGCTGAGACAGGAGAACCACGAGTTCAAAGCCAGCCTCAGCAATGGCGAGGTGCTAAGCAACTCAGTGAGATCCTGTCTCTACATAAAACACAAAATAGGGCTGGGGATGTGGCTCAGTGGTCGAGAGCCCCTGAGCTCAATCTCTAGTACAAAAAAAAAAAAAGTTAAATTTTGAAAGGGAACTATCCTAAAATAAGGAATAATAAAGTATTGATTTCAGAATGGGAAAACATGTAAAGAACATCAAAAAAAATCACAAAGGAAGAGAGTGACAGACTGGTTCATGTAAAAATTTACAACTTTTTGTTTTGATACTGGGGATTGAACCCAGGGATGCTTTACCACTGAGCCACATCCCCAGCCCTTTTTATTTTTTATTTTGAGACAGGATCTCACTAAGTTGCTTAGGCCTCACTAAGTTGCTGGGGCTGGCCTTAAACTTACGATCCTCCTGACAGTCTCCTAAATCACTAGGATTACAGGCATTTACCACCATGCCCAGCAAAAATCTAGAACTTTTTAAATTGTTAAATGTTAGACTTTTAAACTTTAAAAATTTCTATAAAGAAATACAAAAAAAAAAAAAAAACTATTCAAAATAGCCACCTTTAGAGACTGGGCCTGGGAAGTCAAAGGTGGGAAAATGTCCCCCCAACCCATTTATACCTCCTATACCATTAAGATGTTTTTCTGTTTTGTTTTCTGTTACTCTGAGTACATATTGATTTTAATTTAAAAAAAAAAGAAAACCAAGTTAGTACAAATATCATCTATATGTTGTATTTTATCTCCAAATAAAATATGAAAATCATCTTCAAAATTAAAGGGCATGCTGGGCACAGTGGCACTCACCTATAATCCCAGCAGCTCAGGAGGCTGAGGCAGGAGGATTATGAGTTCAAAGCCAGCCTCAGCAAAAGCAAGGCCCTAAGCAACTTACTGAGACCCTGTCTCTAAATAAAATAAGAAATAGGGCTGGAGATGTGGCCCAGTGGCCAAGTGCCCCTGAGTTCAATCCCCGGTACCAAAAAAAAAAAAAGAATACACACACACACACACACACACATATACACACACATAGTAGTAACATGATATTCAGTGGGGTTAGATACATAATATGTTAATTATTATGGTATTATTAATATGTTAATTAATATTTTATTAGGTGATGAATGTGTCAATATGAAAAGCACTAGAATACAAAAGAAAAATAAGCAGTAGCCAGATGCAGCAGCCCACACCTGCAATCTTAGCTACTCAGGAGGCAGGAGAGAATGCACGGGGGAGGCTAGCCTGAGCAACTTGGCAAGACCCTACATGAAAATAAAAACTAACAAGGGCTGGGAGGTGTGACTCAGGGGTAGAGCACCCCTGGGTTCAATCCCCAGTACAAAAAACAATGAAAGAAAAATCATATTAGGGCTGGGAGTGTAGCTCATTGGTAGAGTATATGTTTAGCATACATGAGGCCCTGGGTTCTATCCCTAGCACAGAAAAATAAATAAATAAGAAAGAAAAGAGAAAAGAAAAATAAGCAACACACTCTTATAAGAACAAGATTGTTATTTTCAACTAGAAAAAATTGGCAGTAATCCAAAATGAATTCCCATTCAGTGTAGGTGAGGGCACTTGAGGGAGGGCTCATGCTCCTGGACTGGGAACTGATGACCACAGAACCTGACCACTGCCTGACTCACGTGGAATCACTGCTTGAAAGACCTTTTGTAGATGGTCCAGCTCCTCCCACATTCTCCCCATCTCTGAGAAAGGGAACTCAGGGCTCATGGAAGTGGTGGAGTCTGGACTCTGACCAGGCTCTCCCGGTGTCCTACCAGGGCTCTCTGGAAACCACATTCATGGTCACTTCATGAACCCATTTGCTAAGTCAGCAGTGTCTGCTGTGACATCTTTGTCTTCTGAGAGTGAGACAGTGGAATTGGCAGCATGGGATACAAACAGCAGTGGCACGGTCTGTCAGGTTTGGAATTTGGAGAAACTGAGGCACAGAGGACTTGTTTTATATATATATACACACACACATACACACACACACACACAGAGGCAGATCCAACATGCTGAAAAGAAAAACTACCATATAACTCAGTGTGCTATTAGAAAGCAAGTGCCATCATTTCTGGGTCCCTTTGGGCTGGGAGGCAATTGGGTATGGTGGAAGAAGGGATGTTGAAGAGGTGGACGGTCAGGTCAGGTTTCTGTAAGATCCTTGCTGTGGATGGGTCCCAGAAGTGACAGGAAGAGGCTGTCACAGAAGAGATGTGTCTGGGGGCTGAGAGGTCAGGCAGTCTGTTAACTACAGTATGAAATGTGAACCATGGGCAGAAAGGAACAAGCCCTCAGCTGGGGACAGGAACACAAGCAGGCTCCAAGCCCAGGCTGATGGCAACCCCCTTGGGTTGTCTCAGAGGGGTGCTGGTACTCAGCACAGGATCTGTGCTCGATACTGCATGAATCCCTTGGTCACTGACCATCCCCTCTAGCCAGGCCATCAGTTGCAGGAGGACACCAGTGGGGTTTCTCATTCTCCCCTGTATCCCTTGAACCTAGTCTAGTGCTGGATTTCATGCAAGGAAGTAAGACACCCATTGATCAGGCATACAGACAAGGAGACGGTGGCCCATGGAATTTAAGTCACTTGCTTGTGTTCCCATTGCTCGTGATGGAACATGGCTTTCCTGGCCCTGGTATCCCTATTCCTCACTACCAAGGATGACCAGTTCTTTCCAGGCTATTGGAACTGAATCTGGCCAAGACTGTCTTGTCACCAACCTGGGTCTGCCAACCTGGGCAGTTGCCTCTTCTGAATGTGCACATGACATACATCAGCTATCACCAGTCCCTTCTGCCCTCCCATCCAACAGGCAGGGATTTTTTTTTTCTTCCCTTCTGTCTCTTATCAGCAGAGGAAAGCAAATACCCTAGGTGACATTGCAAAATCAGAAGGCTCGTTTTAGTCCTGTTTCAAAATCGTTCTGCAAGCGAGTCTTTCCCATCTCAGATGGACTAAATTAATACCCTCTCTCCTGACAGCATAATCGCTTCTGGAAGTCTTACCAGCCTGGCTCAGCTCCTGCTGACTTCAAAGCTGTAGTTACATAAGGCTTTCACCTAAGCAGTGCCTGCGCTGGGACAGGAGGAATTAGAGGGATGGGAATGGACCCAAGCAGACCAAGGAAAGTGTCACTTCAGAGCACACAGCACTAGGCTACATCTCTGCCTGAAGGTGTGGATGCCCTGGGGGCTGGCGGTCAGGTCACTGGGATAGAAGGGACTGGCGGGCCCTTGAGAGCTGCTCTCTGTCTGCCTGTCGCTCCGTGGTTTGAGGAAGTCAACCAAGAGACTTCTGCAGGAAGATAGGGATTTTCTAACTTGGGACATTTTCTTTTTTGCCCCTGTAGGGATACCCAGAGATAATTGTCCAAAACCTGGGATCTGGAAGTCTTACTTTTTAGGACACATCATTTTTGTTTAGCTTCTGGAAATAGCATCTGAGACACATCCCAAACTTCACAACTGACTGTGAGACGTCCAGTATGATTCTCCTTCCCCGGTCCTCCAGGTCTCAGTGAAACCTAGTGCAGAGCCTGACACACTGCAGCTCCTTCAAATATGATACAGGAGCCCAGGACAGTGGCACATGCCCGTAATCCCAGCAGCTCAGGAGGCTGAGGCAGGAGGCTCGCAAGTTGGAGGCCAGTCCCAGCAATTTAGCAAGGCATGAAGAAACTCATTGAGACCCTGTCTCTAAATAAAATACAAAATAAGGCTGGGGATGTGGCTCAGTGATCGAGTGCCTCTGAATTCAATCCTTGGTACCTTACAAAAACAAAAAACAAAAAATGATACAGGAGAACTCCAAAATGTAGCCCACGTGGAGGTAATGCTTCCTTCCCAGCACTGTCTCATGTCACACTGTTCACTAAGGAGGGCTATTTTGCCTCAGATTTCAATAAACAGGCAGGAGAAACATATTTGTCTCCACCTTAAGAATAGCTCAGCCCTCAGTCAGGCCTGGGCTGAGTTTCCTTTTCAGTAGAGGTAAGAGATTTGCAGATAATGTGGCAGGGCTACCAGCCCAGCCAACATTCACTGAGCTCTTTCAAAAAGCAACCTGTATCAGTCACCCACTGCCACATTAACGCTGTGTAACAAACAGCCCCAGACCTCAGGGGAGTTTGACCATAACGGACATTTGCTTTTATTGCTCTCCAGGCTGCCAGTCAGCCGGGGATGCTCTCCAGGCTGTGAGTGGGATGAGTTTGACTCCAGGCCAAGCTCAAGTGCATGCCGTGTGTGCATTGTGGGGTCCAGGCTGAAGAGCTGGCAGCTCCCCTGAGGAATTCTTCTCATGGAAAAGTCACAGAAATGATAAAGGACAAGTCTAATTATGCCAGCACAACTCAAGCCTCTGTTTGTGTCACATCGGCTTACATCTCATTGTGCACAGCAAGTCATGTGGCTAAGGCCAAAGTCAGTATGGCAGGGAAATATACTCATGTCAAGGGAGAAGGGAGCAGGAGTGACAACTTGCTGAGAATGATTTGATCGAACACAAAGCCCAAGAGACCCAGTTATCCAGACACCTTCTCGTCGTGGGTGAGATCAGACCCAAATAAAAGGTACTGCAGGGAGAATTGGACCCAAGGGTCCTGACTCCTATTCAAATGCTGTCCTTATACCCAAGATCATTGTGGTAGTCACCAGCAATGTTCTTCTCAACTTTGGTTGCATTATGTGTCAGGAGAAGAGGAGGTGAACATCTCACTGTTTCTGAACCTAGTGCTCCGTCTTGGATATAACAGTTGAGGAGTGTGGCGAGCTGGGGTGTATTAGAGATCAGGAGCAAGATGAAGAGCTGATAAAGGAACTGGGATGTTTGGAGAACAGAAAACTCAAAGGGATATGGGTCCACTAACTTTGGATCTCCCCAGGCTGAAGGAGCTCCAGGCTACATTTTTTTTTTTTAAATAGATGGACACAATGTCTTTATTTTATTGGTTTGTATGTGGTGCTGAGGATCGAACCCAGGGCCTCACGCATGTGAGGCAAGCGCTCTCCCGCTGAGCTACAATCCCAGCCCCTCCAGGCTACTTTTAAGGGTAAAACCAAAACTTCCCAGAGAAGGCAGATTTTGGTCTAATGCTATCTAAGCAGTAGGCACAGTCCAACAAGGGGAAGCGATGATTGAGGGAGAAGGAAGGGTCCTGCAGAGGGGGGTCACTACCCACGGTGTCGCTGTCCTGCCCAAGTCATACCTCTGGCAGGAGGTTGGTCAGGGGCACCTGGAAGCGCCTCCCTGTAAAGCAGGGCATTGACCCAGGCTAGATGCATAAGCCACAGCCCCATGCTCTTTGGTGGCTGGGATTCTAGGAGGCTGATGCCCTGACTTGGCAACTGAGACTGCAGGGCACCATTTTCTCCATGTTGACAAAGCCCTGACGTCTGTAGTCTGATTTCTCCCAGGCTTTATGCAGGTGCTTCCTAGCTAGCTGGTCTCTCTCGAGAGCAGAAGACAGCCACTGCCCCAACAAATCCCTTCATGATGGGCTTCAGCCTGGAAGGAGCTGCTCCTTGCAGCGGTGGAACAGACTGAGCAGTGCGTTCTGTGAGAGGCGACTCTGATCAGTAGCTGGTCCCAGATGGATGTCGCGATAAATCCTCTTCCCCCAGAAGCAGCTGGAGCTCCAGGCCTGAGGTCCGGGTTCGTCCCCTGGCTAAGAGGCAGCTGTCTCCCAAGGGGGCTTCTCCTGTCCTCTAAGCTCTGCATTCCCAGGAATGTAATCCTCTCCTGCTTCCCCTGGCTCTTTCCTTCCAGGGCTTCAGGGGAGCATTGGTTTGTCTCCCAAGTTTCTTCTCACTTGATCTGCACTGTACCACATGCCAGCCTCCGTTCCTTCCTCCACATCCTCTCTCCGTGCTTGTGATCCATGACCTACCTTATCTTGGAGAAATGAAGGAGAAGCTGTGTGACCGTGGTCCAGCCACCTAACCTCTCTGAGCTACAGGTGCTTCACCAGGAAAATGGGGCTATCCATACCCACACTTCCCTGCCTGCCCCCACAGTGCTCAGGTGGAAAATGTTCCAGCAGTGCACCCTTCCTGCCCACTCTGACCTGAGTCCCTCTTGCTGCTTCCCCACAGGGACTGCATCATGCTCTGTTGCCTGAACAGCGGCACCAGCTTTGTGGCCGGGTTCGCAATCTTCTCCGTCCTGGGCTTCATGGCATACGAGCAGGGGGTACCCATTGCCGAGGTGGCAGAATCAGGTAAGTTTGTCACAGGTAGGGATGTAAGAGGCCCCAGGGGAGATACACGATCAGAATGCCAGCATGGTCTTCTTCTCTTGGGTTCAGTTCTTAAGAAGTTGTCCAGGATCTTAGGAGGGAACACGTGAACACTTCATCTCACTCCTGTACCCAAAGCCTTTCTAGGCCTCTCATGGCGCTACATTGAGCATAGCCCAGGCTCCTGGGGTTTTATCCCCCCATACCCACTCTGCCCAACCTCAGTGGTCTGTTCGCCTTCTGCAGCATAACTCACTCCCTCCTACCACAGGGCCTTTGCATTTGCTGCTCCCTCTGCTTGCAGAGTCTCCCTCCCTCCCCTGTTCTAGATGTAGAATCACCACAGGTGTCACAACCTTAAAGTGTAGATTGACACATTGTTTCAAACCCAGTGTGGGCAAGATTGTGGTGCTAATGGTGAAAACTCCTCCTTTGATTTTCATGGTTTTTAAATTCTGGGCAGATACAGTAAATATGAAAAAAATCCAACAGTAGTTTTGTTTACATGATGTGAAGCTAGACTCTAAGCTCAGAAAAGTGCAAATAGGTTCATCACATGCAGGAGCATCCAGTGGGGGTGGGCGCTCTGTCACAAGCAGCACAGGTCGTGTAGGCTTCTTGGCTTCTGTCTGCTCAATGCCAGTGGTGCCCACAGTCATGGTGACAACCACACTGCCCCCCTGGTGAGCCCTGGTGCAAAGCATGGCTACCTGTGTCTGCTGTGCATAGTCAGGGCCAGCAGCCTCTGACCACCAGTCTGGGCAGGCCAGCAAGTGTGAACTTCACAGGAGGAAGCTAGCCTTGGGCTCCGTTCAGTGCCTGCTCAGGGTCCTCCTTCCTCGGGATCGTGTGTATCAGACATAGGAACAGCCCCTGCAGAAATCAGGGGTCCACAGCTAGACCAGAGGTATGCAAAGCTCTGTCATTGGGCACCTACTTTCTAGGTAGGAGCTCGCTTGCATGTGATCTCACCTGATTCTTAGCTCAAAATATGGTTCTTAGATAGCTGCCAAAACCCTCAGTGGAATGTTCTGGCACACCTGCAAGACTGAGCCAGGGAGGCAGAAGGCTCTTTGTGCAAGACTCATTTTATCCTGCTCTAAGCCCAGTGCCCAAGATTTGCTGACCTTCCTCAAATATCCCCTAGTCTGTCTCTCTGATACTCTTTACAGTCCAGGTGCTCTTTCTTGATATAGAGATTTTACATAGCTTATAGTCTAGTCTTACTTTTATATCCAGACTAATCATATTCTTCCCTCTAACTGGTGTGTTTGGTCCATTTTTAAATTATTGATATGATTTGATCCTGAAGTCTGTTTCAAAGAAGAGAAAGTCAGAATAATAATCAGAAATGGGAAGTGACAGATGTGCAGAGGAAGTACAAAGTGATATGTCATTAACTTTAAGTAGACTCTGTTGAGTTACAGATGTATAGTGTTAGCCCAGCTGCCTGGAAAATAATAAAAGAGAGCTGAAAAGCTGACAAATGAAATAAAAATGAGTTTCACAAAATACTAAGTAGTTCAACAGGAAGCTGGAAACACACAACAGAGAAAAACAATGCAAAATAAACAAACAAAAGAAGACAAGAAGGAAAACAAATACAAAAGGGTAGGTGGGAACTTAACTGCATCAGTGAATACACTAAGTGTGAATGGACCAAACATGTCAATTAAAAAGGAGAGATTGTCAGACTGGATTAAAAAGAAAAAGTAAGACCCAGCTATAAAATATCTAAAAGAGGCATACATTAAATTTAAAGGTACAGATAATATACAAGAAAAAGGAAAAGATATACCATCCAAACAATAAGCACAGAAAACTGGCTTGGCTGTATTCATATGAGAGAAAGTAGACTTCAAGTCAAAGGGTATTATTAGAGAAAAAGAGGGATACTTCATAATAATAAAGGAAACAATTTATTGGTAAGATCTAACAATCATAAATGTGTTTACACCAGATAACAGATTTGAAATACATAAAGCTACCAGGCATGGTGGCACACACCTGTAATTTCTGTGACTACTCAGGAGGCTGAGGCAGGAGGATCACAAGTTAGAGGCCAGCCTCAGCAACTTAGTGAGTCCCTAAGCAACTTAGAGAGAACCTGTCTCAAAATTTTTAAAAATTTTTAAAAAGGGTTGGGAAGGTAGCTCAGTGTTAAAGTGCCCCTGGGTTCAATCCCCAGTTCCAAAAACTGAATGAATGAATAATAAAAACTAAAATACATAAAGCTAAAACTGACAGAACCAAAGGGGGAAATAGACAAATCTACAATCATACTTAGAGATTTTTAACATTCTTATCTCACTAACATTATAACAAGAAGACAAAATATCAATAAAAACATAAAATCTGAACACTGTCAACCATACTGACTTAACTGACATTTATAAATGTCTATACCCAACAACTGCAGAGTATAATTCTTTTCAAATGGACATGAAATATTCACCAAGATAGACCACTTCCTTGGGTATTTTGAGACCATAAAATGAGTCTCAAAATATTTCAAAAGATTGAAATTATATAGAACATATTCTCTGGCCACCACTGAGTTAAATCAGAAATCTGTAACAAAATATCTAGAAAATTTCCAAATATGTGCAAAGTAAGCAACATGTTTCTAAATATTCCATAGTTCAAAGAACAAAATATTTCAAGCTTCACAGTAATGAAAACACAACATATCATAATTTGTGGGGTACAGTTAAAGTACTTACAGTGAAATTTATAGCTTTAAATACCTATATGAGAAAGAAAAACAAATGCTTAAATTTTTTTTAAAAAATATCTAAGTTTCAGCCAGGCACAATGGAACACGCCTGTCATCCCAGCACTTTGGGAGGCTGAGACAGGAGAATCAGAAGTTGAAAGCCAGCCTCAGCAATGGCGAGGTGCTAAGCAACTCAGTGAGACCCTGTCTCTACATAAAACACAAAATAGGGCTGGGGATGTGGCTCGGTGGTCAAGTGCCCCTGAGTTCAATCCCCAGCACCAAAAAAAAAAAAAAAAAAAAAAAAAATTTCTAAGGTTCTGTCTTAACTTGGAAAGGCAGTACAAATTGAACCAAAGATAAATAGAACCAATAAATAATAAAGATAATTGTGGTAGCTTTGTGCTACTGCTGTGATCAAAATACCCAACCAGAACAGCTTAGAGGGAGGAAAAAGTTTATTTTTGCTCATAGTTTTAGAGATTTAGTCCATGGTCAGCGAACTCTATCACTGTGGGCCCAAAATGAGGCAGACCATCATTAAAGGGACAGACACAATTTAAAGGAACGATAGCAGCTTCCAGGGGAGAAAAGAAGGCAGAAGGGAATGGAGAAGCACCCTTCAGCAATTAGGTGGTGAAGGAAAGACCAAGAAAAAGAGGTAGAGGGGCTGGGATTGTAGCTCAGCGGTAGAGCGCTTGCCTCGCATGCGTGAGGCCCTGGGTTCGATCCTCAGCACCGCGTATAAATAAATAAAACAAAGGTCTATTGACAACTAAAAAATATTTAAAAAAAAAAAAAAAAAAAAAGAGGTAGAGCCCCACAAAACAGCAACAACAAAGAACCCTGAAATCCAAAATTAAAGAGGAGAGCTCACCCTTCCTCCACCAGCAAGAGGAAACTGTGCTAAGTCCTCCGACTTTATGGATGAAAGAGGGTACTGTTAAACTAGGAATCTTATCAAATACCCAACAACATCAAAACAGACTCAACTTTGTACCATATAAAGTCAGGAGTAGCCAGTCAGAATGGCAATTATCAAGAATACAAGCAACAATAAATGTTGGCAAGCATGTGGGGAAAAAGACACACTCGTGCATTGCTGGTGGGACTACAAATTGGTGCAACCACTCTGGAAAGCAGTGTGGAGATTCCTCAGAAAACTTGGAATGGAACCGCCATTTGACCCAGCTATCCCATTCCTTGGTTTATACCCAAAGGACTTAAAATCAGCATACTACAGTGACACAGCCATATCAGTGTTTATAGCAGCTCAATTCACAATAGCTAAGCTATGGAACCAACCTAGGTGCCCTTCAACAGATGAATGGATAAAGAAATTGTAGTATATATTCACAATAGAATATTACTCAGCCTTAAAGAAGAATGAAATGATGGCATTTTCCAGTAAATGGATGGAATTGGAGAATATCATGTTAAGCGAAATAAACCAATCCCAAAGAACAAAAGGCCAAATGTTTTCTCTGATATGCAGATGCGAATTCACAATAAGTTGGGGGATGGGGAAGAATAGAGTTACTTTGTATTAGACAGAGGGGAGGGGATATGGAGACAGGAAGGATAGTAGACTGAATCAGACATTATTACCTTGTGTGCATATATGATTACATGACTGGTGTAACTCTACACCACATACAACCAGAAGAATGAGAAGTTATACTCCATTTATATGTGATGTGTCAAAAGGCATTCTACTGTCATGTATAACTAATTACAACAAATTTTTAAAAACTGTAAAACAACAGTCAGGAGTAGAAGTTTCCCACAGATCAACGAAGAGCCATACTCTCCCTCTGAAGACCAAGTGTGAAGTAGAAAAAGATTGTGAGTCAGACCTCAACCTGTCTCCGTCCATTTTCCATGGATATCACAGAACACTTGAGACTGGGTAATTTATAAAGAAAAGGTTTGTTTAGCTCATGGTCTGGGGACAGGGAAGATCAAGGATGGTGGCTGCTTCTGGTGAGAGCATCATGCTGTGTCATAGCGTGACAGATTTGGCACCTGTGCAAGAGTGGGAAGCAGGGACGTACAGGAGGGGAGAGGACAAAGGAGCCCATTTGCTTCATCAGTCTGCTCTCGAGAAAACCACTTCATTCTCAAGAGAACTAATCCAGTCTTCCCGAGAAAGACACTAATCCCTCTTACTGACTTGATCACCTCTTAAAGACTGTCGCCTCTTGAAGGCCTCCCCCCCTTAACCACTGTTCAACCAGATTTCAACATGAGTTTTTTCAAGGTCAAACCATATCCAAACCGTAGCACCAAGAGAACTAAAT
>CM053416.1:4890332-4937689 GCA_028644305.1 Xerus rutilus | reverse complement strand
GCAGGTACCCACAGCCGAGAGGAGGGCAGCAGGTGTCAGGTGCCCATCATTGTTCAGCTCTCCAAGGCTGGGGATTGGACAGGTTTGTCCAATGTGCAAGTAGAGGCCATACTGCGTGACCAAGGGCCTCCTTGCCATGGCCTGTGGTGGCTCTCTCCGTCTAGCCCCTTGCTCTGGAGGTGCTATTTCTCCTTCCTGATTTCAATGAAGGATTTCACCACAGCCTTTGCACCGGGGACTCTTCACAGAACCACTGTTCACCATCTCTCCAGATCTCTTTCAGGACATCTGTTTACTTTGTCGGTCTCATTTACATCCAGAAACATCAGTGAGACCAGGACAGGAGGGGAGACCCCCAGTTAGTCCTCATGGGTTGAGAACCTTCATGAATCATGCACCAATTTCATTGAACAAAAGCTTAAGGAGGCTAGGTGCAGTGGCGCATGCCTATAATCCCAACAGCTTGGGAGGCTGAGGCAGGAGGATCATGAGTTCAAAACCAGTCTCAGCAAAAGTGAGGCACTAAGCAACTCAGTGAGACCCTGTCTCTAAATAAAATACAAAATAGGGCTGGGGAAGTGGCTCAGTGGTTGAGTGCCCCTGAGTTCAATCCCCAGTTACCCCACCATCAAAAGCAAAAAAAAGTTTATGGAGCGCCTATTCTGAGCTGACCACCATGCTAGATGCATGCTTTTGCCTCATGGATTATATATTTAAATAAGCAAGAGAGGGCAGATATCCATTGGTAAATAAAATTATGGTAAAGGTGTGGTCTGGAAAGAACTCCTGGAACTGGAATCATAAGGCCGGACAGGTCACCTGACAGGTGGTCAACAGAGGCTGCTCAGAAGAAGACTCAGGGGACACAGAGCCAGACAGTAGCCTCCCAGGAAGAAGGAAAGAGAACTGTATGCAAATCCAAGAAGGAGGCAGAGCAACCAGAGTCCAGAGAGTAAGGAGAGACTGCCACAGAGCTCAGCCAGCGGGGCAGGACCTGGCGAGGGTGGGATGTGCCGGGCAGGAGGATGGGGGAGAACACAGAATCGCCAGTGGGCTGATATCTGCCTTGGACAACTGGACGTCATTCCTGCAATCACTATGAGCCATACCAAGGTGTCCCCATGCTGTCCCTGTTGCCAGGAAGGTTGCCGTGGGGAACTTGACAGCGTGATCCCAGGCCCTGGGGCTGAGTCTTCCTGCCACCCTGGGCCTCTGCTAAATGTTCAAAGAAGCAGCTGCAAAAACAACTCCTAGCTCTCCTGGCATGTGGATCCTGTCATCTGAGGCCTGCCTGCTGCGGCTGGACCGGGAGAGGGTTCAAGAGACCTGGGATTCCAGGAAGTCTGCCGTTTTGTTCCCCAATCTGGGGGTTTAGCCCAGGGAAGGACAGAAAGACACCTGGTCCCAGTTACCAGGAACCCCCCCACCACAGACCTAGAATTTACCTTCCATATTCAGAATGAGTTCCTCCTTAAAATGGAGTTTTAATCCTACGAAAAATGTCTAAGTAATCCAGGCTTCAAGGGCCTATCCTTGATTTACCGGTTCAGAATCTCACAGGAAATTCTGGATTTTTTTTATACCAGGGATTGAATCCATGGGCACTTAACCACTAAGCCACATTCCTGGCCCTTTGTTCTTTTTCTTTTTTTTTTTAATTTAGAGACAAGGTCTTGCCAAGTTGCTTAGGGCCTTACTAAGTTGCTGAGGCTGGCTTTGAACTCACAATCCTCTTGCCTCAGCCTCCCGAGCCACTGAGATTACAGGCGTGCACCACTGTGCCCAGCGAAATTCTGGAGTTTTAACAAGCTTCCTCATGATTGGGAACCACTGCTCTGGAATAGAGCAAGCCTCACCATAGGCTAGAAGGGAAAACGGCGGCCCTGGGAGTAGAAAACCCCAGGTTTAAAACCTAGCAGACTCCGTGACCCTGGACAAGTTGTTTAACCTCTGTGAGGCTCATCTTTAATGGAAAAAAATGGATGTAACTCCAATCCCTCCATCTATTGCAAGGAATCTGTATGATGTATGGCAATCTGGCACATCATGGGTGCTTAATCAGTGGCAGATGTTTTCATAGATGTCTTTGAAGTTTGTCCTTCTAGATGTTTAGACAAACAAGCAAACAACAACAACCAAAAAAAAAAAAAAAACAAACCCAGTGGCTTATGACAGCTCCCAAATAATTTCCTGGGCTGCTGGCAGAGCTGCTTCCTTGTTCCTGCTCAGATGGGCATGCTGGAATCTCTCAGGCAGGTCTCCTTGGCTGCAGCCGAGGGGATCAGACACGTGCTTTCCCCAGCAGAAGCAAAAGGACAGAGAGAGAAGGGTCCCTCAATGTCCCCTACAATCCCGTGGGTGGAGGGACCAGTCACTCACACAGTCCCAGTGGGGAGAGGAGGAGGGGCCCCAGGACGGCTTAGAGAGCACACAGGCCCCAAAGTGGGTCAGCGCCATCCTGGGCGCTCACCCTCCCGCCCACAGCCCCTCTGGCCATGCCTCTGTGATCTTGCTGTTTACCCTCCCCTGCCTGGGCCGTCGACCCCATTTCTTCCCTTACCTCTTGCCAGTGCAGGGAGAGGAAAGTTTGAACAGACAGGCACACAGCACGGGACTGCAAGGGAGTCCCGTGGCTTCATTCTGGGTGTCCCAGAGGCTCTTGTTGTCCACCAGTTCTGAATTCATTTAGTGGGGAGACCAGGAATCAGTGCAGTGTGCCCAAAATAGTTCAGGCTTTAGGGCCCTGAGAGGAAGATTCTAAACCCATCAAACTCCCCCGCTTCCAAACTTGACTGGTCTTGTGCATGTGACCCTATTTCTTCCAAGCCTTTGTTTCCTTGTCTATCAAATGGGCTCCTCAAAGGTTAAATGAGATGGTTTCTAGAAAAATCCTTACTTGGGGTTTACTGAGAAGCACTAGAAGTTGGGATTACTCTAAGGTAACAGAGGCTACATGTCTAGGTTTGGGAGTTGGTCAGACCTGGCTGGAATCCTGACTTTGCTACTCCTAAACGTGTGACTTGGGACAAGAGACAGAACTTCTCTCTGATTCTGTTTCCATATCTGTAAATATGTTTCCATATCTGTTTCCATATTCTGTTTCCATATCACCTCCTGGGCTTTTTGGTCCTCAGATCACATTCAAAGATGTTCATAATAGAACCTGGTATGGAGGACACTTGCAGCCCGGGATAGCTGTTAATCATATTTGGAAGGAATGTGTGGATTTATTCACTACATGCTTATCCATCAATGCATTGCAAGCCAGCCACTGGGATCTCACAGGGAAGAAGACTTATGTGCTCTGGGGCCCAGAGGAGATCACTGAGAAGGGGACAGATGATCCCAGTACAAATTGGCACTGAAACCCCATTTCTAGGACTTCATGTGGAGATGCCCAACTTAGTTCTATTACAGGGGGTCTGAAGGAGGGCACTGGACCTAAGTCACTCAGCTGATAGAGACTGGGTGCCTCAATACCCCGCACCACCTCCTCAACTGCATCTGCCCCTCCTGATAAGCCTTGGCTGCTGCCCTGAGGGACCAGGCTTGAGCTTCCAGAGAGCTGCCATTCAGAAGCAATCAGAGGTACTTGTGACTTGGCCAGCTTCCCGGCTACCAGTGGCCCAGCTCCTCTCCTGCCACAGCTGCTCAAAATGAAGCCTGAGGCCACTTGATCTGGGTGGCTGTTTCTCAAGAGCTCTCATGCACACATATCCAGGAAGTGAGCCCCTTTTCCCACCAGCCCAGGGTGGCCAGGCTCTGCTGAGACCCAAGTCTGGGCGCTTGGCCAGAGGCAGAGGGGAAATACCAGAAGGGGTCTGCAAAGAGAGGTCCCAGAGGAGGCCTGTGGAGCATTAAAAGGGATATTGCCAAGTTGGGAGCCCATTCTCCCCAAAACTCCAGTGCTGGGGACACATTGACCACAAAGCCCTCCCCAGGAATAGAGCTGATCCAGGTGCTGCTGAGATAGAAATATCCCAGAATCTCTCCTGGAGGGTTGGGCAACTTGGAAGTCAGGTGTTATGAGAGAACAATTAGAGAATCAGATTCTGGAGTCAAGTTTGTATCTGACCGTCACCTCTTACTCCTTGTATCTCAGTTTTCTCATCTTAAAATGGAAACAGTGGTATTGATAGTTGTCTTAGTTGTGTCTGGCTATAACAAAATACCTGAGGCTGGGTACTTTATAAGGAAAAGAGGTTTATTTAGCTCATAGTTCTGGAGGTTTAAGAGCATGGTGTTGGCATCTGCTTGGATCTAGTGAGGGCCTTTTGGCAGATGGCATCACAGAGACAGGAACTCACACACATGTAGAAAAGAGATTTAGGGGAGATGCGAGGCTCCTTTTTAACACCCCATTCTCTCAGGAACAGATGCAGTCCTGCAAGAACTGCATTAATCTATTCCAAGGTTGATTTCCCCAGGACCTCATAACCTCCTACTAGACCTCACCTCTTAATGGTTCTACCACCTCACCACTACCACACTGAGGAACAAATTTCTGGTACATGAACCTTTGGGGGATAGATTTAAACCATAGTTAAACCACAACAGTTGCATTGACCTCATGGGGCCACTGGGAAGTTGAAATGAGTTTGTCTGTGCAGAGTGTCCAGAGCAGGTCTTGACACTCAGCTAAACGATAGCATGGTGCTGACACACAGTGAAAGTTCTGCCAGGGGCAGGTAGCACTGATGAGCTGAATGACCACACAGTGACTGAAAGAGAGGGTGATGTCAATGGCAGATGTGCTTTGGTGCCCAGAATGCATCTGATACCTCTGCTCCTGGCTTACTTGTGAGTGACCCCTCTGCTGTCAGACCACATGGCTGGCAGGTTCCCATACTGCACTGATGGGTTAGGATCAAGGGCTGGAGTCTTTGCTTAAATGCAGAGGTGCCTACAAAGCTCACCAAGACCTCGTGCACATGCAGCTCAAAAGTCCAGGGGAGGGGATGGGGCTGTGGCTCAGTGGTAGAGCGCTTGCCTAGCACATGTGAGGCACTGGGTTCGATCCTCAGCACCACATAAAAATGAATAAATAAAATAAAGGTTAAAATAATCAATCATTTGAAAAAAAGTCCAGGGGAGTTAGAGCCCTGTTCCCATGTAACTCTCAAAATATGGGGGACCTGAGCTGCTGGACAGTATCCTTCACAAGGTTCTGGCAGATTTGAGTGCCTGTTGCCATGGCAGCAACCTGGACTCTGCACCTTTATATTAACTTCTCTCCTTTCCTGTCACTCTTTGGGCTTCCTTGCTCCTGCTCCTGGGTGTTGCCTCCTATATAAGTTCTTGCCTCTGATTCTGAGGTCTGGGGAAACTGATCCTGGTTTAGGGCTGTTATGGTCCGGATCTGAGGTGTGCCCTCAAATCTCCTACAAGTGCAGGAATATTCAGAAGTGAAATGATTAGATTATGAATGCTATGACCTAAGTGGTCCGTCCTAGTTTGTATGCACTGACTGGGTGCTGTCAGCAGGTGGGGTGTGGCTGGAGGAGGTAGGTCACTGTGGTTATGCCCTGGAAGGATGCATCTCTCCTGTGGTTTCCCCCAGCACCCCCCCCCCTCTGCTTCCTGGCCCCACCATAAACTAAGCAGTTGTCCTCCACCAGGCTCTTCTGCCATGATATGCTGCCTCACTTTGGGCCCGGAGTAATGGCATCAGCCATCTATGGACTGAGAACTCTGAACAGAGCCTCAAATAGATGTTTCCTCCTCTAATTCATTTTTGCTGAGTATTTTGGTCACAGTGATGAAAAATTAACTAAAACAAAGAGCCTGGGTTCCAGCACTGGATCTGCCGTCTATGCACAGAATGACCAAAGGGTCAATATTCTGCTCTGGGACTTAGTTTTCTCACTTGTTCCATGAGTGAGCAGGATTCTGTGACTGGCCACAGGTCACAGCCTGGGATCCAGGTATGGAAGGAAGTCTGGATGCTCCATAGGTGGCCTCAGTGCCTCCCCTTCTCCTGGACCTTGGTCTGGATTCCTTCCTTATCTCCATGGTCTCCCACAACTTGCCCTTCATCTCACCCAGAGCAGTGGACGATGGTTCTAGGGGCACAGAGGCAAGTGTCTATCTATCTACTCACAGGTTCCTGTGTGCACTCATGCCCCACACATGTGTTCAAATCCTAAACCCACATGATGACCATTTCCTGTCCAAGGGCACATGCCTGGGTGTGAAAGCCCATACATAAACAAGCACATGTTTGACAACTTCCCTATGGTAATCGGGTGTGGCCTTGGGACTCTCATTAAACACACCCACAGCTAGGAATAGACAGGGGGACTCCAGGTGCCTTCAGTTGGAGGCCTGTAGCACCTTTCTGCACTGCAGACCTGGCCATTCCAGGACACGGTCAAGCAGGGAGGACAGAGTAAGTAAGAGGGAGCAAGAAGGGAGTTCAGTCACTGGTACCCAGTGTTTTGCAAATGTCATCTCCTCTTGTCCCTTCAAGCACTGTAGGGTAAAGATGATAATCCTACTTTATAGACAGGACTGTGGGACATGGTGATGTGTAGAATCACAGACACTCTCAAGTTCAAATCTTAGGTCCACCACTCCCAGGCTTTGGGAAAAGGACTGGATATTTCTAAGTGTTGGTATAGTCATCTGTAAAATGGGACAAATGATTCCCCTCTAGATTTGAAAAAAATGCCTGTGATGTGCTTCCAGCCTTGTTCCTGGCATAGAGAACATGGTTTCAAATGAATGATTTTAACTAAGATGGTAAGAGATGGGACCCAGAGTCTTTGGGCCCAGACTCTTTCCCCTCACCACCGTCCCTTTGCTGGTACTGGTCAGCCCCATGTCCTTGACTCTCCAAGATGGATGGCAGCAACTCTGGGGGCCTCATCCAATCCCTCCCCCACATTCAACCACCACTCATAGGCAGAAAATTGAGGAAGGAAGCTACAGCACTCAAGCCCCCTTCCAGCCTCTCAGAGACAAAAATAGAGTGTGTTCTTGTCAGACACATTACAGTGCTGTCAAAGGTAAATGAACTCGCACCCGTGAATTATTAATGTCACAGGTCTATTCCGTGACAGTATGAAAAAGACATAAATGCTTATCAAGAGATAAAGAAATTCGAACAACAGACATGACAAAGAACTACGATGTGCCTTGGGAATAATTAGTCATGAGGTTCCCAGAATCTAGGAGCCAAGAATGAATGGAAACCATGGGTCCCCTGTAGGTAGCGTTTCAGGACCATGGAAAGCAACACAGGTAAGGAAGACATAGTCCTGGAACAAGTAGTGTTTCAGGACCATGGAAAGCGACACAGGTAAGGAAGACAGTCCTGGAACAAGTAGTGTTTCAGGACCGTGGAAAGCGACACAGGTAAGGAAGAGCAACCAATCAGCATGGTGGCCAGGCTTCACCCAGGTGCACCGTCTAGGCGGGGCTGCTAGGGGAGCAGAGAGCATGGCTCTGTAATCTCCCTTCCTGCCACCATGGGTCCTCTGATTCTGAGGACAGCAGCCACACTTGGGTCACCCTCAGCAAAGCGGCCTCCTGAGCCAATTGTGATGCCACGGTCACACAAAGGCAAAATTGCCTTTGCTTACTGCCACAGTCAAAGCCTGCAACCCCACCAGGTGCAGCCTTGAATCTCCAGACTCCAGCTCACCGTGGAAACCGCTGGACCCCGTACCCACCTCACCTCCACAGTGAGAGTGGCTGGAGCACTGTGTGAGGGTAATTGTCTTTCAATTCCAGGTAACTAATCAGCACCGTGATTTTTTTTTCTGGTTTGGCAGCTGTGACTGCTAATGGAGTTAGAAGCTGTCAAAGTGAAGGTAATAATCGTCTCCTTTAAAAAAATCTGTTAATTAGCATAATCAAGGAATAAATGGGCCAAGATTCCTAACCCATTGTGGGAGATGAATGTGAATCATGGTGCCTTTGGGGGTCTCCGGTGGAGATACTGACACCAGCCAGGAGGTGGAGGTCACCAGGTCAGAAGGAAGAAGAGTGCAAGAAATCTATGTGTATGTGTTTGGGGCTGTGACCATGTACATGTCCCCAGGAAGTGTTATTTTGCATAAAGACCACCTCAAGGCAGCAGTGTTCATTTTGGCATTTTTCCAATCCATCCCTTTGATGTGTATTTACTGAGCACCTGCTGGGAAAAGAGCCAGGATTCATTCTTGGCAAAAAAATAATAATAATAATTGGAGTTCACAGAGCATCCTCTTCACCTCCCAGTTCCCTCATCCGCCTTCCCACTCCAAAAGAGGTTCACTTTCTGGGCTGTTAAGAGAAGAAGAGAGTTTATTCTAAGTGATACATCTGGGAAGGGCACCTAGCAGGCTCTAAGAATTGAAGGAAATCATCTCTTACATCTCTCAATGTCATTTCTCAGTCACAGTAGGCAATGACTTGCCTGATCTCTGGGCATTCAGGAAGACTTGGAAATCACGAGAAAGCAGCCTGTCTATGCACTTGCATAAAAAGCAAACTTTATATGTGCTGGAAGTTGACCAGCACATTCCTTTAGTCCTCCTCTTATGGGTAGGTGCCCTTAGTAGGTCTATCATATAGAGGAAGAAATTGAGGCAGAATATGGTTAGATAACTTGTCCAATGTCACCTTTCTAGTGAGTTCCAGAACTAGATTTTGAATACAAGATGCTTAAATCCACAGTTCATGTTCTGAAGCCTCTATCAAATGTAGTTCAGTTATATTTGAGAAAGTCAAACACCCATGAGAAAGGGCAGGGAATAGAAGAGAAGTGACATCTATTGAGTACCTCATATGTGGTAGCACTGATCTGAGTCCTGAGGACACAGGGGAACCAAGACCTGGTCCTTCTCACCAAGGCATCTGCAGGCTGAAGCCAGGAGTGATGGACACACACCCACTGCTGGCTCTTGGATAGTCACCTCATGTGTTCTGGTCTTGTCTAGGCATTCTTGGGCAAGGGTCTGAGTTGGAGCTGTCCCTGAAACAAGGATTCAAGTTTTCATAGTTTGTTTGGGAAGCAACCCCAGGAAATATTGATAGCAGATGTACCCACTGGATAACTAATTATCCCCCAATGTTTAGTGGCTTAAAACAGAAAACACTTATTATCTAATTGCTCCTGAGTCAAGAATGCCAGAGTGGTTTAACAGGGTGGTTATGGCTGAGACTCTTTCTTGAGGTTTTGGTCATGTTGTCACCCAGGCCTGCAGTTGTGGAAGGGCTCAGTGGAAGCTGAAGGATCCACCCCCCAAATCATGCCTGTGATAGTTTGGGGCTTCAGTTCTGCCCCACATGGACTTCTCCATAGGACTTCTCGGAGGATGTGATGAGACAGAAGAAGTGACATAGCATCACTTTTTTTTAAATATTTTTTTAGTTGTCAATGGATCTTTATTTTATTTATTTATACGTGGTGCTGAGAATTGAACCCAGTACTTTACACATGCGAGGCAAGCACGTTACCACTGAGCCACAACCCCAGCCCCATAGTATCACTTTTAACTAGCGGTCACACAGACTGGCCCTGATACTGTCTAATACTGAGAGGGTCGGGAGTGAACAACAGGAAGTGAGAACTCCAGGAACCATCTTAGATGTGGTCTTCAATAGAAAATGACATGGAGGACATTAATGAAGCCAACAGGGGACATTATCAAGCCAGGTTATCATGCCCCGGAGCCCTCCCCAGTCAGCTACGGAAGAGGATGGGAAAATTTTTTCCACCCTGTCCTCTTCCATCATTGGTGGAGGGCACAGGCATCGACTCCAGTATATTCATCTGTGTTGGGATCAGCCTTTCTCCAACCCTAAGTTTTCCAGGTCTGTATGTGAGGATGATATACTTACACAGCAGAGGAATTGTGAAGCAGTTATTCCACACTGAGTGTTCAATGATGCATGTGATGATGTGGCTTAGGGGGTCGTCCCAGAGGATGGTAATGAAGATAAACAGACGACATCACTACCACCCTGGCTAAGCCCCCATCATCCTCTTTCCAGCTCTGCACATCACTCCTCAGACTCCAGACACCCATGCTCCAGGACTCAGCACCCTGATGCTCAGAGAAGCCCAGAGACAGACTGGGGATGGGAGTCAATTATTGCAAAAGTTCCTGCCAACTTCAGTGTGTGCACACACATGACACTCTACTTGAAACAGTTCATTTTGCAGAGTGCAGACAACCAGAGAGAGCTGTCAGTAGGAGCTTCTGGCTCTATAAATGAAGTTTGGAACCTAAGTGGTCTCCAAAGGCCTCTTATTTCCAGCCCATGGAGTCTGAGATGCTGATTCCCATCTTAAAAATTTCCCCCTCTCCTTCCTCATCTCCATTTCTATCACCATGCCCTCTCCTTCTCTCTCTCCCTCTCTCCATCTGTATTTATCTCTCTCCCTATTCCCTCTCATCCTAAGGAGACCCAGCCAACTAGCTGGCTTTGGAGGCCTCCCTACCCTCTTAGGCTCTGTTCTCTGCAGCTCTTATCCTCCTCTGAGAAACAGCCCCTGAATGAAAAGGCAGAAACCAGGACTTGGCTTCTCTCTCTGCTTGGATGAGCAAATCTCTTCAAAGCTGTATTGCCCCTTCCCACGGGGCAACTGGAAGACCTTGAAATACCAGGAAATATAAAAAGACCTCCTTAATGTGGGCAAGATGGCACCAGTACCACCAGCCAAAGGCATAAGCTGTGATCAGTACTTCCACTTGCCCAGAGCAGTGCTAGGGACCCTCAGGAGAGGACTCAGCTAGAAGCCCAAATCTAATAGACTCTCAACTCTGGAGAGCCCTGAATCCTGTAGCTGCTATAGCCCTTGAGCATCCTGGATGTTCTAGAGCCATGTCTGTTTTGTTCCCCACTGTATTCAGTGGATCGTGACACATGGGGTGGGGGCTCCATAATAGCATATTGCATGAATGAATGAGCACTTGAGTCCATGCACTGGTTCAGAGGGGCTCTCTCTGTATTTTTTGCCCTGATCTATTTCCACAAAGTCCCCCACCCCTGCAGCATGTCTGGTCTGAGGGTGCTGTGGAAGAATCTACCACCCACCCCCCAAAATAAGACATGGAATCAACCAAAGATACACCTCCTATGGCTTACGATAATTCTATTTGTAGGGAAGAAAGTTCTTCTGTACTTCAATTTACTTCTTCTCTCACATGGAAGCTCTGGTAAAGGTGTGGGGACATTGGAGACAGGAAGGAAGTAATGATATGGTCCATGGCCAAGCAAGTCAGTGCTCTGGTGAGTGTGGAGCACTTCTGAGCATCCCATAGAGGAGGCTGGAAGCTGGGTATTCATTCTCCAGCGCCCATCCCACATGGACCAAGGGCTGCTTCCAGGGGTGAGAGGTGACAACAGATCCAGCATGCCCCTGTGGACCAGGAGAGATCCCTTGGGTGCCGTGGTGACGAGCCTGCAGGAGCTGCCCACACACCTGGCTGTCACGCAGCATTAACCATGTAGGCCCAGGGTGAAGACCCTCGGGTGTGTGTGCTGTTCATGACCACACTGTGACCCGCACCGTCAGCATCCACAAGGAGCTCTTTCTTCCCTTCCCAGTCTCCATGCAGCCCTGGAAGGTTGTGGACACTGCTTTGTGTATTAGACAGACCGGGAAATTGATATCACTCCCCGAAGCCTTACGCCAATGACAGAACCAAAGCAAATTAAAATCCCTGCTTAAATCCTAGAGCAAGAAGACTAGCAGATGAGTAAAATCCATAAGGCGAATTTCAAAAGTGATAGATGCTATGTAGAAAAACAATGGGGGCAAGGGTTTGGGGATACAGGGGGAAGATGTGAAGGTAACTAGGGTGATCAGCTGTTCCCGGGAGATAGCATTTAAATCAAGACCTGATGGAATCAAAGGAAAGAGGCATCTGTGTAGCTGTTAGAGGGAACCAAGTACCAGGGAGAGGGAACAGAAAGTGCAGAACCCCGGAGCAGGAGCAGCCCAGAGAGCAGAGAACAGGAGAGCTGAGGACCAGAGGGGATAGGGTTAGATCACACAGGGCCCTGCAGGCTCTGAGGTGGTGTCTGAGCAGAGTAGGAGGGACCAGTTCTTCTTCTCCTTTTTTTTTTGGAACCAGCCATTGAACCCAGGGACCCAGGGTCACTTAACCACTGAGCCACACCCCAGCCCTTTTTCAAATATTTTATTTAGAGACAGGGTCTTGCTGCGTTGCTTAGCACCTCGCTAAGTTGCTGAGGCTGGCTTCGAACTCTAGATCCTCCTGCCTCAGCCTCCTGAGCTGCTGGGAGAAGGACCAGTTCTGATAGATATTTAACAGAATCTCTGTGGCTACCCGGTTAAGAAGAGAAGAAAGTGATGTATGAATGAATGAACGAATGAATGAGTATCTCATTCCCTTTTCATAGATTAACTTTATCTACTTTAATGGAGAGAGAGAAGGAGAGACAGAGGAAGGCAAAACCCTGGCGGAACATGCACGCGGCAGACGAGTTTGGACTTATGCCCAGCTGACAGGCAGCTGGACCTGGCGGGAGGCAGGACTCTGTGGGTCTTTGCTGCCCTCCTGCCCCTGTGCTCCTGCCACCCGCCAGCACAACCCCAGGCAGCTGGTGTGATCACAGACATGAAAGCCACTTCCATGCAGAGAAGATGATCAGAAGCCTCGTGACAACTGTTTTCGCTCGGAGAACAGCTTTCAAGATGCCCCGGGCTGTCCCAGGCAGCTTTCTCATCTTTCCGCAGTCCCGGGCAGCAGGCCCAGACCTTCATACTCCTTCTCAACAGGACAGCACATGAGCTCACAGGTGCCCAAACGATAACACACTGCCAGGGTATCCCTGCTTCAAAAGGAAGAGACCTGCAGCTGCCCACACAGCAAACTGCAGGGCGCTCGTTCAAAATGTGGCCGACAGATGCCTGAAATCTCCCCAGTAGAGCATTTGTTCCCTTGAACTAAGCATTGCATATTCTCTCTCTCTCTTTCCTGGGAAGGGAGAAAAAATGAGGGAAGGAAGAAGCAAGGAATGGCAGGGCAAAAAAGAAAAGAAATAGACGACCGTAGTGAACAGCATCTGCCGGCAAGATACATCTCCAAAGACTTTCTATTCATTATTTCACTGAGTCCACATGATGGCTCTCAATGGGCCTATTTTGCAGATATAAAAAGTGAGGCTCAGGGGCTGGGGCTGGGGCTCAGCGGTAGAGCGCTTGCCTCGCATGCGTGAGGCCCTGGGTTTGATCCTCAGCACCACATACAAAGCAATAAAATAAAGACATTGTGTCCATCCACAACTAAAAAAAATTTTAAAAAAAATTAAAAAAAAAAAAAGTGAGGCTCAGAGAGGTTAAGTCATCTCCCTAAAGACCCAGACAGGGGAAGGGATGGAGCTGGGGCTCTATGATCTGATGCTGATCCTGCCAACATCTAACATTCTGATGTGGGGCCTGCTCTGTGGTTTCTTGGCAGGGCCAGGCATGGGCGCAGGAGCCTGGAAGAGGGGAAGATACCAGTTGAAGGAATCAAAGCTGTCTCTGTCTTGGGCCCCCAGATCTGGTCCAGTTACCAGGCCTCACTTATTCAGCTCCAAGTGCCCTGGTCTCTTCTTCTTTTCTCCCACATGGTCTCCTCTCTCTCTCTCTCTCTCTCTCTCTCTCTCTCTCTCTCTCTCTGTATCAGGGATTAAACTCAGGGACACTCAACCACGGAGCCATATCCCCAGTCCTATTTTGTATTTTATTTAGAGACAGGTTTTTGCTGAGGTGCTTAGGACCTCACTAAGTTGCTGAGGCTGGCTTTGAACTCCTGATCCTCCTTCCTCAGCCTCCCAAGCCGCTGGTATTACAGGTGTGCATCATTGCACCCAGCTTCCCACATGGTCTCTTAAAGTCTCCCCTCCTACTACTAGAACAGCTTTCAATTTGCATCCTTCAAGTGGTAATTACTCCAGGATTCCCACTGGAGATGTATCCCCAATCCCCCCCCCCCGCCCCAAATAAAACCCAGCATACAAGTATTCATCTGAATACAACAGGTCTCTTTGTGGGAGAAAACAGGCTGCATAGAGGATGTGATTTTCTGTACATTGTTACCCACACCCCCCCAAAAAGGAAGAATATAGTTTGCTTCAATTTGGGGGACAAGAATAGAGGAAGAGGCTGCCATTCCAGCAGGAGAGGATGGATGAATGGGCATGTGATCAGAGTGGATTAGGGAACAGGGGAGAGTGAATGGGGAGGAGACGTTGGCCAGACCCTGATGAGGAGGCCAAGAGTCCAAGCTGGGCTGCTAGACATGCCGATGAGGCAGCCTGTGCTGCGGGCAGCATGGCTGGCCTGGGCCCCGGTGGCCCAGCCAGTGGCCCTCTCTGTCTTGCTCTGGGTGAGCACAGAATTGCCGTTTGGAACTGTCAGAAGTGATTAATTCATCAAAAAAAAAAAAATAACACAGCAAAATGGAAAACTGGCTCTGACTCAATGGCTCGTTAATACGCCAACCCCGATCGGCTCCCAGATGCTAATTAAAGCCACTCTGAAGACATCATGGCCTCCTGAGGGCTCGGGCAGGAACTTCTCCCTCAGTTCCTTTGCAAAGGCACCCTGCAGGCCTGTGAGAGGTGAGCATAGAACAGTATTCCAGACCTCCCAGCCCCTGGTGCACACTAATGTGCCCAGCATGCCAAGCAGAAGGAAGGACAGGAGGGAGACAGCATAGCCACAAGCTTCATTATATTCAACTTTGCACCCAGCCCTCGGCCCAGGGCCGATACAAAGGGGCTCGACAGACTCATGAATGAGTGGACTCTAATCCACAATGGAAAATGAAGAGGTGTTTGAATCAAGACTCAAGTGCTCCATGAGTCCAAAGGAAGAGGAGATTAATGCAGGCTTCCTAGAGGAAGAAGCATCAGATATGGGCCTTCCAGGAAAGAGGCAGAGATTGGTCCCACCCTGCCTGGGGCTGCTCTGAGCATCTTCTCATTTCATCTTCAAAATAACCTAATGATTATTATATCCATTTTGCAGATGCGGAAACTGAGGCAGGGTCAAGTTAAGTCCTATATACTCCAAAGTCCCACAGCCAGGAAATAAATATATTGGGACTTTAATCTGGGTCTTCCTGACATCCATGCCACACTTCCATGGATATCTGGAAGAACAGCTGTGGGATCTGTACCCAGGGAACACCTGGCCAAAGTCCCCCCAGGATGGAACCACTTACTCCTTAGGATCCAAAACCCAGTCTATCCCAAGACCCTTCCTGCCCCCTCCTGATGTGGGCTCCAGTCTATAAAGGGGGTCAGAGGTCTGCAAAGGGCACCTTGATGCAGATGTGTCCTCCAAGGGCTCCTGTGGGGATGGCATGAATGAACGTGCTCAGGGAGATGAGCTCAGCTCTCACACACATAGTCAGCACTGACCCAGGTCACCAGGGAACTTGCAGGTTGCCCGTGGCTCTGCTTCCTGCAGACTGCACCCTGGGACCCAGATTCCACGGGAGGAGGATGCTGCTCCCCATGACAGAGGGCGAAGGGAACTCGAAGGAGCCAGAACCAGCTCCTCAAGCTCCTGCCCAGCAGCAGCAAGCAGCTCTTCCATTGCCAGCACTGGCATGTGGCCAAACCTGGCTCCAACAGGAAGGGAAGTGTCATCTCCCTTCCTGGGGAGGTGTAAGAGAGATCTGTGAGCCAGAACCCAGCCCGAACTGCTGGCATTCCATGCACACAAGAAGCCAATGCAAATGCACATTTGCCTGGACATGGGGAAAAAATAAAGACTGCGGCTCTCTCGCAGTGGTTTGTGGGAGAAAGCGCAGGGATGCCAATCTCCCCGTTGGACTGCCTGTCCTCTGGGTGTGGACACAAGCGGGCTGGCATTTCTGGATGCGTGAAATCATGCAAGAGGGGCATGCAAGAGCCTGGGGACGAATGGACAGATGTGAATATGCGTGTCGTGGGGAGAGCGCGGGGCAGTGTGTGTCTGTGCGCACGCGCATGCGCACTCACCCTGGTCCTAGCACTGCCTGGGGCACCTGTGTGTACTCGGAGAGGCCCCCACACTCTCACACACACACACACACACACACACACACACACACACACACACGCTCCCTTCCACAGGGAAAAGGCTCTCACAGATGGGAGGCGAGATGCTCAATTTCCCAGCTGATCATTTAGCGGGTTCCTTCACCCCTCATTTGCAGCCATCTGTCACCTCCCACATGGTGGCTGTCTCCACCTGGCCTGCACTCTGTGGCTGTGGCCCAGATTCGGTCTGCAGCTACCATATCTGCAGATAGGGGTCCCTCTGCCAGTCTTAGGTTGACACCGGAGGGACAATCATGGGGGGAGTCTTGGGGGGTCGGGACAGGTCTAGACTTGAAATCTCACCAGGATAGATCCCTTACAGATGGGGACTTAGGTGTGCCCAGAATGCCCTGGACTCCCTCAAACTTTCAGCAAAAATTTCCCTCCTCCTGGTCGGGCCCTGTAGCCAGAAGGAGACAGCCCTGATGGTCACTGAGAGGGTGGCCCCATCCTTGGGTACTGGACCTGTGGCAGGCTCTTGTGGTCGGCGGCTGATGCCAGCGTCTCAGTGAAGCATTGCAAAACCCAAAAGACAGCTCTCCCCATTGGCAGATGAAGAAACTAAGGCCCAGAGTGGTACTCGGTCACTCACAGGGCACTTATAGCCAAAGTGAGGCTGTGCCAAGGCCTCTCTCTTCAGACCTTCCAAATGGGTCCAGGCATCTCAGGCGTCTCCAGGAAGCCTTCTCAACATGCTGCTTGGTGACACCCAGCCTGGGCTATGGCAGGACATCAGCCCCGGGTGTGGATGTTGGGAGAAGCAGAGCGGGGGGCCAGGTCACCCTGTCTTCTTCTCGGGCAACCACCCCATCCCTCCCCCAGGGACATAATATCCCCTGGGCCAGGCCCCTCCCTGGGCTTTGCTTTCTGATTCTAATACATCCTTGAAACAGGCCTTCCAAGCTGGTTCAGCCTCCCTCGAATGTGCTACATGAGGCCTCACCACCTGCTGTCTTGTGTTCTGTGCCCCCTCCTCTTGCTTTGAGTGCCCCACACCTGCCATGTCTGATTCTTTGTATACTGTTCCTCCCCCAGGACCCTTCCCTTCTCCTCTGGCAGCTCCTGACCACCCTGACCTCCTCAGAAAAGTCTTCTCTGATCCCAAGTCCACACTGGGGCTCCCATCTCTGGGCTCCCATAGTCCCCTATCCTGCATGGCCATGGATAGCTTGCCTCATTCCATGGAGAATTATGTCCCCAATGAACCGTAAGTTCCTGTTAACTGCCTTATCTCAGTTGATCAGGGATTATTCTAGAGGTCAGCAAGATAAGGAGAGAAAAAGGAAGGTCAAGTGGGGCTGTCAGAAAATAACAAGGATGAAGCCGGGCACGGTGGCTCACGCTTGTAATCCCAGCACTTAGGGAGGCTGAGACAGGAGAATCGCGAGTTCAAAGCCAGCCTCAGCAATGGCGAGGCACTAAGCAACTCAGTGAGACCCTGTCTCTACATAAAACACAAAAAAATAGGGCTGGGGATGTGGCTCAGTGGTCGAGTGCCCTGAGTTCAATCCTCAGTACCAAAAAAAAAAAAGAAAGAAAGAAAATAACAAGGATGTAGAGACTTAAACAATGAGGAGAAACCAGCCATGCAAAACTCAGAGACAGGACGACTGGCCCAGGGTACAGCAAGTGCAAAGGCCCTGAGGTAGGAGTGGGTTCAATATGTTCTGGGCACACACCTATGTGGTTCGAGTGAAAAGAATTAGGAGAGGTGAAGGACCAATAAGGTGGCAAAGGAATTTGTGGACATTTTTTTAATGTCCCCTCTGAATGCTGCAGCCTGTCTCCTCTACAGCTGCCCATCTCTTTATACCTCTGAGGTTCCCCAGCTCCTATTCCCTAATCCTCTCTTGGCTCCATTAGATGCAGGAATCTCAAAACTCTTGCCCCATCTCATTCAGAGGATGGAGAAAGCAATTTGCAAACTAGACCTTCTTCCACTCCTGGATTCCACAGCTGGAGGGCATCTGTGGGATTTGGATAAGATCCCAAGCAGGACTCTTCTCCGGATCAGCCCTGGCTCCAAGCTCCAGTTAACAGATCCCTAGGCGATGGGGGCTGGGCTGACTGGGGTGTGAGGCTCAGTTATTTATGGATTTCAATTTCCCCGGCTGTCTCCTGCGTCTACCAGGAGCATCACAGGGAAGCTTCAGAAAAGAATTTTGTCTAGGCCTAGCAGAGAGAGACGGTTGCCAAGTGAATCAAGCACCTCAGGGACAAGAGAGAAGGCACAAAGGCTTCTAGACCTTGAATCACAAAACCTAGGTAGCTGTGCCCCAACTTTAGTAGGCAAGGCCTTCTCCGAGTCCCAGTTTCCACCTCTAAAAGGTAAGAGATTAATATATGTTAGAGATGGAAGATCTTGTTTGTGAAAGGCCACCTAGTATATATTTAGGTTTTGAGGGCCATGTTGTTTCTGTCGCAACTACTCAACTCTAACTTATGGCGCAAAAACAGTCAGAGATAATATGTAAGCAAAGAGCACGCCTGTGTTCCCATAAAACTTGATTTAAAATGAAGAGGTAGTAGACCAGGGTGAGTGTGGCTTAGTGGTAAAGCAGTTGCCTAGTATGTGCAAGGGCCTGAGTTCTATCCCCAGCACAAAAAACAACAACGACAACACAAAAAAACCCAACAACAACAAAAACAAAACAAAAACCCATTAAAAAAAAAAGGGGTAGTAAGGCAAATTTGTTTTATGGGCTAAAGATTGCTGACCTTTGATCTAGGTGACCCTACTGGTATGTTGGTCAGGACACTTTATCCCAACACCAACCAAGCTTAAGATAAATACATATTATCTAGGGCAGAAGAATTTCTTTTTTTTTTAAGATTTTTTTTTTAGTTGTCAATGGTCTTTATTTATTTATTTAATTATTTATTTTTAAACATTTTTTTTTTTTTAGTTGTAGATGGACACAATGTCTTTATTTTATTGCCTTGTATGTGGTGCTGAGGATCGAACCCAGGGCCTCACGCATGCGAGGCAAGCGCCCTACCACTGAGCTACAATCCCAGCCCAATGGTCTTTATTTATATGCGGTGCTGAGAATCGAACCCAGTGCCCCACACATGCTAGGCAAGTGCTCTACCACTGAGCCACGACCCCAGCCCCCAGAAGAATTTCTTAAGTCACATAGGAGAGAAGTCCATGGCAATTTCAGGTATAGCTGAATCCAGAGACTCAGAGGACATCATTAGGACTCACCATGACTGAGTTTCACTCTCACCATTTTAAACCACTATTTGCCACAATTCTAGCTTTGTTTTTAGACAGACAAGTTTTTTATGGGGGACAACAGGACTGTCAGCAGCAAAAGTCCCAGGATTCGTTCTGAATGGGCCATCTTGAGTCACATGCTCTTCTCTGAACCAATCACTGTAGTGGGGAAGGTGATTGGCCAGGCATGGGTCATGTGCCCATCTCTAGGGCCAGCCCTCCCTAAACCACATGATCTCAGAAAAGTGAAGGGGTGGGTCTCCTGAGAAGATGTGGGCTGCTCTTTCTCAAAGACCAGGAACTGGTTGGGCCCCACTTGCCTATAGTGAGTTTAAACTAGAACAGCGCCCTCCTCTGGCAGACATGGCTTGGTTCTTTGGCTTGGCCAGTGGAGCACAGACTGGATTTCAGATTCACTTGACTCCTCTATCAGGCACCTGTGTGCTGATTGACATGCACTGTTGTATACAGAGCAGCCCTGGAGGTGGGCACAACAAGATGTCCATGTGACCCTCCCAGGTGGATAGTGAGGGCATGTTGCATGGAGTTTGGTCGGTTGGCTTCTTATTGCAATGTCATCATTCACTCCTGAATCATTACAGCCACCAAGTGATGCCTCTCAGTCCCCATCCCCTCTCTCCCAATATAACCCACACCACACACAGTCACCAGATTAATTTTGCCAAGGCTTCTGAATCATTCTCCTGCTCAAGAACTTTCCTTGGTTCCCCAATGCCCCATGAAGACTTTCTAGGACTCAAGGTCTCCCAGGGTCCCTCCTTACTTCCCTTTCTCAGCCTCATCTCTTCCACTTTTTGATGCTGGATTAACAGCCAAGACCTGAGTTGGCATCAACATTCACTAGTTGTGTGACCCTTATAAATCTCTGTCTCTCTTTGTGCCTTCAGCTTCTTCATCTATAATTTGAGGGTCACGATAGTTATGTCTTGAGAAACACAAGTCATTTTTAAACTGTAAAATATTATTAAAGTATTATTAAATATTTTAATACTGGTGCTATGTTATTAATACTGGTGCTACAGGTCAGGCACACGTGAGGACAAGAAAGTGTCCTCTCTCCCCTCCTTCATACCTGAAGCTGGACAGAGTCACCAGGGACTGAGCCTAATTGCAACCTCTGCAAAGGGATCCATCCAGCTTCCATAGTGGCCACTTATATGTCCAGTCCAGGGTCTCCTGCCTGCAGGTCACAGTGGAGAGGGAACCCAGGGCTCTGTGAACTTGATTGGGAAAAATTACTGCTTTTTATATTGATTGCTTTCCAGTCGGAATGAAGGTCACAAACCACAGACATGTGAGCCGTACCCATGAACCTACAGACAATAGAAATCACAGATGTTTTCATATCACTTTATGGTTGTTGAAGAAATCTCTTCAATATTGTTTACATTCATCACAGCTTTGAAATTCCATTAGTGGCCAGGCATGGTGGGGCACACTGTTAATCCCAGCAGTTCAGGAGGCTGAGGCAGGAGGATCTCAAATTCAAAGCCAGCCTCAGCAACTTAGCCAGGCCCTAAGCAACACAGTGAGATCCTGTCTCTAAATGAAATATAAAAAAAGGGCTGGGGGTGTTGCTCAGTGGTTAGGCACCCCTGGGATCAATCCTCTGTACCAAAGAGAGAAAGAAAGAAAGAGAGAAAGAGAGAGAGAGAGAGAAATTCCATTAGTGACTACATTTGATATTAGATCTCATGGATTAATGCATTAACAGGGAAGGGCATATATGTAAATGTCACAGTTTCAATTTTTAAAATAGTTTGAAGACCATCTTCCTTTGCCATCTCCTGTATTGTATTTTATGCATTTGAAGTGTCATTCTGAGAAGGGGGTCCCATGTTACACCAGCATGCCAAAAGGGTCCATGGTGCACAGAAAAGTCTAGCTAGACACTGTGCATCTTAACATCCGGGTCTCTCCCACATCTTCTCCTTTGCTTTTCTTCCTCTTCCTCTTCTTCCAAATGCAGGCAAAATTCCTCAGATACCTTTTACCCATGAGATGGCGGCTGTGGCACCTGGCCCTCCTCTTCCTCCTGGGCCACACCCCCCCCCCATCCTGGTGCATTTAAAGTGCAAAGCACTGGCCACTGCTCCCAACCTCCTCTCCACTCTCAAGGGCTCACGCATCCCATCCACACGCTATAGTGAGAGCTTGGCTCTGTCCACAGGGCTGCTGTCCTGTTCTGCATCCCTCCCTCAAAGCACAGTTGCCCCACTGCTGAAGTCAAGGACTCTTGAGTCATGGTCCTTTGGGAATTGGGTTTGGATCCTTTAACCTAGAGATTATGATGACCTGTTGGCTGGGTGTGGTGGTTAAATGATTAAGTACAATGATCAAAACTAACTTCTGTCTTCAATATTGTAATAGTTTCGAAGGGGTAAATACCTGAAATGCTTGCATGCATTAGAAGAGGGAAAGGGAAGGAGAACAAAAGAAGAACGGAGAGAGACTGAGGCAGGAGGATTGCAAGTTCAAAGCCAGCCTCAGCAATTTAGCCAGGCCCTAAGCAACTCAATGAGATCCTGTCTCTAAATAAAATACAAAAAAAAGGGCTGGGGATGTGGCTCGGTGGTTAAGCACCCCTGGGTTCCATCTCCAGTACCAAGAGAGAGAGAGAGAATTGAAAGCAAAATGGAAGTCCAAGAGTTCCAGAGAGAGAGAGGAGGGAAGTGCAGAAACCTCATGTCCCATCCTCTCCGATCTGCCATCTTTCCAGCCCCTTCACACAAGCTGCACTCTGAGGGCTCTGCAGCTCCTGTCCTGCCCCCGGCCCTGGCCTCCTTTATTCTCCCCTTATCAGAGAGAGCCAGAAAGGCCCACATGGCTGGCCCCAAGCCTGGCCCACTGATTGCAAATTGTTTCTAAAGGGGCGGAGTACGATGGGCTTTCCCGTTCCCAGAACTATTCTGGGAATGTCAATCACTTCCGCTTGGAATGAAAATGCTGAATCTGTATTTTTTTTCTCATAAATAATGATATTGTGATTAGCTGCCATTCTGATGGCAAATAATGAGAGTGGAGCTTACACTTGCCTCTTCTGAAGATAGAGGCATACAGATGCTCAAGCCCGGATGGGGCCTTCGCTCCATGTCAGGCCCTGAGTGTCATGAATCCCTTCTACCTGTTGACACCGCTCCTGGATAGTCATGGCTGTGCCCACGTAAGAGAGGGAGAAACCTAGGCCCAGCAATAACCCCCAGTCCTAGGAGGAACCCAGGACTTCTGGCTCTATGGTCTGGATTCTTGACCCTATAGTGTATGGCCCACAGCTCTAGGAAGGCAGAAATTCCAGAAAATGAGTAACCTTTGTGGTGCCAGTGCACTAGAGCTAAGATCTGGAGTGTCTCCCAAAGACCCATGCATTAAAGGCTTGGTCCCTAACCTGTGTTGTTATTGGGAGGTGGTAGAACCTTTAAGAGGCGAGGCCTAGTGGGAGGAAGTGAGGTCATTGGGAGGTGTGCTCTTGAAGGGAATTATGGGATGCTGGTCTCCCTCTCCTCCTCTCTCTTCGCTCCTTGGTGGCCACAAGGTGAGAAACTTTGCCCCACCGCAGGCTCCTCCTGTCATGATGTGTGGCCTCACTACAAGCCAGAAGCAACAGGGCCAACCAACCATAGAAAAAAGCCTCTGAAACCACGGGCAAAAAGAGACCTCTCTTCTTCATAAATTGACTCTCTCAGGTATTTGTTGTTACAGTAACAGAAAGCTGACCCACATATGCCAGCAGCTGCCTTGCCCCTGGGGACAGGATGATTCTGAGAAGTGTGAGATGCTGTTTCCTAGAGTTTCCCCTGTGGGAATGAAGCTTTGGTCGCCTACCCTGGCAGCTGTTCAATCATGCACCCTCTATGGCTGCCCTCCCTTCCTGATCTCCCATCCCACTCCCCTACCCATGTTCCCTGCATCCTGAATGAACTACTTGTGTCAAAGCTCTCTCTGGACTATTTCTGGGGGAGCCCAGACAAAGACTCCATTAATCAGACACTCTCTAATGAAGCTTCAGTCACCAGCCACATGCCTCTTAGATGGAACTTTCTAAGATTCAGATCTGATCTGAACCTTTCTCCAGAGTTCCCAAGATTAAGTTCAAAGGCCTGGGGTGGCATTTGGATACACAGAGGTTTTGCTTATTTACCAACCATTTCCTCAGTTCTGGGTATAACCCTCCAACTTGGGCATGGAGGTCAGGTGGGTATTTGCTTCTCCAAATTCAGTCCAGACAGGATATAATGTAGCATCAAGGTCATGACTGCTGTTAAAAGAGTGTTGATTTGAAGCCAGGTACGGTGGTGCATGCCTGTGATCCCAGGTACTCAGGAGGCTGAGGAAGGAAGATGGAAAGTTCAAGACCAGCCTCACCAATTTAGTAAGAGCCTATATTTAAAAAAAAAATTGTGGGGCTGGGGCTGTAGCTCAGGGGTAGAGCACTTGCCTGTCATGTGTGAGACACTGGGTTCGATCCTTAGCACCACACAAAATACAATAAAGGCATGCTGTCCATCTAAAACTACAAAAAAAAATTTTTTTTAAATTATAACCTAGGGGCTGGGGTTGTGGCTCAGTGGTAGAGTGCTTGCCTTGTGTGCGTGAGGCACTGGGTTCGATCCTTAGCACCACATAAAAATTAATAAATATATTGTGTCCATCTACAACTAAAAAAATATTTTAAAAAAATTGTGACCTAGGGCCAGGGCTTCCCTTCACTGAGTCTCTCTTCTTTATATATTAGATGGACAAGAGTGGGACCTCCCACATAGCTCTTGTGGGGTTTAAATGAGTTTATTCACAAAAAAGGTTGAGGACAGTACCAGACATGTGAGTCAGTAGGGTTATTCCACCCCTTATTTCCATGGGAATGGACTCAGGCTGGTCAGTGGTGATGTGCTTTATAATTTTTTTTTTTTTTTTTTTTGGTGCTGGGGACTGAACCCAGGGATACTTACCTACTAAGCCATATCCCGAGCCCAGACTGGGTTTTGCTAAATTGCATATGGCCTCACTGAGTTGCCAAGGCTGGCTTTGAATTTGCAATCCTCCTGCCTTAGCCTCCCAAGAGTGGGAACCTTTTGAAGGGCACCGAAAGTAGCCTCACAGGACTGCAAGCCAGCAATGTGTATGTGGAAGAGGATCCAAGAGTCCCAGTCTCCCCGAGAGTCAAGGTCAACAAGTATTAAGCTCTTTTGTGTACAGGGCTCCATGGGCGGAGAGTTCCTGTCCCCACCAAAGAGACCTACATACCTAAGAACAGCAAAAACAAGATTTGTGTGGGAATTACAGGAGAGAAGAAATCACATGCCGTGGGGCAAAGATCAGGCAAGATTCTTGGAGGTTGGCAGCATGGGAGGATGACCTTGACCCTCCACTAGAACTTGGGGAGGTAGAACATGGAGATTATAGAGATTCCTTGCAAATAACAGTATAGTGATAAATACAGACTGAGCACGTACCACATAGCAGGGCCTTAGTGGGGCTTTCTCCTAGCAACTTTGTGAGATCAATACAACTCTTGTTCTCATTGTACAAGAGGAAACTAAGGCCCAGAAAAGTGATTTCTGTTACCCAAAGTCTGTCTAGATCCAGAGTCTACACATTACCCTCAATGCTGAGTGATGTGCAGAAACATTGGTCAAGCCATCCCCTGGGGAGAGGGAGGCTGTCTCCGGGCTGCTCCTGGGCCATATTTGGGAGGGGAATTGACTCTTTGGAAGCATCGGCCTGTTGAAGTCTTTAAGTATGGATCCCAGCATGATCTGACATGCACAAATATTTGAACAGTCAGCAATAAGCCGCAGCCAGCAGTAAGATGCCCCAGTGTGACTCAGGGATAGGATAATGAAATGGTTTTATGTTCTATTATCTCCTGCGAGGCTTACTGTGGCTTTTCAAGTGGTTGCCCAAATGACTGCAGCAACTCTTCTGACTGCAAGGGTGTGTGTGTGTGTGTGTGTGTGTGTGTGTGTGTAGGTAAGAGCATTCCTTCTGAAAACAGAAGGCAAGGCCTATCTCCCCTAACAGAAGAGATTTTCTTAGGTGGGGGCGGGGGTTCCTCCAGCTTACAATAATTTTGGCAAGTCTGTAAGATGGAATTGTATGTTGTCATGGAGACAAAGCCTGCTATGAGCAGCGGATGGGGGTCCTGAGGAAGCCAAGATGAGAGGTAGGCGAACAGACCCTAGGCATGGCCTGCCCCACAGAGCATCTCACCCAGCAGCCTGGTGACTTGGGATGGTAGAACGAAAGTGCAAGTCCTTTCATTTACTGGTAAGGAAATGGGTTCAGAGAAGGGATGGGATTTGCCTGAGGTCACACAGTAGGCTTGTTACAGCTTTGTGTATTTCCAAGCCAAGTCTCTTCTTACAGCAGCACCTTGGCCTGATGAGAAGCTGTCCCAGGTGGTGAGAAAGTTCAGAGACACAATGAATAAGTTACTGCCCCAAGGTTGACTTTGGAGATGATAAGTCTTCTGCTCTTCTACTGTGTGTCTTTGAGCCAGTGACTCAATCTCTCTGTGCCTTGGTTTTCCCACATGTCCATGATTAACATGCAGAAAGGACTCAGAAACATAGTGAGTAGCCATGGTCTTCCTGGCTCTGCCACAGGATTGTCAGGTGCCCTCAGGCAAGTCACTGCCCCTTTCTGGGCCTCAGATTACCCATCAAAGAATTCAACTAGGTATTATCTAAGGACCATTCCCAGTCTGATGGCCCATGAGTCTATAACTCAGTTCCCCCAAGTCAAGAAAGAGAGAGGACTACAATAATGATATTAATAGCAAATAGTGTCAACCTTTTACTGAATAGGGAACACGTGCTAGGAGCTCAGGTGACTCCGCACCTCACATCTGTGATACTACAACTGTCTCCTTCCAGTCTTCTGACTCCCAATCTTCTCCCCTTCAATCCATCCTACATACGTGGCCAATCTCGACTTTCTTAAGTCCAATCCTACTCTTCTGCTCCAGAACATTCAGTGGTACCACCACTACCCCCTCAAGGACAAGGCTCAATCCCTTAATGTGGTGCTTACACCTGCCCACTCTGAGGGAATCTTCCAGAGACTGTGGTGTCTCTCCATCTAGTCCTCCTCCATGTCTTGTTCTCAGGAGATGCACATTTGTTGAGTGAATGAACACATGAACTATTTTGCTGAATTAGACCACTCAAACTTTAGTCATTTGCAAACCAGCCACAAGGGTTTTGCAAAAATCTGTGCACTGTGTCTATTTTTATTTACTTAAATATTTTCCTTATTTAGATTAAATAAATATATCTCAAAAGGAAACTTTACATCACACTGTCACTAGAAGACCAGTATTACTTGCCAGAAATAGGTCTCCATGAAAATAAACACAAGGACAAATGAGAAATGCATCTAATGCACATTGGGTACCATTTTCTACCAAGGTTGGAGGCCCAGGGCTCACTGCTCCGACTTTGTCGAAATGGGATTAGTCAGTTCTTTGGAGAGGTGATAAATACTGGCTAGCATTTCTACTCATTGGTAGAAATGAAAAGGATGTCTCAGGGAGATGGTAGGAAGAGACTTTTCACCCCAAGTCATTCCACTCCATTGAAAATTCTCCTGGCTACCGCCAGTGGTTGGCAGTCTACATTCCAGGGAATGCTGGTCTGCAGAGCTTGCAATCCTAGCTCACGGGGGAGATGCACATGAGTTCTCTGAAAGATCTTTTTGGAAGGGCACAGAGGCCCTGCATGCAGCCACCTCAATTTCCCAACACAGCGACCCTTAGCTGAAGTCTCACTGCCCTCCAGACAGAGCTCAGAACTCTACTGTGCTCAGAAATCAACTGCCTGGTGAAATAATGAGCTCCTTATCACCAGAGAGATGAAAACAGGTGCTGGATAGCTATGGAGGAGTCAGGTGAGGGGGGAATGTGGTGGAGATCATTCAAGTATCAGATGGTCAACATCTAGGAAATTGACTTGACAGCCAGAGGGGGATTTCATAGGTAGGGTCAACAAATTTAGAGAGATGAAAAGAGAAGGGAATTAACTTCTGATCAAGAACGTAGACCAAAGGCTAGGGTTTTAGCTCAGTGATACAGCGCTTGCCTTGCATATGTGAGGCACTAGGTTTGATCCTCAGCACCACATAAAATAAAATAAATAAAGGTATTGTGTCCATCTACAATTAAAAATTAAAAAAAATAATATGGGGGCTGGGATTGTAGCTCAGCGGTAGAGCGCTTGCCTCGCATGCGTGAGGCCTTGGGTTCGATCCTCAGCACCACATACAAAGCAATAAAATAAAGACATTGTGTCCATCTACAACTAAAAAAAAATATTAAAAAAAATAATAATGTGGATAGAATTGTAAATACAGAGGAAGCAAGATGGAAGAAAAGGGGATGAGAATGGTTATTATTCTCTTGTATATATAATGGCTCATAACTCTCACTCCTACACCAGACTCACAAGAACTGTTTTTGTTTTTTTTTTTTCTTTTTTCTTTTTTTTTAATATTTTATTTTTTAGTTGTAGGTGCATAGAATATCTTTATTTTATTTTTATGTGGTACTAAGGATCGAACCCAGTGCCTCACGCGTGCTAGGTGAGCATGCTACCACTGCGCCATAACCCCAGCCCTTTTTTTTCTGTTTTTAAAATATTTTTTAGTTATACACAGACACAGTGTCTTTATTTTGTTTACTTATTTTTTTTTTTATTTTTTTTTAGTTGTAGATGGACACAATGTCTTTATTTTATTGCTTTGTATGTGGTGCTGAGGATCGAACCCAGGGCCTCACGCATGCAAGGCAAGCACTCTACCACTGAGCTACAATCCCAGCCCCTTGTTTACTTATTTTTACATGGTGCTGAAGATCAAACCCAGTGCCTCACATGTGCGAGGCAAGCACTTTGCCACTGAGCCACAACCTCAGCCCTGTTTTTGGTTTTAAGCAAACTGAACTCAACTTGCAAAAATGAAGGAGGCTGGTGATTTAGATAACTGTTACTGCCTTCAGGCATGGCTGGATCCAGGAACTCAAACAATATTCATAGGACTCTTGATTCTGTCTCCCTTTATGTTGGCTTCATTTTCAGGTAGGGCCTGCTGAAGGTATGGCAAAGATGGCTGTCACAGGTTTAAGAACCCTGGTGGAGATGAAGCTTCTTTCGACAGGAATTTTGGCCAAAGTCCCAGGCAAAGACATTGGCATAGAATCTGTCACATGTCCAGTCACTGAGGTCATGACGAGTGATGTGCTCTGATCAGCTGTGACCTCGACCACATGTCTACTCAATCATATGAATGTGAGTAAAGGCAAGGAAGTCTCCAAGTAAAAAACTGAGGTACTGTCACCTAAGAAAATTGAAATGAATGTCAGCCAAGCAAAACTACCCCTCCATTCTTGCTACCCTTATATCCTTGCTCAAAGCTGTACCCCACATCTGCATCTAGAGAGTTCCCATTCATTCTTTGACTCCCAGTTCTATGGTACTTCCATAAGGGAAAATTCCTGCACTGTTCCAAAATGGACAGGACCCATGCCTGTGTGCTCCTGGAAGAGCTGGTCAGGTTGGTTTCATATGGCTATTTGAGAAAGCCTGTTTCTCACACTGGATCTGGACCACCTTGAAGTCTGTGCCCATCTGTCATAACACATGGAGCTGGTGACCAGTGTGGAGGGAGTGGTAGATAGATCAAGGAAGAAGCCAGGAATCCACGTTTATGGGTGAAAGTATGGGGAAAGAGACAAGAGAAGTCAGAGGGATCTTGGGGAGTGCTGGGGTTGGGGACTACAGATCAGATGAAGGGGGAAGGGGAGGTGAAGTGGGAGGATGGGGTGTCAATCAGCAAATGCCAGTCTTGAGGACAAAGACATGAGGTCAGATTAGGTCAGGGCTGGACAAAAAGAGTCTTTTCTATGAGTCCTTGGGGAACCCAGAGAGAATGGCAGTGGTGGCCATTCTCAGGAGACTTTGTGAAAGAGGGTGGGGAGGTCAGGGCTTGGACAAGGGAAGGGGAGCAATACCTAGGTTGGGCTGGGCTGGCAGGGCAGTTTCTCTGGGACTGTTTCTCAAACCTTAAGAGCTGGAAGATGGATGGGGGTCTGAGTCCTTGCCTTCACTGTGTTTCATGGCACTGCTTCCTTTTTTGGTCCTGTTTGTCCCCTGGGTAGACACACACACAGATACACAGCTACTTGTGTCTCCATGACCAACCCCTGCAGCGGACAGTCCTGCCCACTCTACCCCCCAGCTTGGTACCAAGAGTCTGGTAATTCCTAGTGGCATCTAGTGATCCCACGGGAAGCCCCCAACCACAGACACCCAGTCATGGAGAGAGAGGAGAGGACAAAACCACAGAAACAAGAGGACAGACAATGGAGGCAGGGTAAAAGCCAAGCAGGAAGTCCCTATTGAAAAATACAGGGACCCGACGGGACAGACAAGCAGACGGGCTGACCAACCCAGACCAAGGGAGGGATGAGACCAACAGACTGAAGGAGAAGGAAGGAGGGAAAGAAAGGAAGACAGGGAGAAGAGCCTTGGGAGAGGGAGGGAGGGAGGAAGGAGAAGGTGAGGCGGGGAGGGGAGAATGGGAAGGGGACATGGAAAAGGAGAAGACCTGAGGCTCTGGAGGCTCCAGGGAGAGTGAAGGAACCCAGGCAACGCAGCCAGGCGCGGGCTGGGCGGTCGGGGGCGGGGCGGATGAAGCCCCTCCCCAAGTGGGCGTGTCCGTTCATCGCGCTCCGCCTCCTGGTCCCTCCCCCTCGCTCCCGCTCCGCCCTCCCCGCCGTCCCTCCTCCCGCCCTCGAAGACCCAGAGAGCGGCGAGGTTGCGGGCGAGCTGCGCGGAGCCGCGGAGCTGAGGAGCCGGCAGCGCAGCGCGGCCCGAGCCCGGAGCGGCCCCGCGCCCCGAGCGCCCCGGAGCGGCCAAGCCGCCCCGCGCAGCGCCCGCCGCGGGTCGCGCAGCCCCGGCCGCAGGTAGGAACAGGCGGCCGGCGTCGGGGCGCAGGGCGCAGAGCCCCGGACGGCGGGGCCACACGGGCCAGAGCCCCCAGCCGCCCCCACGGGCCGGGCGGGAGCGGGGGCGGGCTCCCGGAGATTCCAGTCCCCTTGCCTCTTCTCACCTGGGGCCACAGGAAGGAGCCCGGGCGCCGCTGCGACCCCGACGTGCGCTTCTGGCCATCCCCCGGGATGCGCGAGAGGGAGGCAGGAGGGCTCGAATGAGGGTCGCGGGAACCGTATGTCTCTTCCCTGTAGCAGTGCCCCCTGGACCCCCAGCTGGTATGAATTCTGCTGGAGCCGTCGAAGCGCCCTATTCATTCCTTAGGGGACCGAGAGTGACAGGGACTGAACTGCGTTTAGGGGCCGTGCGCCACTTGCCCTGTCTCTGAGTCGTCGCCTGAGTCAAGATAGTGCGGTGTGGTGCGCCTCATTTATTCTCCGAGCGCTACTGCGGGGCAGGGGGCCACCTGAGGATGGTACACCTCGTTCCCATCCTGGGACACCTCAAGCTCTCAAGAAACCTTGGCTTAAAATCTCGCCACAGCTGGGGCTGAGCGCGCACACCTCGCGCTGCGCTCCCCTGACTTTACCGGAGGGATGTGGGGTGCCAGAGGTGCCTCAAAGGGCTGGAGGACCCTGTCTCGTTGCCACGGCTAGGAGACAGGGTCCTCCAGCCCTTTCCTCTCCGCAAGAAATAGGGTCGACACTGCCCGCCTAGGTTCCCCCTGGAGGCAGTGACCATAAGGTCGTCATGCACCACTGTCCCTTTGTACCTGCACATACCCCAGGTGAGTTGGGGGAGCTCCCATAGATGTCCTGTTCTTCCCTTGGCTTGGTCTGCAGATAAGGAACTCTTGACGCTCTGAGCTAATATCTTCCTGAAATAGACATAAACCCCAAGGAGAAAATTGGATTTTTAAAAAGCCAAAAGATAATGCCAAGTTTCCTCTGGATGTGGGGTGGGAGCACTCACTTCCTTTTCCAGGAAGATGGGGTAGGGGATAAAATGGCTCCTGAGCTTTGCTAGCACCCCCAAAATTAGAGACTGTGTTAGGCTGAGTAGAATTTGGGGTAGACCTTGTTTTTTTGTTGTTGTTTTTTGTTTTCTGTGACACATACAAGGTGGGTGTTTGGGCAAGAGAAAGGGGATATCAGTGCTGTATATTGCCTAGATTCTCTGTCATTGAGAACTTTGAGGGGGGGGGGCGAAATGCATTCATAAAGGAGCCTGAAAAGTCTACCCCAAGTTCCAAATTCCAAAACAAAGGAGGTGAGTGGGAACTACCTTATTTTGCAAGCTCTGTCTCTTTCTCTCTGGAGCACTTCCTCTGGGAAGAGTTGAACCCCCCCTCTCAGGTCTTCCTGGGAGCACCCTCAGACCCTCCCCCAAACAGGAGGGAAAAGAAAAGTAGCCCCTCAAAGGTGTGAGCCCCTAGGGACTGGGAGGGACCTTTTCCCAGAGCAGTCAGGCCAAAATGGCTGAGCCTCCCTTGAGTTTCAGAAATAAATCATCAGGCAGGCAGCAAACAAAGACAGCGCTCTGTCTCCAGCCAAGCTCTGGCTCAGTGGCCAGTCCTTAGAGGACAAACAGTGAGTCCTAGGCAGAGAGACACAGCTGGGCCTGTCCACTGGAGCATCTGAAGAGTGGGGTTTCCTAAGAGTTGCACATTAGAGGGGCAGCCCCTGTGTGAGACGGAGAACGATCTGTCCTGATGTGGGACCCTTTATTTCAGGGCTCTAGGCTTGGTGAGAAGTCCCCTGAGACTTGGATGGGGCTAGGAAGGAGGGTCTCAACGCCAGGGAGTAGGCAGCTGAGAAGATAAAGACCAGGCAAAACCAAGTTCATCAAAGCTGAAAGATGCACAGTAACTGTGTGTCTTCTGTCCGCCCCGGATTTTACATGCCTGGCGATCCAGGAGCTTCAAGGCTGTGAATTTATTTACGCATGGCCCAGCACACAGCAGGAACTCAATAAATGTCTTAGGATAAAGCCTGCCTGGATGGAAGGTGATGGAACCTGCAAAACCTACCGGTCTTATTAGGCCAGGAAAGCAATAAAATGTCACCTTCGAGTCCACAGCCAGGAATGAATGAGCCCCATGGGAGGGTTTGCTTTGAGCTGGGGCAATGCCATTTCCTGGCCCCATGACCTTGGCTAAGTTCTAGTCCCTGTTGGAGGGAAGGAATGAAGTGCTGAAATCTTTCAGTGTTCCAGGCTTATAATCCTTACAATAGCCTTGTGCAATGGATATTATTCTAATACCTACTTCAGAGGCAAGGTAACTTGGAGACAGAGAGGGAAAGCAATTTGTCCAAGGTCACACAGCTGGGAGGAGGCAGGATAGGGATTTGAACTCTGCTCTTATCATTCCCAAGCCAACGTTGCCTTATCATGGGTCTCTGGGCCTCGGTTTTCACATTGATGAAGTGAGGTATTGGGTGGGTGGGGGGTGGTTATTGAGAAAAGAATTTAATGGTTGACAGTGAGCCCCCTTGAACCTGTTCTCTGAATAATAGCTGCTCTTGTACCTTCCCAGTATATGGTATGCTAAGAGCAACATTAAGTAAATCACAAATTTCAAGTGGCTTCTTGCCATCACATAAAGTCACCATTCCTAGGCTTGGCTGTGAGCTCAACAGCTAAGATAGACACATCCCAAGCCACTTGGAATTTGGAGATATCTTCTCTTTCCCGTTCTTTGCTTGCCTATGGGATCATAGGCAGAGTGCAACCCCAGTAAATTCAGTGTTGTCTAACACTTCCAGCCTCTAGTATCTTGAAATCCACCCCCTACCCATCCTTGGGAGCAGGCAGGATGCCCGAGCCAGTCCCTGTTGCCTGGCCCAGGGTGTGTTCAGCTTCCCCTGGATCCCACACTACATCAACCCAGCACCCCTCTCCCTCGGTTGCAGCCCCAGTGCCAAATCCAGCAAGAGCCCCTTCTTCCCCTCACTCCCCGGTGTGAATGGCAGCAGGCGCATCTTTGCCCAGGCTGGAGCTGTCCCTTCAGTTAACCATGCGATGTCACAGGAGCATCTCTGTGACTGGAGAATGGTGGGCAGGGTGCAGCTGCTGCTGGAAGGGAAACAACCTTGAATCGACTCCATTTGTAAAGCGCATCCCCACTTCCACCACCACCCCAGATGTTGAGATTGCCACGTGTCCACCGCTCCTTGGCACCGCCTAGGTGGGCCTTTTTGCCAGCTCTGCCCCCTTCTCTGAAGGGAGGTGAGGCGAAAGAAAAAAAGCTGGGAGGTCAGATGCGAACCCCAAAATAGGACTTCCCAGGAAATGTATCTCTGTGAGCTTGCTGGACATCCAACACCTTCTTCTATATCCTACCCACCTGAAGCCCTCCGGAGCCCTTGGGAGGGGGATGTGGCATCAGCCAGAAGCCAGCTAATAGCGGAGATAAGCAATTCCTGGCATAGGCTGTAGGTGTGAATGCAAGCTGTGACATTTCGGCACAGAGCTAGAATTCAGACACAAACAGGAAAAAAAAATACCCACTCAATATCTTTCCAATGATAATATTGTCAATTACGATAATAACTCAGTTCTTGCAGGTTGATGATATGCGGGGGGATGTGCTGTGTGCTTTACTTATATGATTGCCGGTAATTTTCACAAGACCCTGTAAGATCCATAGTGTAATTGTCCCTGAGATAAAGATCCTGACAGGCAGAGCAGTGAAGGCACTTGGTACTAGATCGCTAGGCTAGTCAATGACCATCAAGCCTCACCTCTGCGGTAAATCCCAGCTTAGATCCCTGCCACAAGAAGGCCACTGGCATCGCTCACTTGGCAGTGACCACAGCTCCCCCAGTTAAGGAACTGCACAGTTTACAAAGCACTTCCCCACTTGTGCCGTCAATTGAGCCTTGCCACATCTCAGGGACACTCTGTGGCATGATAGCTGCTGTTTGTTAACTGGGAAAGCTGAGCCACAGAGAGATGAACTTGAGCCCAAAGTCCCTCAGCAGCTAACTTGCAGAATTGGGTTTGAACCCAAGTGTCTAGCCTGTTACAACATATTTGTGACCTAAACCTAAAATCCATTTAAAGCAGGCGTTGATGTTCCACACCCACTCACCTTTCCCTGACTCTCAGGTGCCTCCTAATTTATCCCCACCATCCTGCTGCTTGGGAAGCCACCCAGAGCTGCCTGACAAAGCCGTCAGCTCCGTTTACCGTGATCTGACATGACACAAAAAGTGGCATCCGATTTGATGCGAGCTGCCTGCAGCGAATGGCCTTCTATTTTTACATTTCTCACAAATTGGAAATTACAAGGAGGCCAGGTCTTGCAGAGTGATTGGCTGTGGCACTCTGGAAGCAGGGGATGCGCAGCTAGGTGGAACGGACCACATTAGGGTGCCAGAGCCTTCTCAGCTGTGAAAAGGGGGGCCCCCAGCTTCTGGGGCCGGATGCGATCTGGCATACAAGCCAGGCTGGGGGAGGCAGGAGTTAGTGGTTGCCTGGTTAGTGGTTAGTGGCTGACCTGCAGCTCGCCCCACCTGTCGGCTGCCTGGCGTCTGCACGATCCGTGTCTTTTGCCAGCTCTTGAGATAACGTAGTCCTGGCCAGAGGAACATTCAAGGTCAAAGATGCCCTGAAAGACATCGACAGCAGGTTGCTTTTGTGGCCTTATTGTTTGATAAAGAGGATCTGTGCAGAGAGAGGGCAGCGGGCACAAGGAGGTGAGTGGAGACATTTGTTGTCAGTTTTACAGTTTGCTGGGATTTAGTGACCACCATGCTGTTCTCGAGCATCAGAACGGCACTTTACAGTTTGCAAAAAGAAAAAAGAAAAAAAAAAAAAAGCTTTTGCGAATGCTCTCTCATTTTATCCTGTGTGAAGTCCTGTGTGCGTGCGTGTGCAGGGGGAATGATCCTCGATATTCTGGAGACGAATCCTCTATTAAAGAAGGAAAGACTTAGTTAAAGCTAGTTTTCTCATAAGCCCAAATCAGAATGACCTTGACCCAAATGAGTTCCCTTTAGAAGGTAACAATTAGGCAGAATTTCGTAGTTTTCAAAGCATTTTCTCAGTCAAAGCCTGCGACAGCCCTGGGAGCTCCCAGTGAAGTTATCATCATTCTTCTTCTTCTTATCCTCATCTTTTGGATGGGGAAATTGAGGCTGAGAACCCTGAACCTTCATCTCCATTCCCTCGTTTCCCAGGCAATGAAAATCACTTTTATCAAGCTAAAATCTCAGGTCACCAGGTAGCCCTACTAGAAGGGGCCCAGAAGAGCCTGATTCTGGTAAAAGGCAGAACACAGTGTGCAGGGACCAAGACTTGCTGGACAGCATGGGAAGGCACAGCCCTGAGGTTTGCATCTTATTGGAGCCTTATCTGAGTTCTGGCCAGAGACGAATATCTCCTTAGTTATCCCCAGAGTTTGAGGTTCTAAAGTGTGATCATTCAGTCAGGGTGCCCTCAGCAGTAGCCAGACTTGGTGGGGAGAGGGGGTGTTGGTTGCTCTCAGACACACCTTTACGCATGCAAGCATGTTTATCTGGAAGAATTCAGGTAAAAATAAACACCAGGGCCCCGTGAGTGTGTATAGAAGGACCTGAAGGTACTGATCCCTAGGAAGGGCGTGGGGAACTGTTCATGTGTGGACCTCAGGGTTTTTGGGACCCAGCACAGGAGCCAGATGTGTGGTTGAAGTTGTGCTGAAGATGCAAACGCCCTGCCCAGCCACCTCTTCACTCCCCTCTGCCTTTGGACTGTTGTCTTGCTTAAGATCGTGACCTATCTGGAGTTTTAGGAGCTTTTCTCTGGGGTGCAGGGGGAGGCAGGGAAGAGTGTGTCACACCTTCTTGCTGCAAGGTGAGGAGAGAACTTGGCCAGTGGCCCGGATGGATCACTGAGCCTGGAGCACCAGCTGGGTCCCCGCCCCTGGGCTGGGGCTTGTGGGTCTCACTTCACTGATGCTAAGGATGCTACTGGAGGGATGCTACACCCTCTCCAGCTGCCAGAATACCCTAAGGCTAAGGGCAGTTAAGATGCTCACCAAGTTCTGACCTATGTCTTGCTGATACTGACCCCCGGGTACTCTTCCACCCCATTCACCCTTCCAAAAAGCACCTGAGTCGTCATAACAGTACAGGGAGACACAGGAAGATGGGGGACTTTTTCTTTGCATTTGTCATTTCTGTTCCTGACTGCACCATCCAAGGGCTGAGGCCAAGTTAAAACAATACAAAAGTGACTAAAATCAGAAAAACACCAGCTTCCCCGTGCTATCTGAGCTCCAGTCCTGCCGTCCCACCTTGTCTGCTGCCTGAACTGACTGTGGGGCTTTGGCCAACTAAGCCCCTAAGTCAGGTGTTTCCAGATCTTGAGATCAGGAACCCTCCTGTGGCTGGGCGTGGTGGCGCATGCCTGTATCCCAGCTGCTCAGGAGGCTGAGGCAGGAGGATCATGAGTTCAAAGCCAGCCTCAGCAACTTAGCGAGGCCCTAAGCAACTCACTAAGACCCTGTCTATAAATTTAAAAAAATAAAAAAAAAGGGCTGAGGATGTGGCTCAGCAGTGAAGTGCCCCTGGGTTCAGTCCTTGGTACCAAACAAAACAAAACAAAAGTGGAGCTCGGAGAAGGAAAAAACACAGACGTACTGAAGCACTGTCTGTAAAGATGCAATTTAAAGGCATACATGTATGACAGAGACATTTTTAACAGTTGCTGCATCCACAGGGCTGTGTATGCAGAGTGATTAGATGTGGACGTCCTTCAGTGTTGAACTGTGACCCAGATACTGAGCCTAGCACTATCAAGCATTTCCCCAGGATCTTCAATAAGAAATCTGAGGCTCGGGGAGCTCAAGGGTTTGCCCAAGGTTGTAACGCTGACACAAGGCAGAGCTGGTGCTGAGATCCCGGTCTATGGGACCTGGAGGCCAAAGCTCACAGTCCTGAGAAAGAGGTGGGAGATGCCACCTCCTGCCTGGCTTCTTGTCTACAGAGGACTGTGGACACATCTTGGTCTCTAAAGCCAACAAGTTTGGGCTGTTGGAAGGGACAATCTGCTGCTCCCTGCTCTTCCCAGTGCCAGCACTCCAGGGAGGGGTTGGGGGGAAGGAAGAGGCACATCCCACTTCCTCCTCTCCTTCTCCATTTTCACCATAATAGTCTCCGAGACTAATGACTAGGGAAGATAAGAACCCTTTCTCCAAAAGACAGTGAATGCTACTAATGATAGAGCAGATGCTGCACTGTTAATTATGCCGTAAGTATTAAGTGAAAACTCCAACCCAGGAGGAGTTCAATAGCATCGCTGGGCTGCCATCAGCCCAGGTCAGGGCAGAACGGCCCCCTCCTCGGCCTTGGAGCCAGACAGGAGTCACAGACCCTTCTGCAGCTCCGAGTCCTCAACTGTTTTGTGGACATGGACCCACAGCAGCTTTGGGAGGTTTTCTTAGAGGCCACTCGGAAGGCTAGATGAGTTATCTTCAGGGGAAGATGTGGGCAAACAATTGGACCAAATAAAACTTTGAGCCACCTACTGTGCTCCAGTCTCTCCTGCGGGTCATGAAGATAAGAAAACTGGTATTGTTTCTGTCCTGTAAGGAGCTGCTCCACCGGAGTCCTTCCACCAACTCTGAGAAGACCGTGCACTGTGGCCAGCATAGAGAGGGGCACGGAGTAGGTTCCTCCCTGTCACTTTTGATTGACAGCATGATTCCTTAAGTGACAGCCAGAGGACACAAAGGTGGGGACCAGAGCAAGATGAGCTGTGGGAGGAGGGAGCAAAAGGCAGGGAGCCTCTTCCCTAGGAAAGGGAGAGTTGACCTTCTTAGAAAACACACCACTAGATTCTGGGGAATAACTGAATCGTCCTCTCAGAGCCATAGTCTGCATGTCTGCAGAATGGGGAGAAGGAGGGCTGATCCGGCTTTGGGCAAAACTACATCTGCTAACCAACCCCAGCCCTGATCCTGGAGGGTCACAATGATTGCATAAACATCTAAAAGTGGCATTGTGGGGACAAGGAGAGTTCTGTCACCAAAGGCAGCTTCCAGCTATTCCTATGGACTTAAATCCCATTCACATCTCCCACTCATCTCCAGTAGCAGGTCCCTCGCTCCTTCTTCCTGGAACTAGGAAGCTATTTCTTAGGAATTTGGGGGGGTTTTTTGTTGTTGTTGTTTTAGGCCTGAGAGTCACAGAACTCACCCATTGCAAACACCCATGTTACAGATGGGCAAACTGAGGCCTAGCAAGGAGTCCCAGGCCCCACAGGTGCTAGGACTCAGAGCCTCTCCCCCTGCCCCATGCTCTTTCCCCTGCCCAAAGCCGGCCCAGCTCCACTGTTGAGAAATTATTAAATAGAGTTGGTGGAAGGACTCCGGTTGCCGTGACAACGGAGCCTGTGTCCTCGGGAGATAATGGCATTGCACAAGGAGAGTGATGTGTGTTGAATGCTGATTTGGGAGCTGGTGGAGCGAGAGAGAGAGAGAGAGAGAGAGAAAGAGAAGAGGAGAGGGGAGAGGACTATGTCTAGGATTTGAGGTTCCACAAGAAGGAAGCGTGGGATGGCGGGGGTGGGAGGGGTGCGGGAAACCCGCCTTATCTAGCTCCTTCCTTCCTCCAGCCTCCTCGGAGAGGGAAGCTTCCCTGCACTTCATGGACACTTGGAGTCAGGTGAAGAGGGGGGACTTGGCCTAGGCCACATGACCAAGAGGCAGTGCTGGCATTGAGCTTCCAGCCATTCCATTGCCAGGGTGGGATGGTTGAGGTACAGGGACTCAGAAGGGGCCAGCTGCAAGGCCCCGCACTTGGACCATTAGATCTCTCTAAAGACTTGAGGACAGTGCTCATGGCGATCCCAATTGGGCCAGGAATGACAAGTTTAACTTAAAAGGAAGGGGTAACAGTGTGACTAGGGAGCTGGGAGTTATCAGCTCAGCAACCAAAGTCAGAGTCCTCCCTACCTCTTCTTAAGCCCTGTGTGCGACCTCGGGGAACTCACTTCATCTCTGAGCCTCAGTGTCTTTGTCTGCCAGATGGGGTTCATAACAGCACCCGCCTCTTCCGAAGGTTGGGAAGATGCTTAAAGGAAGGCAGATGAAGCACCCCCACCCCGTCCCAGCTGTCACTCAACCCAAGGAGAGGTTCTAAGAGAAGGATCTCCTCCCAACCATGCATTAGGTTGTCATTTATGGAGTTGGAAGAAGGGAAGTGTCTAAAACAAATGCAAGTACCGCCACAGGACTCTTCATTCTGCGCCAGGAAATAGCCATGGAATAAATGAACAGCCTCCCGTCACCAAAAATATTCATCAATATTTTGCATTCGGAGAGTGTGAATGTGTGCACCTCCCTGCAAATGTTGGCCTACGGGGCACACAGCCCTGGGGAAGTCGTCTTTTTTTGCTATCTAAATGACTCCGTACTGCAAACTCTGGGCAATGAGTACTCTCACCCACAGCCTTTATTTCTGTCTCCCACACAGCTGGCAAAATCCATTTACCTCCCCCCATTGGGGACCAGAGAATGTGGGGTTAACACCCCGAGAAACCCCAAAGTGCATCATTTGCATGCTGGCAAAGAAGCGAGCTGGCAGACGAGTCTATTCCGTTTTGGAAGCGGAAAGAGCGTTCTGGATCCAGGCATTGGGCTGTTCCCAGGGCAGTAGAGAGAGCAGGGAGCCTGGTGATTTAGATGCAAGCAACCATTTTGTTTGCTTCTCCAAACCTGTCTGAGCAAATCCAGCCCCAGAGATAGCAGACCTGTCCCGGGGTCCCTTGACATGGAGGGACATTTTGTTCCTTGCCATTTTCAGAGTAAGGGCGGGAGGGCTGGATGACAGGGTGTAAAGCCATAAGAGAGACCTTGGATCCTGACACCTCTGTCCTATGCAGGCAGGAGAGAGGTCAGGGAGACTCATTGAACACACAAATAAAGACACTTGACAATTAACCAGGATTTTAACAAACGTGCTAAAGGCAGCATGCGTCTACGTTGTCTACTTTGGGAATCCTGTTTCCTGAACGATTTGCTGTAAAAATTTCATTTGAGCAGCATCTCCCAATAAATTCTACCGTCCCCTTATAGTTTAAGATAATGCTGGCATTCTGCCAAGGACTTTTTCCCCCATTGCTGTCTCAAAACAAACAAACAAAAAACCTGCTAGCTATAGTCAGGTCGTTTATTATAATATCTGTGCAGTATCAAGCATTTACTGTGTCCCAAGTATTGTCCTAACCACTTATTCTCCCATTTAATTCTAATAGTAGTCATAAAAGTAGAGATTATCACCTATGTTTTGAACAGAGCGGTGAGATGACTAACCTAGAGTCGTAGCATTAATTTGGAGCAGAGACACAAAGCCAGATTTTCTTACTCTGAAGGCCAAGGCCGTTGACCGTGGACTCTTTTTGCCTGCCCTATTGTAACTTAAGACAAAGCAACTTCAAATCACCCTTTGATATCTCACCTGGAAGTTATTCCTAAGTTTGCCCATTGTTTGGGGGATTTAATAAAATTTTCTCAGCCACCTTGGCACATGCCTGTAATCCCGGCAGCTCGGAAGATTGAGGGAGGAGGATTGCAAGTTCAAAGCCAGCCTCAGCAACTTAGCAAGGCCCTAAACAACTTAGTGAGAACTTGTCTCAAATAAAATAAAAAGGCATGAGAATGTGGCTCAGTAGTTAAATACTCCTACATTTAATCCCTGGTACAAAAATTTAAAAAAAATTTTTTTTTGCTCAACCAAAATCCGGTTTTCCAAATGTGTAGTTGATTCTTTTTTAAAATTTTTTCTTATTTATAATCATGTTTAACTGAATCTTATTATATGATACAATTAAATGATTTATTATAGAAGTAACAAAAAAGCAACTGTAGTATAACACAAATCAATATTCTAAGTGTTATTAATAAAAGTCAGCATTGTATTCCTTTCCATACCTTATTCTTAATTCCTTTCTTCATTGGCTTAAACTCATTCAATTGATTGGTCATGTCTCTTTGTTTCTTCCTCTTTTCTTATCTTTAATTTTTTTTTTTTTTTTTTTTTTTGGTACTGGGGATTGAACTCAGGGGCACTCGACCACTGAGCCACATCCCCAGCCCTATTTTGTGTTTTTTTATGTAGAGACAGGGTCTCACTGAGTTGCTTAGCACCTCGCAGTTGCTGAAGCTGGCTTTGAACTCACGATTCTCCTGTCTCAGCCTCCCAAAGTGCAGAGATTACAGGCGCTTATCTTTAATTTTTTAAAAAAAATTTTAGTGCATTGGAATTATACATAATAGTGGGGTTTATTTTGACATATTCATAAATGCATGTAGCATAGTTTTCTCCATTTCCATCCACAGGATTCGCCCCTTCTCCTCCTCCTGATCTCCTTCCCCTACTCTACTGATCTTTGGTCTATTTATTTATTTTTAATTGGTGCATTATATTTATATATAAAATCAGACTGTGTTGTGATCTGCCCATGCCTGCACATAGGATAATTCGGTCAACTTTAGCTGATTCTCCCCACATAACTGTTCTCACTTTTATAAAAAAGAAGGGATACGTACTATAAAATTTTTTTCTCTTCAAACCTAAGTGAAGAAATCAGGGAACGGATGCAATGATGAAAGTAAGCATGCCTTTGTGTCTTACAAAATTAAAATCAGCTTTGTCTTGTGGGAAAATATTTTAGATGCTGGAATGTGACCCTTCACATTCTGAAAATTCACGGCTCCCTCGTCCTTGAAAATAGTCCACAGCAGTGTCTCTCTCAAGGCGTTTTCTTTATAACCCAACTGAGCCCTTATGCAAGGAACTGTAGGATGAGTTGTTTTCCAAATATTAAAGTGTAACACCAAATATGCTTCTCAAACATCACTGCCCTGAGAATTTGACATACCCTCGGGGAAGGGGCCAGCCTATCCTTGCCAGCCCTTCTTCTACCTTCTAGAGAAAGTGGTTTGTTGAGTGACTAACACAGCACTCATGCATGTTAGGATTGCAAACTGAAAGCCATCAAGGGCCACGCAGGTCATGCAAATAAGGAGAGAGGTCAAGGGCAAAATAATAGTAATGGCAGGGCTTGGAATGAGCAGAAAAACATGCACTCAAACCCCTCTGCAAAGCATGCAAATTCACGTTTTAAAATTCAAAGCAGATAACCACTCAACTGGAACATGTTTGGCCCAAAGGCTGCTGATTTGAGATCCCTGATGGCTCTTAGAGTGACCTTGTGCGATGCTGTTCCAAGGAGTTTATCTCTAGGGCTTCAGGGGGTTCTTTTTTTTTTTTTTTTTTAATATTTTTTTAGTTGTAGATGGACACAGTACCTTTATTTATTTATTTTATGTGGTGCTGAGGATTGAACCCAGTGCCTCACACATGCGAGGCAAGCGCTCTACCACTGAGCCACAACCCCAGCCCTCAGGGGATTCTTTTGTAGGATGGGCGGAGACAGCCTGCAGAGCTGTGAGAAAGGAAAATGGTGTTCCAGGTGTGAAATTCTTGCTACAGAACCCCGTAGCTTCCAGGTGCAGTTGGTGCAACCCTTTAATCCCAGTGACTCGTAGCTTCCAGGTGCAGTTGGTACAATCCTTTAATCCCAGTGACTCGGGAGGCTGAGGCGGGAGGATCTCAAGTTGGAAGCCAGCCTCCATAACTTAGCAAGACTCTGTCTCAAAATTAAAATAATTAAATAAATAAAAGGAGCTGGGAATGTAGCTCAATGGTAAAGAATCCATGGATCCAATCCCCAGAACCATTAAAATAAAACAAAAACAAAAACCCAGAGCTGTCCCTGATGTGCCCCTGTCACTGGTGTGCCATTCTGTGTTGCTGAGACAACCTTCCATTTGGGCCATCTCAGCGACATGCATTCCACATGCATTTCTGCATAGGACTTAATAAAGGTCAGCATTTAGTTCCACCAGCCCCAGCAGTTTTTCTTATTTTCCTGTAACTTGAGTTCTTAAAGGGCCATTATCGTAATGCTCTTCAGAATGTTTTCAGGCAGATCTTGAACAGAATATGAACAGTTCTTAAGCCCCACAGGACTCTTATAAGTGTGTTTTTACAAGGCATGTAGGCGAAATGCCAGGTGGTCATTATGTCACTCTTATTTCCTGATCTGAATGAATCCTTTCTGACCCCGTGAGCTAGAGGCATCCCCTGGAAATGAAGCCCCCAGGAAAGCTGGCACCAGTGGAAGAAAGGCAGGGAAGAAGGAACCTGGAACAGAACCACGTGGGTGCAGAGGCCAGGACCCTCCACCCATTCTCCTGTTGTCCTGCTGGGCCAAGTATGGGGTTTGTCCTCAATAGGTGCCTCAGCTGGTTTGCAGAGGCTGCTATCTGCAAGGAAGGCAGAGGCTGAGGAGCTGGACCCCAGAACCCAAGTAAAATCCACAGAAGGGAAGATGCTGACAGGAGCCCTGCAGCCTGGGTTCGAATCTCAGCTCCTCACTGTTTCTACCAACCTCAGGCTTCTTGCTGCTATAACATAGGCTCTCAGCCTGACCGGTTCTTAGGAAGATTGCATAGTAGGCAGGAAATGAAAAACATGGCCATTTCCCCTCCTCCCTTTGCTTTCACGGGTCTCATTCCCTCCCCAGCTCTCTTTTCCTCCTCTGGTCTTCCTTCTCCACATCCTCTTCCCCTGGCCTCCTCCTCCCATGCCTGCCTCCTGCCCAGCCTCCTCTGCCTCCCATCCCTCCCACTCCTTCCTCCTTCACATCCATCCTGGGCGTTGGCTTTGGCCTGAGACTTCCAGGACCCTCTAGTCTGATCCCAAGATGCTGGTGATCAGTGCTGCGGTAGGGATCCCTGGCAGGCACCCTGGAGGGCTGCACCGAGGACCCCGGGGCCAGCTAACGAGGTGCCTGCCTCCAGGGTTTTCCTTATAGGAAGTGATTAGCACAAAACCACTTGGAAGACGACTCCAGATCCTCCTGGAGATCACACCTCACTGCGCAAGAAGACCGGCATCAGAAGTCAGGGACCACGTCTCCTTCCAACCCTGGCACCTAACTTTAGCATCTCAGATCAGCCCAGGTGAGACTTTTTGCTCGACGAGAATCAGTTGATGCCGCTTGTTGCAATTTCTGTTTCATTTACCGAGAGCCTATTATTAAACGCTTAGCAGCACAATTCTGTTTTGAAGACCACAACACACTGACCACCCTGGCCGGAACTCAGGAAAGCGCGCAGGCGTCTAGTGCTGCGTTAGCTGCACTGGAAGAGACTGAGCATGTGCAACACCCAGACCCGTCTGTGCAGAGGTGACAGTATAAATGGGGAGCTGTGATGGAAGAGTTCGAGTCAAAATGGAAGCCAGGTCATGGGGAGCGACCAGGCCTTCCTTGTCCCAGCTCCTAGCTTTGATAGGACAGCCTCCTCCCATCCTACCTCCCGACCTCCCTCTCCCCCACAGCTGACAGGTGGCCTTGCCAAACAGGCATCACACAAAGCATCCTGCCCCCAGGGAAAGAACCGTGAGAAGCAAGAACCTTGCAATCAAGTTTCCCCCTGTGGATCTGAGACCACGGGCACGTTGCTTTTAGCCTTGTTTTCCTCTTCTGGGCAATGCTGGTGAGACTTAAATGCAGCCAGCCATGAAATGCACCAAATCGATTAAACGCGGGGTGAATTTATGACGTCATCGATTCTCATTCTCATCCCAGGATTGAATGCACCCCCTATCCCCCACATTCAAAGCTCTTTACAGCTCCAGGCCTGCTCCCTCCATCACTCCCAGAATCTAGCCAAGCACATCTAAATTCTTGCTGTCTCTTAATACGTCAGGCATTTGCATCTATTCCCTCTGCCTGGCAGGGAGCAGAGGTGGGTAAGGTTGTGACTAAGGGTGAGGATTCCAGAGCAGCTTCTCTAGCTCTGATTATGTGCCTCAGTTTACCCATCACTAAAATAGGGGTGTACTGATAATAGCAAGTTCATAGACATGAAATATTTCGAGAAGACCTTGGCATGTTAGAGTGTCCAGCTCACCTCCTCTCCTCTGAGCACTGGGGAAGAACTTAGTCAGTGCTTGTCAGGGGCCCTTCTGCAAGCTATCCCGAGAGCTTGTGGGACTTGACCCCCTGGAGGTGCACAGTCAAGGCATTTTGGATTGGATTGAAAATCGCCATGACATAGGTGTAGCTTGTCATTTCAGGTACTCGGGGGGCCAGCATAGACAATAGCAAGCCATGGATGGTGTGAGTGAGACAAAGGGTGTCAGAAATGTCAGAAATGGTGCTAGAGATCAGAGTTCAACTCTTCTGCTTGCACACAGAAGGGAACCAAGGCACAGAGAGGGCAAGGCACAGACTTAAGGCCACACAGCTAAGGTGTAAGGTGAGAATTCAAACTCCTGTCTGTGAGACTCCAGGATCTCAGGATAACTGCCCTTTCTCCTCCTAGCTCAGCCCCAGAGAAGCTTTCTTTCCACAGACATTCCTGTAAGGCTGGGTCCAGCTGTTTGAAGGAATAGGTCTGCAGTTAAAGCAGAGATAGGGTCTCCAAGAGGGAAGTATTACCCCTGGACAAGCTGCCTCCTGGGCGATGCTTACTAGAACCTGCAGCTCCACAACCTGTTAAGGGCTGCCAGGCCAGAACCTCAGATGGCCTCAAAGAGACTCCTGTATGTTTTGTCTGACAAAACCTTAAGAGAGAGTTGGTCTTTTGGGAGCCATATTTCTGAGGCTTGAATGCCAGCAGCCTCTTGGTTTTCTTGAGAGCAGCAGAGCTGCCAGGCATGGTGGGGCCCGTCTGTAATCCCAGTGACTTGGAAAGCTGAGGCAGGAGGATTGCAGGTTGGAGGCCAGCCTCAGCAATTTAGTGAGGCCCTAAGCAACTTAGACCTTGTCTAAATAGAAAATAAAGAGGACTGGGGATTTTGCCCAGTGGTTGAGCACCCCTGGGTTCAATCCCTGGTACAAAAGAAGAAGAAGAAGAAGAAGGAGGAGGAGGAGGAGGAGAAAGAGGAGGAGGAGGAGGAGGAGAAGGAGGAGGAGGAAGAGGAGAAGAAGAAGAAAGAAAAGAAAAAGAAAAAATAAAGAATAGCAGTGCTTGTCCTTGCAGGGTTTGTCCTGCTGTAGATGGGCCACTCTTGCACACACCAAAGGTGGGGTGCCTGAAGAGCCCCCCTCATCAGAGCAATACACACAGAAGCCTAATTGCCTGGGTTCAAGTTTTTTTGGTTGTTTTTTTTTTTTTTTTTGTGGTTGTTTTGTTTTGTTTTGTTTTTGGTATCAGGGATTGAATTTGGGGCACTCAACCACTGAGCCACATTCCCAGCCCTATATTGTGTTTTATGTAGAGACAGGGTCTCACTGAGTTGCTTAGTGCCTCGCTTTTGCTGAGGCTGGCTTTGAACTCGCGATCCTCCTGTCTCAGCCTCCCAAGCCTCTGGGATGAGAGGCATGCACCACCGTGCTTGGCTGGGTTCAGGACTTGTTGCTCTTCTCTTCTCCTTCAGAGACCTTTGGCAAATCGCTTTAATCACACTTTAAGCCACACTTCCAGGCTCTCAGAGGGTGAGAGCAGATGGGAAGAGATGGGGCCTCATTTTCCCTATTGATCCCCAAGCAGTGGAACCACACACTCATGCCTCTGCCTCTTTAGTCCCACTAGGCAGGCTCAGCTAGGTCACAAGGCCACATAGTCTAATGGCTTCAGAGAATTCACAAAAGCCAAGGGTCTGGGAGGCAGGTGCCAGAGGAGCAGATAGCACTAGACTCTCAAGTCAGAGGGCCTGGGTCAAGTCCTGGGTGACCTTGGGCAAGTCATGTGACCTCTCTGAACCTCATATCATCTGCAAAATGGGAGAGTAATGATTGTTTTTGCTTCAGTATATTTAGTGCTTACTGGGCTGGGCATGGTGCTAGAAAATTCAAAAGCTGTGTGAAGTGCTTTCTATTGATCCCATTGATAAGGGAACAAAATCCTTGAGGGGAAACAAAAAAGGTAAATAACTTGCAAGTCACAATGAGATGCTATGAAGAGCAAGCACCCTGCATGTGACAGTGAGAAATGTACCTGGGTCTGCAGTTACCTCTCAGGTGGGTGGAGGCAGCTCAGCCTTGAGGTGAGGTGTGGAGTGTCTTTCCTTCGTCCCTTGAGTAAGAGCATGCAG
>CM053416.1:4867101-4890232 GCA_028644305.1 Xerus rutilus | reverse complement strand
GTTCCCTGGGGGACATGAATGCTGTTCCTGTCCCTTAGAAAGCCACACTTGAAGGAGTAGCAAAGTCCTGAGTTGCTAAGCCAGATGGGACTCCTTTATAATAGCTGCAGACCCACAGCCTCAGTTTCCTCTTCTGTGCAGAAAGTGAAGCAGCTCGCATTTTACAGAGACGCACGAGACCCAGTTGATAAAGCATCTGTGACGTGCCCGGCACACAATAGGCGCTCAATAAATGCCAGCTCTTCTCCCTTGATAGGAGCTGGCGCGGGTCTGGGTACACAACAGATGCTCACTAAAGCCTCGTGCAGCGGATCCAGCCGAGCATTTTTCCCTCAAAGCGGAGAATAGACTCCATTATGTTTCTGCTTGGCATGAGGCCAGACCCAATATTAAAATTTTTTTTCCTTGAACCGCCGCGTTTCAAAAAGAAATAAAGGCAAGTGGAGCGATTGCAGTCTGAAGCAAGCCTCTGTAATTTCTGTAATTACAGAACGGGAGCAAATCGAAGCGGGAGGGAGCGGGGGCTCTTCACCCAGGCTGCGCTCCCCGACCCCTTCCCACCCGCTTCTCCGCTGCTCTTCATCGGAGTCCCAGTCCTGGCCTGGGACAATGGCAGTCCTGAGACTCAGGCCCTGGCCTTCAGCCTCTGCCTAGATCCCACCCCACATAGTCGCCTGTCCCTCTGTTGCAATGGGACAGAGGGGGTGGGGGCTGCCCACACATTCCTGCTCCTCCGCTGACCTGCATTCCGTCCCAGGGCTGCGTGTCTGACAGCCAGCCCACTAGCAAGGTCTGCAGGCCCTGGCTCCAGAAGACACCCCCAGGCCACTCCCCAGCACCTCTGCCCTGCCTGCCACCATCCAAGTCTCCACCATGTCTTGCCTGGATTCCAAAGCTCGGAAGGAGCCTCTCTGCATCCATTGTTGCTCCTCTGTAGCCTTTTCTAGGCAGCCTGAGTGAAACTCCTCAGTCTACATCACATCTCCCATCCCTTTAAAATAAAATCTGAACTTTGTGCTGGCCCACCCCCTCTGACTAGATCTGTTCCCTCTGTAGTTGTACTCCCGCCACCTTGACCATGCTGTCTTTCAAACATGTCAAGCTTTCTCCAGCCTCAGGGCCTTTGCATTTGCTGTTTTGCTGTCCTCTCTGCTGTATCCCAGAGTGTCATATTTCTGGCTCCTAATTCAAACTGAATTTCTTCTTTCCTTTCTTTTTTTTTTTTTTATTTTCTTTTTTCTTCTTCTTTTTTTTTTTTTTTTTTTTGCTCTGGCCAAATAAAACAAAAACAAGCCCAAGGGCCCATTTTGACCCATTTTGCCACTTCTGGTCTGGGTCTTCCAAACTCCACATGTTTTCTTGTTTTCTGTTTTCTCACAAAGCATCTCCTGTTCAGGGATCGCAGAGGTACTCTTTCTGCTTGGTTCAGCCTCATTGGGATCAACGGCTTTAGGACTCCGTCGCAGAGTGCACACTGAGGAAGGATGGGACATCATGGGGATGTTTACTGCCTCCCTGGCTCAGGTCTCTTTCACCCCTCCCCACAACACTTTAAAAAAAATTTATTAATGTATTATGTAAGTACACAGAACAATAGGATTCCTCTTTAAGTATTGGTGCATGCACACAATGTAACAATATAATTTGGTCCCTTTCCTTCCCCAGGACCTCCTTTCTCTCCCTGGTCTCCTTCCTCTACTCTACTTTACTCTCTTTCTTTAACTCCATCCTTCCCAGAGGCCCCTGAGTGATCTTCTTCTACAATCCTAATCTGATCACTTCATTGTCCCTGCCTATCCTTACTCCAGCATTTAAGGTCCCTCACGAACTGAGCTTCCTAGCTTCATACTTTATCTTTGTTTGTGCATTTCCATCCACTTGGAGTGCTCTTTCCTTTTTTGAAGCTGGACGAAATCCTATTCAACCTTCAAAACCCAGCTCAGATAGTCCTCACCTGGGATGCCTTGACTCAGTTAACTCCTTCTTGTTCTTCTTGCAGCACTTAATCACAGGATATTATGGTAAGCTATTGGCAGAAATATTTCTCCTTCGAGGACATGGCATTTTCAAAGGCAGGGGCTTTGTCCTATTAATACCCATTGGCTCCATGCACATAGTAGGCCCTCTGTAAATATGCACAAAATGAATCTTCCTACCGGCAACTATCAATTCACCGATGCAAACTCTGGTGACCAAGGTGTAGCTCAGAATACAAAACACTTTCAAAACTGTTCTGTTGTCATTTCAGCACTGAGCATGGGCTCAGCGAGGACCTGTTGAGTGAATGAAGGAGTGAGTGAGTTGGTGACTGAACAGAGGACTTGTCACTGAGGAGCTCAGATTAATAGTGCCCTTTCGAATGTTGCTTTGGTGGAATTCAGTCCAGGGTGGTATGTCAAGCACCTGGAGGAATATGTAGGTAGATTCTCAGTCTTCACAATGTTATCACCTGATGAGAAAGAATAGAAGACTCTGGAAGCAGTTCTTAGAGAGTACCAGTCATCAGGAGGCAGGAGGTATTCCTCCCTCTGATTTACCTGCAAGTCAAGAACGGTTATATTCTGGCCCTGATGAGGACCTCAAAGATGCATATGGCTCACAGAGCTGTCCTGCAGTACTGTCCCCAAGAGCCACCAGGGACAGAGCTGTGTCTCAGGAAAGGGGAAGTGACAACTTGCAAAGAGATTTCTTCTGGCCAGGGTGTCGTAGTTCTCACCTAGAATCCCAGTGGCTTGGGAGGCTGAGGCAGGAGGATTGCAAGCTGAAGGCCAGCGTCAGCAGTTTAGTGAGGCCTGAAGCAAAAACCCTGTCACAAAATAAAAAATAAAAAAAAAAGGCTAGGGATGTGGCTCAGTGGTAAAGCACCCTAGGTTCAATTCCCTGTACCAAAAAAAAAAAAAAAATTCTTCTGCCTCAGAGATAAGGAATGTTCTAGAAAGACATTGCCTTGATGTGAACTTGCACACACTTCTGCTTTCTGCTTGCTGTTTTTCATAAGAAAGGGAAGTGACACATTAACTGGTATCAGCAATTAAAATTCCCCAATAGCTATCCCTTGGCATTTCTGGGGACTCTCTCCATGCAAGTGTTGGGTCTGGGTTTGTTCACTAGCAGGACCTTTTTGTCATTTCCTTCCCATGAACTGAATTTTTTTTAACCAAATTTATTTATGACAGAATCATTCTTTGTTTTATTAACCAACACACACAAGTGCACCACTCCTGACTCCTGACTGGCCCACAGTGATGAGCTGGACCATTCTGAATTGGTATAAAGCCACCCAAAGAAATGAGATTTTTTTTTCTTCTCATGAGGACTCAAGGAATCATTCCCATTGGGGTTGTGAAAATGTTGAGAGACCTGAGTAGGAAGCCCTCAATAAGTGTTAGCTGCTGTTACTATCAGAATTACTCATGACCTTCTGGGAAGCAAGGCATGCTGGGTTGAGAACCACCAGCCTATACATCAATGGTAACCATCACAATGACATAAATGGCAGAGATTTCCTAAGACCTAACTGGGTGACAGGCATTACTTGACATGAGTCACGTGTGTGATGTCACTTAGTCATCGTGTCCCTGTGAGAGAGACATGGTTATTATAATTCTCCCATTTTACAGATGAGGATCATCAAGGTAGGGTAACTAACCCAGTATTACTAGGTTCTGGAGGGAGTCAGGCTTAGTCACCTGGCTCAATGCAGTCACCATCTCTCTGATCCCTCAGGTCTTGGCATGAAGGAGTATTGAGAAAAACTCATGACTGGGACTTGCCAGTGGACCAGAGGGGCCAGGCAGAGATTCAACATGGTAACAGGAATCTGAAATCCAGTGTCAGCAAGGAGGGGAATATACTGTATGGCCATGGGGCCTGTCTTAGTCCACTTTATGTTGCTATAATATAATACCACAAACTGGGTCATTTATTGTGGACAGAAATGTGTTGGCTCTTGGTTTTGGAGGCTGGGAAATCCAAGATGGAGGGACCAGTGTCTGATGAGGGCCTTCTTACTGCTTCATCTCATGGGAGGACAGTGAAAGCAAGAGAAGGTTAAAATTGCTTTTGTAACAAACTCACTCTCACAAACAAGAACACTAATCCACTCTCTGCCCCATGACTTAATCACCTCATGAATGTCCCACCTCTCAGCACTTTGCACTGGGGATGAGCTTTCCAGTATGAGAATTTTAGGGGCACTTTTGGCCCATAAGAGGAATGTTTTGTAAAATCCAAGAGCAGGCATGTAGCCATTCTTAAGGAACGCTGGAGCTGCACACCAGAATGCCTTCAAGACTCTCTCTCTCTCCATTGATCTCTGTTTTCTTCCTCTTCAGCCGACCAACCCTCTCTGCTACTCTGATGGGCAAAGGATGGCTGCCTTAGAGTTCCAGAGTTACTCATGAGAGTGCCCCTTCCTTAATCACATGATAAAATCCTAGGGGAGGGATTTGATTGGCTAGCCTAGGTCAGATGATCAACCCTGGTCTGAGGTGATTGGATCAACTGGAACAAATATGGCCACTGGAATCCACAAGACTAGATGGCTGGAGCAGTTAAAGGCATCGTGGTTATGGCAATTCACAGATGACTCCATCCCCAGAAGGGTTCCACTTTCGCCTTCCCCCCATTTCCTGAGGCTGCTGTCTCCTGCATATCCCAAGGCTCCTTGATGGACCTCAGGATTGGCTGCCTCCTACTTCCTGCTATTCTTGAGCATGGGAGGTGGGCCCCTGGCAGAGCCCAAGCCTCTCTCTGACGTGGCCATACCCAGACCAGGATCTAGATGAGTGTCCAAGACAAGCGTGTGGGCCATGGAGGAGCTCAGACTAAGCAGGAGATCCCGGAGGACAAGAAGCAGGGGTGGCAGCACAGTATGGATTGGCCGAAGGTGCTCTGGGTCTCTGTGACAATAGTGTTTGGTAATGGGTACTGCATGTGAGGGGCTGAAGGGTGAGTGCACAGCAAACTGGGGGTCCCCTTCGGGGCAGAGCCGAGGGGAGGACACCACCTGGGGGAGAGCTCAGGGCCTGTGGCACGCATTGCTTTGGCTCAGCTACATCTGAAAATCCACAGGGCAGTGCTTCCTCCACAGGTTGCAGTTGGTTCTGAGGGTTCCATAAGTTTATTTTGTCATTTTATTAAAACAAGGTCTTTAGAACATTCTACCAAAAAAAAAAAAAAATGATCAGAGAAGAAAAACAAAAATCATCAGAAATGAATCACTGTTGACATCTTTGGGTATATCCTGCCAGTGTGGTTATTTTTGTTTGTTTGTTTGTTTGAATGAACAGATCTGGTGTGGGGGTAAGAGAGGACAAAAACAGGATCATTAAGAAAACAAGTTTTCAAAATCTGCTTTTCTCAGTCCACAATGCTCTTCCCCATGTTCTTACATGGTCTTGTATAACATTTCTGTAAATTCTAGATGGAGGAGAGAGAAAAATATCAGCTAGATTAAACTTTAAGCCGGCTGCTGTGGTACATGCCTGTAATCCCAGTGGTTTGGGAGGCTGAAGCAGGAAGATTGCAAATTCAAAGCCAGCCTCAGCAAATTAGCGAGGCCCTAAGCATTAGCGAGACCCTGTCTCTAAATTAAATATAAAAAGAGCTGGGGATGTAGTTCAGTTGGTTAAGCAGCCCTGGGTTCAATCCCCAGTACCACAAAGTAAGAATAAAAAATTAAAAAATTAAAAATTAGATTAAACTTTAATATATTAAAAAGGAAAGAAAGAAAACTATCAGCTGCATTCATTGACCTCGGGGGGCCTGAGGACCTACAGCCCCCTTGTTGCTTTCTCTTTTCCTTCTGATAAAATTATGGAACATCTTCCTCATATGCCCTTGTGCCCACCCCCACAGCTATCCTGAGGGCAGTGGGTTCCCTCCTGCATGTTCCCATCACGCTGTGGGTCAGCACCATGCTGCATGGACCTGCTGCGGTCACCCTGGCTGGGGACGCTCCGCAGTCACATGCACAGCCCAGATCCCCTGGCAGCTTCCTGGCCCCCTGCTACCCTCTGCTTGGAGCTGCCCTGAGCCCTGCCTGTGCCTTCACCCTCTCTCCTCTCCCCTTTCTTCTTTGCTTTGCAGGTTTTCTCCTGCAGAGGAAGCCTTTTTGGAGCTGACCCACCATAAAAAAACATCAGGTAAGGTCCACCACCCAGCCAGGCAGGGGAATGACACCCTTGCAGCCATGAAAGCTCGTTGCCAGAGAGATTTGACTCCATTTTATAGGTAGGGAAACTGAGGTTCAGAGCAATCAAGAAAAGTATGTAATAGGAGTATTGAGTAAAAGTACTAAGTTGTAGTACTCCAGTGGTGTCAAACAGACAGGAGATTTGAACTCAGAACTGGTCTGAGTCTGGTTCTCTACTCCATGCTGCCTCCAAATTTAAAGAAATGAGAAGGGTGCAGAGTGTGGGTGGAACACCTTGGGCATGACCAGGGGCTAAAAAAGGTCATCGAAGGGGCTGAGATTGTGGCGCAGTGGTAGCGTGCTTGCCTAGCATGCGTGAAGCACTGGGTTCGATCCTCAGCACCACATAAAAATAAAAAAATAAAGATATTTAAAAAAAAAAAAAAAAAAAAAGGTCATCGAAGCCAGTGGTCATCGAAGCCAGTGGTCCTTTCTTCATTGAGGGACTGGGGCTGGATCTCCAGTGTAAAAATCTCATCTTGTGGAGTTTCTTAAAAGTAGAGACTCAGGGCTGGAGCGGTGGCTCAGTGGTAGAGCGCTTGCCTCGCATGCGTGAGTCACTGGGTTCGATCCTCAGCACCACATAAAAATAAATAAATAAAGATATTGCGTCCATCTACAACTAAAAAAATATTAAAAAAAAAAAAAAAAAAAAAAAAAAGTAGAGACTCAGAGCCGGGCACGGTGGCGCAAGCCTGTAATCCCAGCACTTAGGGAGGCTGAGACAGGAGAATCGTGTGTTCAAAGCCAGCCTCAGCAACGGTGAGGTGCTAAGCAATTCAGTGAGACCCTGTCTCTACATAAAACACAAAATAGGGCTGGGGATGCGGCTCAGTGGTCGAGTGCCCCTGAGTTCAATCCCCGTACCAAAACAAACAAACAAACAAAAAAGTAGAGACTCACGGCTTCTTAACAACTCAACAAAGGATGTATTATTGTCATCTTTATTTTGAAAGCTAGGGAGAGTGGGGCACAAAGAGATTCACAAGTTTACTCAAAGTCACACAGCTCAGAAGCAGTAAAGTGGATTATGCACAGGGCTCATCACCTTGAGACCCCACTACTTCCCCACCACCGGCAGCCAGGACACCTCCCCATGCAGCCCTAGCAGGAGCTCTCCCATTGCTTGCTCTGATCATGACAGTTACAACCTTGTGGTAGAACAAATCCCCTAACTGCATCTTTGGAGGCCAAGATAAGAATCTTATCACTAAATATTAAATATTTCTGTTTGGGAGTTTGGTGGCCTTGGGTTTCTCTTCCACGCAGGACCACAAGGGACGATGTATGGCACAGATGGCCAGGGTGGACGCTTGTGCTGGAGACAGCGACACACCACTTTGTCCTTGCCCTGTCTTTGCAAATGACAGCCATCTCCAGAAGCAGGGCCTGGCAGGAGGAGGAGGGCTTGGAGAGACCCTGCTGCAGCTGCCTGTTTGTTTGGGGATGATGTTGTTACTGGTACTTGGGGGGCAAGAAAATGTCAGGACCTTACTACTTATCATTACTTGAAACCTCCTAGAGTAACCTTCAGCCGCAAAGCTGTTGTCCACGTGGACCGGGGCTGACATAGCACGTCCATCCGCCAGGACCTCCGTGTCCAGATTCCGAGACATGGCGACCAATGGCAGCAAGCTGGCCGATGGGCAGATCTCCACTGAAGTCAGCGAGGCCCCCATGGCTAATGACAAGCCCAAAACCCTGGTGGTGAAAGTGCAGAAGAAGGCTGGGGACCTTCCCGATCGGGACACATGGAAGGGACGCTTCGATTTCCTCATGTCCTGCGTGGGCTATGCCATCGGCCTGGGCAACGTCTGGAGGTTCCCCTATCTCTGCGGGAAAAATGGCGGTGGTAGGTGTTGGCCTGGTGATCTCCCAGCTGGGACTGGACCCAACAGAGGGTCCTGCTTAGGCATTTTCTGGGTCATTCTTAGGAGGAAAGGTTCCCCAAAGATTCCAAAGGTCCCATTTCTTGCTTCTTTTTTTTTTTCTTTTCCTTTTTTGGTGGTGCTGGGGATTAGAAACCAGGGCTTTGTGCATGCAAGGCAAACACTCTACCAACTGAGCTATATTCCCAGCCCTCATTTTTTGCTTCTTGTCCCTTTATCAAAAGATTCTCAAAGAACAATTGTCCTGTGTTAATGACACCTAAAGTTCATCTCTTAATTTCTTTTTTTTCTTTTTTGGTACTAGGAATCAAACCTAGGGGTGCTTTACTACTGAGCTACATTCCAAGCCCTTTAATTAATTTTTTTTTTTAAATTTTGAGACAGGGCCTTGCTAAGTTGCTGAGGCTGGCCTCCAACTTGGGATCCTCTTGCCTCAGTCTCCAGAGCTGCAGGGATCACAGGCATGTGTACACCACCATGCCTAGCCCTCATCTCTCTTTTTAAAACATTTAAAAATTTTTTTAGTTGTAGATGCACACAATACCTTTATTTTATTTATTTATTTTTATGTGGTGCTGAGGATCAAACCCAGTGCCTCACACATGGTAGGCAAGCACTCTACCATCAAGCCCCAACCCCATCCCCCCTCATCTTTTAATTTCGAAAAGAAGAGGGATATAGTTTGACCAAAGACACCCTTGAGCTTCCATGTGGCTTTGGATGCTGCTTTTGGGGCAGGGTATAAGGAAATCCTGGATGGGAGCCGAGGACCTCATGGTCCTACAGAGAGATGGTTTCCCCAAAGCCTCGAGGTCATGAGCATCTGTCTTCTCCATCCTGCAGGGGCCTTCCTCATTCCCTACTTCCTGACGCTCATCTTCGCGGGGGTTCCGCTCTTCCTGCTGGAGTGCTCCCTGGGCCAGTACACATCCATCGGGGGCCTGGGCGTGTGGAAGCTGGCCCCCATGTTCAAGGGTGAGTGTGGAGCAGGGTGCTGGGGGCGTGGCGATGCCCCTGCCTGCAGCCCATGTGAAGCCGGGAGCTGCAAACACCCCCAGCCCCTCTGCCCAGAGGGAGCTGCTCTGTGCACATCTGAGCAGAGTGGAGGCCATGGCAAGGGGCCCAGTGATACCTGATGTCACTTATGGAACATTGTGCTTACTGCCCATGCCTTGGACCCCACTCTGCCTGGTAAACCAACACCCTGGCCCCACCTATCACCAGCCTATTCTGGGCCCTGGCGCAGGTCCTGGCTCTCCCTGTTTCTAGCCAGTTGCTGCCTCTCTCTTAGCCTCAGTGTCCCTCGTAAGGCTTGCCTCTGAGGTTAATGATGTCCTCAATGCCGTGGGACGTGCCGGGCGGTGGCTGTCAGGACTGTATGAAGTGGAGGTGGTGACCGTGTATTCTGCCCCCAGGTGTGGGCCTTGCTGCTGCAGTACTGTCCTTCTGGCTAAACATCTACTACATCGTCATCATCTCCTGGGCCATCTATTACCTGTATAACTCCTTCACTACGGTGAGTGGCCCCTTCACCACCAGCTTCCTCAGGAGCCAGAGCCCGAGCACATCCTCTGTCCACGGGGACCATCATTCTGCAAGCAGGGCCGTTCCTCAAGGGGTACAGGGTGTGGTTTGGCTTGCATAGCCCATGTCTCCCTACAGTGATACAGCACTGTGCACTGAGTGCCTTCTCTGGCCAGGTGCTTTGTGGGGGCCAACATCTAATCCTCCAGACATACCTCTAAGAGGGGGCTGTTGTCCACCTATTTTTTTTTTTTTTAAATTTTTTTTTTAGTTGTTGATGGACACAATGTCTTTATTTTATTGCTTTGTATGTGGTGCTGAGGATCGAACTCAGGGCCTCACGCATGCGAGGCAAGCGCTCTACCGCTGAGCTACAATCCCAGCCCCTGTCCACCTATTTTGTATGGACCCCGGACAGGCTGGGTTTCAATCCTGATTCTGCTATGTATCAACTGTGCAATTTCAGGAAAGAGACTTAACCTCTCTGAATCTTGCTGTCCCCATTTAAATAAAGCTTTGCCTTAATTCCTAAAAACCAAAAACAAAACAATCCCTAGAAAATAGAGGGCTAGGTAGAGTGCTTGCCTTGCATGCACAAGGCCCCGGGTTCAATGCCCAGCACCACAAAACAAACAAACAAACAAAAAAACAGCAAATAGAATGACAGTATGCTCCAACAATTCTTTGAATACCCAAAGAATTGGGAACAGCATCTTAAAAGAGACTCAGAGAAAAGTTTGTACACCCCTGTTCTCAGCAGCATTATCCCAACAGCCAACAGGCAGGAGCAACCCACCTGTCCATCAGTGATGAACAAGTGGACAAAATGTAGCATATCTGTACAATGGGATATCATTCTGCCTTTTTTTAAAAAGGAAGGGAATTCTGACGCCTCTACAAGATGAACTTGCAGGACAGTATGCTAAGAGCAAGAAACCGTCACCAAAGGACAATTGCTCTGTGATTTCCCTTATCTGAGGTTCATAGCCTTGTCACATGTGTAGAGATGAAAAGTAGAATAAAGGCTGCCAGAGGCTCGGGAAGGGAATGGGGAATCAACTGTACAATGGGGACAGTTTCAGTTTTGTAAGATGAAAAGAATTCTGGAGATGAGTGGTGGTGATGGTTGCACGATATTTCAGATGTATTTACTGAATTGTGCACTTGAAAATGATCAAGACGGGCCAGGTGCAGTGACATACACCTGTCATCCCAGTGGCTCAGGAGGCTGAGACAGGAGGATCACAAGTTCAAGGCCAGCACCAGCAACTTAGCAAGGCCCTAAGCAACTCAGCAAGACTCTATCTCTAAATTAAATATAAAAAGGGCTGGGGATGTGGCTCAGTGGTTAAGTGCCCCTGGGTTCAATTCCTAGTTCCAAAAGAGAAAAAGAAAGAAATTATCAAAATGGTATATAATTTTTTGTGACGTGTATCTTCCCACAAAAGTTGGAAGAAAACAAAAACTGAAACCCACCCCAGTAGGTTGTTGTGAAGGTTAAGAAGCAGATACCTAGCCGGGCGCGGTGGCTCAAGCCTGTAATCCCAGCACTTAGGGAGGCTGAGACAGGAGAATCGCGAGTTCAAAGCCAGCCTCAGCAAGGGCGAGGTGCTAAGCAACTCAGTGAGACCCTGTCTCTACATAAAACACAAAATAAGGCTGGGGATGTGGCTCAGGGATCGAGTGCCCTTGAGTTCAATCCCTGGTACCAAAAAAAAAAAAAAAAGAAGAAGCAGATACCTGCCAGGTGCCTACAGCCAGGCCTGGTGTAGAGCAAGCAGTGTGTTGTTATCGTCATCGTGCAGAGAATCAAATGGACGAGGTCTTCTGCCCAAGGTCACATAGCTGGGAACTGACTCCAAAGTGGACCCAGTGACTTGACAGTGTAGCTTGGGAGGCTGGTTTTCAGAATGAGCAGAGTGAGGTTCAGAGTTTGGCTCTGATATTTCATAGCTCTGTGATCTCAAGAAAGTTGATACTCCTCTTTGATCTATAAAATTAGAATCACAGGGCTAACCTGCCTCCCAAAGCTGCTGAGAAAGAGAAGTAGGGATGATGGCTCTGAGGAGGCTCAGGGGATGGTTGAGGGTGGATAGGATGAGCAGGGCCCTTTTGCCAGCACTCAGGGGATTAGCGAGATTTATCCTCATGCCTCTGTCCTTGCAGACACTGCCCTGGAAACAGTGCGACAATCCCTGGAACACAGACCGCTGCTTCTCTAACTACAGCATGGTCAACACCACCAACATGACCAGCGCCGTGGTGGAGTTCTGGGAGTGAGTACGGGACTGTCCATAGGGGGCAGGAGGGCGGGTCAGCCAGGGCCTTGCAGGAAAGGCACCCTCAAAGGAGTCATGCAAGCCAGGCGCCGTGGCGCACGCCTGTAATCCCAGCGGCTCGGGAGGCTGAGGCAGGAAGATGGCAAGTTCAAAGCCAGCCTCAGCAAGGGTGAGGTGCTAAGCAACTCAGTGAAACCCTGTCTCCAAATAAAATACAAAACAGGGCTGGGGATGTGGCTCAGTGGTCGAGTGCCCCTGGGTTCAATTCCTGGTATGCTCCTCCCCTCCAAAAAAGAGTAATGTAGGAACCAGGTGACAGCTGTATTTTCAGAGGTGTGGATGAGCCGGAGGGAGCTCAAGCTGTTTCTTTCTCCAGAGGGCACCAGACTGTGAAGGGCCACTTGACATGAGCAATGTCCTCGGGTAGAAAACCCTGTGTAGGACAAAGCCACAGTCCAGCAAGGAGAATAACTCCCCCTGTCTCTCTCCTCCTGTCTTCCCATCTTCTGCCAATGCCTCCCCTTTGGTCAACCCAACCAGAAACCTGAGAGCAAGGAGATACCCTCCCCACCCCCAGTATAGCAGTCAACCTCTTGGGGCACAGTGCAGGGCTAGGAAGATCAGAGAGTGGATCCAGAGGGATAAGTGGAAGGGAATGACCGACCTAGCCTAAAGAGTCACTGGCAACTCCTGGGTTCATCTCTTTGGTGGAAAGAAAGCACCTGTGCTGGGCATCTGCAGAGGATCTGGGAGCGACCCAGAAGGTTCTAGAACACAGGGATAAGGAAGAGCTATTCCCAGAAGGTGGCATCAGAACAAGCAATGCCCAGTCTTTGCCGTGCTACGACCTTGATGAGTCTCTTTCCTTACCAATAAAAACCAAATTGTGCTCCAGTCAGTCCTACTTGCCAGCATCTCCCGCGGGGAGCTCTCTCAAACACACTTAAGCTCTTCATTCTGATGCGGGTGATGAGAATCAATCAGGGCTGAGTCCCGAGTCCCGTTTCCCCAGATGTTGAAGATTGAACACCCAAGAAATGCCGAGACAAGCGTAGACAAGTTTGATTTGAGGGATAGAACAGAGATATTCTCCTCTTGCAGAGAAGAGTCCTCAGAGCTGGGTGTACAAAGAAATGGGGGTGTCCTGCCCCCTTTATAGATTTTAGATTCCCTTTGTTCTCATGCTCTCCTTCTCCCCTTACCTTGCCTATATGACTAGTGATAGAAAGGTGGGCCAAAAGGTGGGGAAGGAAGTCTTCCAGGGATGCCTTTCCGTGTCTGTCCAAACAGGCAGGAAAGGAGCCACCCAAGCAGTACTTCATTAACAACTTCTTGGGAGGAAGAGTTTCCTGTAGGCAGGTAACCTTGGCAACAGGTGGAGGAGGAGGGGGAAGGGCTCTGGAGGTATTAGCATTTGATTTCCTTTCCTTTCCAACCAGCCCCCATCTTTCCTATCTGACCCAATCATTTCTTATTTACACTGATTGTCTTTTGGCCCGCCTCACCGCCACTTCAATTCAACCTTTGATTCTTAAACATTTCTTGAGTACCTACTATGTGCCAATGCGATCATCTACCCAGATATGCAAACAGGCAACAGCAGCACCAGGTGGATGGGGGCTAAAGGGAGGGATATGCAGGAGCCCCCCGGGAAGCTGCTGGACCAGCCACGGTGTTGGCGAGACAGGTGCTGGCAGAGAGCAGAGTGTGCCCGAAGGTGCAGAGAGCAGGCTGGGTACAGACAGGGGGTTCAGCCTGATGAGGGTTGGAATGGTGGGAAGTGCAAAGACCAGAAGGAAAGCAGGGGCCGACTCACAAGACCTTGGGAGGCCTCCAGGGAGTTAGCGCTTCATTCTGGGAACAAGAGGGAGCTCTTCTTTGCAGGATATTAAGCAGGAAAGTGACAGGGTCAGACTTAACAATTTAGAAGGATCCCTTGGGCCACAGTGGTGGCAGAGTGAAAGCAAAGGTTGGGTCCCCCTAGGAGGCTCCTGTGGCCCCAGGTCCAGGTAAGCAATTACGGCTGCTGAGCTAAGGGCCCCGCAGGTCCTGCTGTCTTTGACCTCTTCACCAAACAGCGCTTTTCTAGTGATTTCTATAATGATCTTCATAGTCCCCATCCAAATCACGGGATCACCAGGTCTGCACATTCTCTGGGGAAGATATTGTCTGTCCTCATGCCCTGGGTACCCCTGGGTCACTCCAGCTCCCTTCGTCCCATGTGATTTCTCTTCCCTCTTCTGTTCCACAGGCGCAACATGCATCAGATGACAGACGGGCTGGATAAGCCAGGTCAGATCCGCTGGCCACTGGCTATCACCCTGGCCATCGCCTGGATCCTTGTGTATTTTTGTATTTGGAAGGGTGTTGGCTGGACCGGAAAGGTAGGGAATGTGGGTGCAAAGAGGGGATGGAGGGATGGGATGGGACGAGAGATGGGTCTGCAGAGGGATCTGAGCCCTGGGATTGATCTGAGCTCCTGGCACACGTCTCAGGAGCCCCATCCAACATTGAGCTAAGCAGATCCTTTCAGCTCTTTGCTGCTCAGTCTCCTTCTCTGTGAAATGAGAATAATCTGATCCTCCACCTTCTAGATCAATTCTGAGCATTGAAAGCAGAGATGAAAGTCGGGCCTGTAGCACAACGTCAACCTCACCATGAGTCCCATGAGATTCCACCAGGTCTGGTGGCTGTCACAAAACAGGGGAGAAATGTTGCTCAAGGACTACTGAACACACTTTTCCTGAGCATCTACTTTGTGCCAAGCCTTGTCTTCGGTGCTGGGGTCACAGAGATAAAAAGTTCACATCCTGACCCAGAGACTGATAGATGAATAGTTAATGACTAAGGCTCTGTATTTGAATAGTCCTGAGTTCTGATCCTGACTTGGTTATCTGTGGGCCCTGTGACCTCAGGAGAAACTGTTTGCCTCTCTGAAACTCAGTTTCCTATTCTGTAAAATTGGGCTAATAATGATGCCCAGCCACTGGTTTGTTATGAGAATCAAAGGAGCCAATTATTTTACAAAGCAAAATTTCCAGCGAGGGAAATTGTCATTCATTTTGTTTTTATCACGGCAAGTGTGGAGCAATGCCAAGCTGGGGTGTCCAGCCCAGGGATGTTGGGGTGCTGACCAGGGACAGGAGCCAGGTTTTTCCCTGGCCCTGTTCTGAAGAAAACTATGAGGGCAAGTGTGTGGGCTGAGGTTTCACAGTAAAGGATGGAGAAGGGGTTTGAACTGAATCAGGCTGGAGGCAGAAAAATCAGAACCATCTAAGGGGCTGATAGGAGGTTCTGGAAGAGGTTGTGGAAATGAGCAAAGAAAAGCTTCACCAGTTCCACATTTGGGCACTGGCAACGCCCATGAAAACTACCCTGTTTCATTCTGGTGGAAACTTTGGACCCACTAGGTCTTCAGATCCAAGGCTAGTGTCAAACATTTCTGCTCTGTTCCTAGGACTAGGGAGATCAGAGGGAGCACAGGTGTCTCCCAGTCTCACTTTAGGAAGCAAAAAAGTATAGAGTTTAAGGGCTTTGGAAGAGAATTTAAATCTCAGTTCCCCTGCTTTTGGATCTGTGCTCGTGAGCAAGTCATTTGACCTCTCTGCACCTCGGTCTCCTCCCCTGTTGAAATGGTCACAATAACAGTATCTTACAAGGTTGTTGTAAAGGGGGCTAGTTTTTGCAGAATGCTTAGACTATGCCTAGAACATAGCTGGCACTCAGCACATAGTATTAATTATAATCATTTGGGGGTGGTATCAAGGGTTCCTGCTATAGGGCTGAGGATGTGGCTCGGTGGTAGAGTGCTTGCCCAGCATGCACAAGGCCCTGGGTTTGATCTCCAGTACTGTAAAAAAAAAAAAAGGTTTTTTTTTCCTGTTTTCCTGTACATTAGAAGACTGTACTTCTTGGGGAAAGAGGATAGGCTCCCCTAGCTGCATCTTTTGGAGGTTTCATCAATATGCATTTATTAAATGCTTTCTGTGTGCCTGGCTCCATGCTGAACATGAAAGACAGGGAGTACAAGATCAAGCTAAAATATTTTAAGTATGTTGTATGTCCTCATACAATCAACATTTCTGAGTAGCAAGAGTGATTATACCCATTTTCCAGACAAGACAAAGTGAGGCTCAGGATAAGACATTGACCCAAAGTCACACCACCTACAGGTAATACAGATGATTCTGAATTCCTCTTTCCATAACTCAAAGTGCAGTGGTTTTTCTAGAGGGTCAAGGCTGCCTTTCCTAATCCTGAAGGATCCTCTAGCCAAATCAGAGAGATGAAAGTAGAACAGAAAACAACCCCTGCTGACATGGAAATAGGGTCACATCAGATTCTGAGATCCAAAGGTCTTGAGCTTGAAAATGGCTCTTCTATGCTAGTGAGCTAAGAAATGCAATTTCACACAGCATCAGCCTTTTGATGATCAATTTGACAAAAAATAATTTTTAATATTACTCTACTTAGTGCTGGCACTGCCAGGAAGCCTCTCTAATGCTGAGTCGAATTCCATTTCTAGAACCAGTCCAGCAAGATGGATTAAGAGCCTTAGAGAAGCATATTCCTTTTTATCAGTGATTCCACTGCTAGAAATATTGCCCAAGAGCAGTGTAATAATTTTGTAAATCAAGGGCTGGGGTTGTGGCTCAGTGGTAGAGCACTTGGGTTTGATTCTCAGCAACACATATAATTAAAAGAATAAGATAAAAATCCATCAACAACTAAAAACATTAAAAAAATAATTTTGTAAATCAAGATTCATACACAGATGTTCAATGTGGCATTGAGATTCCCATGAAATCGGAAATAACCTAAATGGAAAGGGAGGGGTGGTGGTGCTTAAAAATGGACTGATTTCACCGGGGACTACTTTCTGTAAAGAACAATCATATTGTTCATGAAACAGTGAACAGAACTGTATGTACTGTGATTTTTAACCTTAAACCTGTTAAGCAACCAGGCAACTGCAAAATTTGAGTCTCCTTTTATAAGAAAATGTAAACACATGTCCGGAGGAGTCTCACCTGAGGAACACTAGAATGTTAACATCCACGCCTTTACCTAATGGTCAGACACTTATGGAGTGTCTACTGTATACCATGGACTGTCCTAGGTATTTGGAGAGCAGAGAGGTGAAAATATAAGTCCTGTCTCTCATGTCACTTTTATTCTTGGGCCTGTTGAAGGCTGTGTGTGTGTGTGTGTGTGTGTGATTTTAAAATGTTCTCAGGAAGAAGGGAAAAACTAGGTGCTGAGCTAATTGTTTCAGAATGTGAGGAGGGGCTTCAGAAAAGTGGCCGAGCAGAGCAGGTTAGGAATCCAGGAAGGCTTCCTGGAGGAAGAACTGGACCCAAAGCCCAGAGCCAGAATAGGTACCAATGCAGGCAAAGTGAGGTGGGTGGGAGCTTGGGCGCTTTGGAGCGGGTGCGACCTGGACTCACTTTCCTCTCAGGTGGTCTACTTCTCCGCCACGTATCCCTACATCATGCTTATCATTCTGTTTTTCCGCGGAGTGACACTGCCCGGGGCCAAGGAGGGCATTCTCTTCTACATCACCCCTAACTTCCGCAAGCTGTCGGACTCTGAGGTGAGCTGCGCTCCGGGCCAGGGTCTTGGAAGGCACAGCCCAGATTAAGAGTAAACCTGAGTCCTGAGCCCCCGCTTACAAGTTACCCTCCCTCTCTGATGTGCTCATGCAAATTGGGGTCGTTGTCAGTTACCGCTGGTCAGTGAGCACACTGAGAGACCACGGGAGGCTGTGGCTGTAATTATTACTATACGTAGACCATTTTTGATCATTCTGCCCACAGGTGTGGCTGGATGCAGCTACTCAGATCTTCTTCTCCTACGGGCTGGGCCTGGGATCCCTGATTGCTCTTGGGAGCTACAATTCTTTTCACAACAACGTCTACAGGTGCAAACCCCTTCCTTCCCGGCCACGCCCCTCGACCACCACGCCCACCTGCGGCCACACCCCCTGGCGGTCTTCTGTTAGGTTCCTCTCTGACCACTTTGCCCTCTCAATTATTTTCTGATACAGTCCCTCATGGTCACCCCTTCCAGCTTCGACCTTTCCCTGACCCTTTTGGTTGTGCCTTACCCTGGCTTGCTCTGGGACCTGAGCTTCTGGGGCCACTTTAACCTGTAGGTACCCTCCCAGGTACCCTCCTCCTAGCCCCGCCCCTGGACAACCGCTGCCACTAGCACCGCCTTCCAGTCAGCCTCTTCCTCCCTGACTGGACCCCTCCCTTTCCAGGGACTCCATCATCGTCTGCTGCATCAATTCCTGCACCAGCATGTTCGCCGGATTTGTCATCTTCTCCATCGTGGGCTTCATGGCTCATGTCACCAAGAGGTCCATTGCTGATGTGGCGGCCTCAGGTCAGTGCTGCACCGTGGAGGGCCCCAGCTGCTGGGGAATAAGAAGCTAACTCCCCTGGCATTTGCGGTCATCAGGAAGATACATTTTGGTCCACCTCGAACATGATCGCTTCCATGATACAAAGTCCCCCAAATTCAGGCTTTGGTTCTGGGCTTCAAAAATGTTCTCACTACATGAGCTGTGCCCACTCTGCTCCCTACACCATTGTCAATGACAAGGGCCAGAGGAAAACCCCCAGGCGACCCCACCCGCTTCCCTGTGCAAGCAGTTGTCCGGAGAGACTCACTGTGTGCACTGCAGAAGCCCTTGAGACTCAAGGAGGTGACACATATAACTTGTCCCTTAGAGAACTAGGCTGGTTATGTGGAAAGGAACAGTTCCCAGCTGAGGTTCTAATCTCCCCTTCAAGGGCAGCCCCCATCTTATTATTCTGGAACTCTCCATTCACCACCACTTGCGCCCCAATTTCAGAGCCAGACCCAGGGAAATTAGTCTCTTTCCTTTCTTCTCATTCCAAGATTTCCCATGAACTATTACACTCAGATACTACATGTCCCTACCAGACCTCTCCAGCCTTCTCCACCCCTGTGTTCCCCATCCCAGAGGAGTCCGCCATCCGGTGCCGAGGCCAGAAATCTCAGCATCAGCCCTGACTCTTTCCTCACCCTCACCCCACAAGCCAGCTTGTACCAGGACCAGTCAGTCCTGCCCTGCCCCCTGCCTCCTCACTATCTCTCCATCTGCCACCTCTCTGCACCTACATTATCCCTACTGCTGGCCAAGTCATTGGAGTCCCACATCAGGATGATGGTCACAGCTCCTCACCAATCCTGATTCCTTTGGAACACAACTTTTCACCTACTGTGTTTCCTAAGCAGCTGATGGCACTCACTGAGAAAATGAAATATTATAAAGCTAGGAGAACGGATGTTATGTGGGTATGCCATAGGTACTCAATACCCTTTTTCCTTGTTTGCCCTTTCTCCCACAGGCCCCGGGCTGGCATTCCTGGCATACCCAGAGGCAGTGACCCAGCTGCCCATCTCTCCCCTCTGGGCCATCCTCTTCTTCTCCATGCTGCTGATGTTGGGCATTGACAGCCAGGTGAGTGCTTTCCTTTCAAGCACCCTCCCACCCCCAGCCTCCTTAGTTCATCTAAAAGCAGAGAAAGGAGGCCACTCTTCAGCCCCCTTGAAGATGACCAAGAATTCCAGACCCCTAGAATGTTCCATTGCATGAGACTTTAGGATGCAACTCAGCCAACTCCTTCATTTCCCAGAAAGGGAAACTGATGCCCAGAGGGACAATGCTTTCCTGAGTTTGCAAAGTGAGCCAGGGGCAAAATCAGCCTGGATCCTGGGGCTGTCCTGGCCCTGCTGTCTCTGTGCTGCTGGGCTTCTTGTCTCCTCCTCCAGGGCCAGGCTTTGGGAGGGTTGGGGCTTGGGATTCCTGTAGGTGGCTGACCTCTTTTGCCACTGCAGTTCTGCACTGTGGAGGGCTTTATCACGGCCCTGGTGGACGAGTACCCCAGACTCCTCCGTAACCGAAGAGAGCTCTTCATTGCTGCTGTGTGCATCATCTCCTACCTGATTGGCCTCTCTAACATCACCCAGGTGGGCTCAATGGGCACCTGACACACCCCAGAGCTTCCCCAGGGCCTCCATTACCAACCCAGTCATATCCCACCTTCCATCCCTGCATTGTGCTCCCTCTGTGCCGAGCAAGGAGTTAGACGGGGTGGTCACCCCAGGCTGGTGGCAGACAAAGGCATAGAGCTAGAAAATACAAGAAAAAGCTAGAAAGTGCAGCACCTAACCTGTCCTGGGCACCGGCAACTGCTTCCTGGAGCTGAGTTGCAAAAGGCCCTCATCAATGAGATAATCAAGTTGGAGTTGCACATTTGTGGCTGACACTGCTCAAAGCTTCCTTTCATTGTCACTTTTCTTTCTGTATTTATATTAATGAGTAATGCACTCTGTATTCAAGGCCCTCCCAGTTTAGTTGAGAGATATACACATAACAGGTGAATTGTACAATAAATATAAATGGCTCTAAAACTGTAAACTCAGCTTCTAGGACTCATCATAATTCACACACCACCCCTGGGTCCAAATACAGTTCTGATCCAGAGTCATTGTTTCCCCATTCCTGCATTCATTTTTATTTGCTGAACACTTACCATGGGCCTCGCGTGACTCTGGAAATGCAACCATTAGCATTACGGGCACTGCCGTGTCTGCTCTCTTGGAGCTTACATTTTGATAGATAAGACTGGCATACAAATGAGATGATTCAGAGAGTAAATGCCATGAGAAAAGGGGATAAGAAGATGGAAAGTGACTAGCAGGGATGAGAGGGACTCTACTTGGGACAGCGTAGTCAGAAGAGGTTGAGCTGAGATTTAAATGGTGAGGAAGAGCCAGTCAGAGGGGGATCTGGGGCAAGAAAGCAGAGCATGTGCAAAGGCCAGGAGGTGAGAATGGGCTTGGGAAGCTTGATGGACAGGAAGAAAGTTAGAGTGGTGGATGGGGATGCAGAACTAGACCATGTAGGACCTTGGGGGCATTTAGATTAGATTTGATTTGAATTGATATCTCACCTATTTATATTATATTATTGTCTTCTTTAAGCCAGAGAAGGTTTTAAGCAGGGAAGAGGCATGACTGATTTTATTTATGGAAAGATAGTTGTGGTCACCAAATCCACATTCTGCCCTCCAGCCCTTCCAGAAATAGGGTATCTCCCTCTACCACCTGGACATTTTCTTCCCAGTCCCCATAAAGTGAACATCCTCATACTGTCATGCCCACAGGGCCCTTAGTCCTTATTCTAATCTATCCTTGAGCTTTCTTGCTGCAGTGTAACCTAATCCCAGCCTCTTCAGGCTCTTCAAGCTCCAAAGCTGAGTGCAGTGGGTGCTGTAGGGAAGTGGATCTTTTTTTTTTTTTTTGGTCCCAAGGACTGAACTCAGGGGCACTCACACACTGAGCCACATCCCCTGCCCTATTTTGTGTTTTATGTAGAGACAGGGTCTCACTGAGTTGCTTAGCACCTCGCCGTTGCTGAGGCTGGCTTTGAACTCACTATTCTCCTGTCTCAGCCTCCCTAAGTGCTGGGGTTACAGGCGTGCGCCACCACACCTGGCTAGGAAGTAGATCTTTATTCACCCTCTTTTCCTCTTGCAGGGGGGCATTTATGTCTTCAAACTTTTCGATTACTACTCTGCCAGTGGCATGAGCCTGCTGTTCCTCGTGTTCTTTGAATGCGTCTCCATTTCCTGGTTTTATGGTGAGCACCACCCCTCTTCTCTCATTAATTAATTAATTCATTCGTTCATTCATTCCTTTCTTCAGTCATCTATCAACAATACAATTTGAACACCAAACCCCCCACAGTAATTTAGTCTTCACAACCATTCAGTGAGATTAGCATAGAAGGCCCTCATGTTTAGATTTAAAAAGAACAGCCAAATAAATTATTTTATAACAGGAGCCAACATTTCTCCACCCAGTAAAGCCATGGAAGAAATGACTGGGGGGATGTCGAATGGGAGGGACATTAAGAGTAAGAAAGATACATTTTCTTTCTTTCTTTCTTTGTTTTTGTGTCAGGATTGAACCCAGGGGTGCTTAACCACTGAGCCACATCCCCAGCCCTTGTTATATTTAACTGGGAAACAGGGTCTCACTAAGTTGCTTAGTGCCTCACTAAGTTGCTGAGGCTGGCCTCAAACTTGTGATCCTCCTGCCTCAGCCTCACAAGCCACTGAGATAACAGGCATGCACCACCGAGCCTGGCTGGAAGACACATTTTCTAAGTGTCTTTTTCTTGGTAGATATCTTCACATTCAGATGTCTTGCTTTCTTATTTGCTGTAGGAATTTGGCTATTGAAAAATGCTTCAATAACCCTAGCATCTGTTCCATGTTTCATATAAGGAAACTGAGGCTCAGAGAAGTTAGATGATTGGCTTCTGGTCACAATGTAAGAAAGTAGTGGAGTTGGGCTTTGAACCTACAGTCCCCACAGCTCACCTACCCATCCTGCTCTTGCTTTGATTTACAGGTGTCAACCGATTTTATGATAATATCCAAGAGATGGTTGGCTCCAGACCTTGTATCTGGTGGAAACTCTGCTGGTCTTTCTTCACCCCCATCATTGTGGCGGTAAGGACAAGGCTTGACTGTCCCAATGGCATGAGGCTAGCCTGGATCTGGGGACAACTCAACTCCAGAGAGAAACTTCTGCAGGCAAAGGCAGGAGGAAGGGGCCCCAGGATCCCTGTTCCTTAATAATACTTCTCCCTACCATTTGTTGAGCACCTGCTCTGGGACCTGCTCATGTGACATCCCCTTAACATCCTCAGTGAAACAGGCATTATTTTAAAAAAATTTTGTGTAGTTGTAGATGAACAGAATGCCTTTATTTTTACATGATGCTAAGGATTGAACCCAGTGACTCACACATGCTAGGCAAGTGCTCTGCCACTGAGCCACACCCTAGCCTGAAAGCAGGCATTATTATCTCACTCCACCACGAGGGAGCCGGGGCTCCCCTAGCCAGCCTCACTCAGCAAGTTAGTGCTGGGGTTCAAAGCACCTCATCCTGACCCAGAAACCCAAGCTCTTGGCACCAGGAGGCCTGTTGCTCTCAGTAACTCTCTTTTTTTTTTTTTTTTTTGGTACTGGGGATTGAACTCAGGGGTACTCTACCACTGAGCCACATCCCCAGCCCTATTTTGTGTTTTATGTAGAGACAGGGTCTCACTGAGTTGCTTAGCGCCTCGCCATTGCTGAGGCTGGCTTTGAACTCGCGATTCTCCTGTCTCAGCCTCCCTAAGTGCTGGGATTACAGGC
>CM053416.1:4813096-4867001 GCA_028644305.1 Xerus rutilus | reverse complement strand
CTCAGTAACTCTCATTCTCTCCCAAGAAGAGGAGCTGAGATCCAGGTGTCCTGAAAGAATTCACTCTAGGGCCCTGAAGTGGAGACTAGGCCACTGCATACATAGTGTCCTACACAAGGGCACCCAGCCTGTGGCATACAGGGAGCCTGACACCTAACCCTTGCTCTGGAAGGACAGGCCACGCCAGAGATGGTGCATTTTCTATTATAGAGATGGAGATGACTTTCTGCTGGCCTCCCCAGAGAAGGTGCATTTCCTATTATGCACAAAGGCATCTTGTGTACAAGCAGTGGCCTTGGGTACAGGACTCCCAGGATACTGGGCCTTTGTAGGTTTAGCCTTGGGAGGAGCGTGGAGGGTGGTGGGTCATGGACTTGAAGGGAGGGACCTCAGTTGTCTGGCCTGGGTGAATGACTGCTCCCTCTCCTCCACCTTCCCCAGGGTGTGTTCATTTTCAGCGCTGTGCAGATGACTCCTCTCACCATGGGAAGCTATGTTTTCCCCAAGTGGGGCCAGGGCGTGGGCTGGCTCATGGCTTTGTCTTCCATGGTACTCATCCCTGGGTACATGGCCTACATGTTTCTCACCTTAAAGGGCTCCCTGAAGCAGGTAAGTGCTTTCCTACACTTGGAATTCATTGCTAGTCCTCTTCTCTTGCTGTGCTAGACACAGGCCCAGGCCCTGTGGAATACAAGGTCTAGCTGGGGAGCCCAGACAAGTCAACAGCCAGTGACATAAGTGTGTCATAGGGGCACCATTGGGGAAGCCAAGGAGATGAGAGGAAGTAGCACTACCTAGTCCTTCCTGACTTGAGGAGGATTAGAAAAGGCTTCCTGGAAGAGCGGAGACCTGAAGATAGACCCAACTTAGTGGCAGAAGCAGAAATAATGGTTTTAGAAGGGGAAGGGGAGGGAGGACAAGATAGGAGGCATGTGCAAAGGTCCAGGGATATAAACTGCATTTGCTGAACTGAAGGAGATCAATGTAGCAGGAGGGAAGAATGAGGAGGGGTGGAGGGAAGCCATAAGAGATGAGGCTAGAGCTGGGCGCGGTGGCACAAGCCTGTAATCCCAGTACTTTGGGAGGCTGAGACAGGAGAATCATGAGTTCAAAGCCAGCCTCAGCAATGGCGAGGTGCTAAGCAATTCAGTGAGACCCTGTCTCTAAATAAAATACAAAACAGGGCTGGGGAGGTGACTCAGTGGTTGAGTGCCCCTGAGTTCAATCTCCAGTACCAAAAAAAAAAAAGATGAGGTTGGGGATGTAGGAAAGCCAGGCCAGATCATGAAGGGCTTTGAAAATAAGGACAAGAATTTTAGACTTCATCCTGAGGGCTATGAGGAATCTGTCGGGGTTTGGAGCAGATGAAGGGGACCAGGTTTACTGTGGGCTTTTCTCTAGATCACATTCATGGGCTTGATATATAGGAAATGTGGTCTGACTCTCAAGGAAATGTACATCACCCCATCATTATATACCTGTTGAGGATCCCTTAGCCAAAATGTTAGGGAATAGAAGTATTTTGCATTTCAGAGATTTTTTTTGGGGGGGGGTAGGTTGGAATATGTGTGTGTGTGTGTGTGTGTGTGTGTGTGTGTGTGTATAAAATGAGATATCTTGGTATTGGGACTCAAGTCTAAATGTGAAATTCATACACAAAGGCTGAAGGTGATTTTATACAATATTTTTAGTGCACCTGTGCTTTGACTTTGACATGTCACATGAAGTCAAGTGTGGAATTTTCTACTTGTGGTGTCACGTCAATGCTCAAAAATTTCGGATTTGGGAGCATTTCTGATTTCAGATTTTTGCATGAGCGAAATGCAAGCTGGTCCCTGCCAGGTCTTTGTTGAATTGCATTGAATTCTTTTTTTTTTTTTAATGTTTGTTTTTTAGTTGTAGGTGACAGAATATCTTTATTTTACTTTTATGTGGTGCTGAGGATCGAACCCAGTGCCTTATGCGTGCTAGGCGGGCACGCTACCACTGCGCCATAATCCCAGCCCCTGCCTTGAATTCTTAAATGAAGCAGGGTACTGATAGCGCACAGGGAAAAGAGACGCTGGTGGGATATGTGTAGGCTGGGATCACTCTGCCCAGGAGGAGGTTTGAGCGAACTGCAGAGGGCAGGGCGTCCTAGCAAGGCCTGGGTGAGGTGGTTCCCCTTGAAGATGTACCTGCCAATTGCGGCCAGAAGGGGGAGCTCCAAGGTCGAAGGCATGGGGAAGATGCGTGTAGGTTGTTGCATTCGGACCCTGAGTTGCTGGGCCAGCCTCCCCCTTTCGCAGATAGAGAAAATGAGGCCCCAAACTGGGAAGCTGCTCACCCAGCCCTTGCAGTAAGTTATTAACAACGCCAGGGCATGCAGCCCTTTCTTCTGACTCCAAGTCCAAAGCTTTTGTCTTCCGTAATTCTCTGCGCAGCCCCAAAGGGCAGTTGAGTCTTGAAGTGGCAGAGGAGCAAAAGGAGTGTGTTGGAGAACACAGCCCATGCAAAGGCCTGGCGGTGGAAAAGGCGAAGGGTCAGGGTGTCCAAACTGACAGGGCAGAGTTGCAGGGGATGTGTGTAGCAAAGGCAGCCAGGGATTCATCCACTCAGCAAATCTGCCGTGTGCCAGACACTACTGTCAGTGCTGGGGACACGGCCATGAAGAAAACAAGCAGAAACTGCCCTCATGGAGCTTACAGTCTAGCAGAAGAAGAATAATAATTAAAAAATAGATAGAAACAAGATGAGAGTAAGTACCATGGAGAAAAAAATAAAGTAAGTAGGGGGTTAGGGAGCGCAAGGCCTCACTGAGAAGATAAAACACTTGAGCTCAGATCTAAGGAAGGAGAGAGCAAACTGCGCAACTATCCGAAAGGAAGGGTATGCCTGGTAGAGGCAGAGTATGGGCAAAGGCCCTGAGGCAGGAGCATGCCTGGTGTATGTGAAGAATGGTGTGGCTGAAATATGAATGAGGGTGGAGAGGGGAAGAAGGGAGCAGCCCATCCCCCACCATGCCAAGCCTCATGCCTCCCTCACTGGTACCCACAGCGCATCCAGGTGATGATCCAGCCCAGCGAAGATATCGTCCGCCCGGAGAATGGTCCAGAGCAGCCCCAGGCCGGCAGCTCAGCCACCAAAGAGGCCTACATCTAGGGGCGAGGGGCCGCTCGCCGACCCAACACTGTCACCCCCCAACCTGGTTGAAGACGACCACCACTTGATGACTGAAGATACCTTCTATCTCCACCTACCTCAAGTGGCGAGTCCAGACTCCATCACCACACAAAGAGAAGGGAGGTGGGGGGGCAGTCAAACCCTTGGGCGGGCCCTGCCATGGGCAATGTAACCCAGTGGCTCCCAGCATCCGGCGGGCTGGTGACCTTTCTCATCAGGGCCCCATAAGCATCAAGCGGTCCGTTGACATTCGTAACTGCCGTGGTAGCTCATTTTTATCCCGCCAGCGAGTGTGATCTGGCCAGGCCACACACACACACATACTCCTGGCTTTTAGTCCTATTCCTGACTGTTTTATTGCCGAACCCTGTGACTGTTATCTTGGACTTTGCAGGAGGTCATTTCTGCCAGACGCTGCTCTGGACAAAAGATAAGGGTGTTTTGTATGACGGGGACTGCCAGGGAGAGTTTACTCTAGGTGGCAGGGAACCAGCGGAGCTCTGACTTTTTTCTTTTTCTTTTTTTTTATTTTCTCCTTCCTGAGGCAGCTGGACAAAACAATGACCCTCAAAGACCTCTGTATGTATTCCCAGAGCTGCTTCACAAGCAGCTATAAGCATCCTTTCTTTCCCAAGGGAATGGACACCTCTGCAGCTCCACATCCCTGTCCTGTCCTCGTCAGCCAGGCCATTCTGATTGGATCTGGCCCAACTACCATCTAGGCCCAAAGGGGCTCACTTGCTGGGGGAAAAATGCCACAAGCACAATTCATTTCCTTTGATCATCATTCCTAGGGAACTTCAGGGCCCCCTGGGGACATTCCCCAATTAGGATCTCTAGTTTCTCTCAAGCAGCCCAATTTTACAGAGCACAAAACCACTGCAGAGTTGAAATCAAGGTGAAGGGTGTGTCGGAGGGTCAAGACCATTCCAATTATCCTTCTGTTTCCCTCTTAAACTGTCATTCACTGCCAACCCCATTCCAAGCTGCCATCTCCTCTCCTTCCTGGAATTTCCTCAGCAGGGGTCTCCTCACTGCCACTCAAATCTACGCAGCCCATGAGCCAACTGAGGAGCCAGTATGAATCCAGAGACTCTACCCCATCTCACCCCCAGATGCCAGACAATGTGCTTCCGAGACTTAAAAGTGCTTCATTGGAAAGGGATATTTATTCCTTTCTGGAATTGGGCTCCATGGTGCTGGCAGCAGCGAAGCGGGTGAAGACAGTGTCTCAAAAGTTCCAGCAGCTCAGCCTTTTGCATTTGCCAGGAAGATGGGTTCCCATGTAGCAAAGCGTATGTCGTGCCCCGTAGCTCCTTAGCTCATTAGCTCACAGACTGTGTTTTATTATGACTAATCCTTAATAACTATGATAAATAACTGTGACTGTGGGTTTTTTTTAATCTCTTGTCATTTTCATCCAAAAGTGACCAGCATACCGGTTCTTGCAATAAGGTATTACCCTCAGAGTATTAAGCACATTATTGTAGAAATAATAATATGTAATGCACCTAGAAATGCACACACATGCACACTCATTCTCACGTGTGGCACATAGGGTCCCATGTGATATTGCGTAGGAAATCTACAGCCTTCTCCCGAGGTTGTCTATAAAAATAGTCTCATTGCTAAGGCATCCCCGATGCCGAGTGGCAAAGCCATGATCAAGCTGCATATGTATTAAGTCCTAGGTTTAGAAATGAAAGGACCCTGCACTGTGTCCCCTGGTCCCATCCAACCCCATCCGTGTGTGAGTTCCTTTAGAATAAGAGCAGAGAGGCTTCTAACTTTCTCTTTGTTCTTCAGTGTGAAACCGAGACCAAGTCTTTCTAAGTATATTTAATGTTTGTAAGCAACTCTAACTGAGATGTTTGGCAAGAAATCCCCTAACTGATTTCCATCCAAACTTACCTTATAGAGCACAATAGTGTAAGTGTCGTACATTTACTGTGAGAACTGTGAATATGTGTAACTTTTTTCTTCCTTCCTTTCTTTCTTTCTTTTTTTTTTTTAGTATTTGCCCAGGGAGGGAAAAAGATATTGTATTATCATATATGCTTTTTGTTTTTGCAATAAGGATTTATTCTCAGAACACCAAGTAAATCTATCTCTATATAAAAAATATATGTAATATATACATATTCAAACTATATACAGAGCCTGTTTTAAAAAAAATTACAGTATTATTTAGTAAAATTATCTGTTCTATGGACCAAATGTAAAATATTTATAAATGAAGATACATTTTAAATGTCTATAAATGGTGTCATAACCAGAGCACGGGCGTTATGTACGCTTCTAAGAATTTAGAGGAAAAATAATAAAGGTTCTATGATATACAACATCAGACCTTCAGTTCTTTTGGGGATGGGCAGGATAGCCTCTTTCATCAAAGCAACAGCACAAACATACAAAACTGTCTCTCTCCCCCCTAACAGGGAGAGATTTGGGTTCAAAATTCAGTGAAATGGAGCTGGACTTCCCCAGTCTTAGAATGAGTAGATAGATAATGACTCTGAGCTATATAAAAGATGGGCATTTGGTCAACTAAATAAAGATCTAAAACTGAAGGATGGCAGTAGCATGTTTAGTTAACAATGACATTTGTTCACTCACAGACTCATTCCTCAAAATTTTTAATTTTTTTTTTCAATCTTATTTAGAAAAATGTGACTTCCATAGAGGGGTCATGAGAATAGTTCAGTGGATGACTGTATATGCTTCACCCAGATTTGCCACTGGTTAACATGTTGTCCTGTTTATTTAAACCCTGTCTCCCCTCTGACTCTATCAAGGTTCAGTCTGGAAAGGGGGAACCACTGTCAATATAATGGAACAGGGATTTGTTACAGGGACAAGACCTTAGACAATTGTGAGAGAGATTAGAACATAAGTCTGAAAGCGGTGGGGGATCAGAGCAAATGTCCCCTATGTTCCTTGTCACATTTTTTGCATATGGCTTTCAAGATGCCAAATGAATACAGGTTCTACTGGGTCTACAATGCATGGGAGTTGAGCAAGACTCAAAAGTTAGTACGTGGTAAGCATGGTTATGTCCACAGTGAGTTATCAGGGCCTCCCAGAATCCTGAGAGGTTATACTCTCCATTATAATCAAGAACTTGCTTCTAACTTGCCAGAAAGAAGGCAGACTGAGAAACCTACCAACCAGGGAACCCCTCTCATATCCTTTTTTTAAAAAAATATTTTTTAGTTGTCAATGGACCTTTTTTTAAATTTATTTATATGTGGTGCTGAGAATTGAACCCAGTGCCTCATGCATGCTAGGCAAGCACTCTACCACTGAGCCACACCCCAGCCCCTTCTCATATCCTTTTTTAATGCAAGTGCTATGATTTGGATATGGTTTGAATGTGCACCCCAAAGGTCCATGTCCTAGAACCTTGGTTCTCCAGTGTGAAGAGGTAGAGTGTAGAGGAAGGTGGCTTGGTTATTGGGAATATCACCCTTTTCAAAAGGAATTAATGTCATTCTCATGGGAACCCAATTATTTCTCCCAAGAGGGTTGTTATAAAAGAGCAAGGGCTGATCCCTTCCTAGTCTTTGGATGTGTGATCTGTCCTTTCTTACCTGCTCCTACCTATGCCAACTGCCATGAAGCCCTTACCAAAGCTAGCACCGTGCTGTTTGGACTTTTGGCCTCCAAAACTGTGAGCTAACTAAATGTCTTTTCTTTATAAGTTACTTAGCTTCAGGTACTTTATTATAGCAAGGAAACACAATAAAAACAGTAAGTTACTTCTGTGTAGCTTTTACACTAAAAATGGTGGCATATCAATGAAGGAAAGGGAAAGACAAGGCAACCCATACTTTATTTTTCTTACTTATCAATTAGCCGAAAGTAATGAGTGTTGGCACAATGTATGCCTATCAAGAAGAGAAACTTGGGCTGTGGCTGTCCACTCTGAGTGGCAGAGAGCTTGCCTAGCATGCCTGAGGCACTGGGTTCTATCCTTAGTACCAGATATGAAAATAAGCAAATAAAGACACGCTGTCCATCTACAACTACAAAAAAGAAAAAAAAGAAATAAAGAGAAACTTAATCTTGTTCAGGGTTTCACTGCTCTCCTAAGAATGAAATACACATTCATTTTCAAGCTTTGAAATACATATCCTGTAATTTCACATACAATTTAAATGATCTCCTATCTGCATTTGCATATTGTAAAAATGAACAGGAAAACTTTATGACGCCAGTTTAAATTTTCCTTTATTTAGAACATTAAATAGCAAATAAAGAAAACACTAAACTTAGTGGAGAGAGAGACCACGGGAGGAAAGAGAAGTTTTATACTTGGTTACCTTAACAGCATTTTCCTCCCTGCTTTTGAAACAAGGTGCCCTGCACTTTCCTTTTGCCCTGCTTCCTGTAGCTGACGTGGGGAAGAGTTTAGCAAAGTGCTATAGTTCCGATCTTTAACATCTTCCAGTTTCACCTATTAAAGAGTTGGTCCCCAACCCCTGGCGCTAATGATGGAAGCTTAACAGGCAGGGCCTAGTGGAAGGAAGTGAGATCACTGGGGGCGTGTCCTTGTGATCCATTAGGACCCGCCCCTTCCTGTCTGCGTTCTCCTTCCCGCGGGCCGGCACGCGGCTTTTCTCCGCCTTGCACCGCAGCCACGTTCCCCTGCCGCGCCTCAGGCCGCAAAGCGCGGTTGTTCTGAAACCTTTAAAACTGTGAGTTAAAACACACTTTTCCTCTTTCATGTTGGCTCTTTTGGGTATTTTGACCCATCGGTGGGGAGTTAATGTAGTCAGGGTTCTGTGTAGCTAACACCTCGTGCGTCGGCAGAGCACAGAGGAGCGAGGAGCAGGGGAGCCCGGACTGCCCTCGTGTCTCTGGGCGAGTCTCTCCCTGCATAGAACTCCGGAGATCCCTTGAGCAGGGTTTCTGCTTCACTTCTGCGGTCCAGAGTGTGGGCAGAGGATCCCGTGGGCTACTTCTCACCTAGAGCTGTACAGAGAAGGGGATTCTGGGAAATGTTTTCTTTTGGCCGAGGAGTGGGGCGGGGCTGGGGGAATACTGGGGATTGAACCTAGGGGAGTTTTTTTTTTTTATTTTTTTTTGTGGCTATAGATGGTCAGAATGCCTTTATTTTATCTGTTTATTTCTATGTGGTGCTAAGGCACTGGGTATGATCGAACCCAGTGCCTCACGCATGCAAAGCAAGCGCTTTGCCACTGAATTACAGGCCCCGCCCCACTCCCAGGGGAGCTTTAATACTGAGCTACATCCCCGGGCCTTATTTGTGTAGGTCCCCCTCCCCACTTTTTTTTTTTAGACAGGGTCGTGCTAAATTGCCCAGGCTGGCCTCAAAGTTGCCAAGCTCTTGCCTCCGTGTTGCTGGGATTATGGGTGTGCATCACCGCGCTTGGTTAGGAAATGCAATTTTAATCTTAGTGTCGGTTCTCTATCCTACGCCTGCACAGCAGAAATTTTATTGCTACTGTTTTGCAAAGCCATTCAAGAACAACTTGCTGACATTTGGACCTGCACCTTGTACAGTGAGCATTGTCTTCTCCAAGCAAGGACATTCCCTTACATAATCAGGATAGATTGGCAAGTTCAGGGAATCTCAAGCTGCTACATCCGAGTTTTTAGATTGTCTCAATAAAGTCCATTATAGTGATTTGTCTGATTGAGTATCACGCATTGCACTGAGTTGTGTTCCTCAGCTGATATATATTTTTAACTTTTTTATTTGTTCTTTTAGATGTACATGACAGTAGCATGTATTTTGACATATTACACGTACATGGAGTATAACTTACTCCAATTAGGATCCTATACTTGTGGTTGAGCATGATGTGGAGTTACACTGGTCCTGGGTTGATATATATATATTTTTGGTACTGGAGATTGAACTCAGGGCCACTCGACCACTGAGCCACATCCCCAGCCCTATTTTGTGTTTTATGTAGAGATAGGGTTTCACTGAGTTGCTTAGCGCCTCACGGTTGCTGAGGCTGGCTTTGAGCTCGCGATTTTCCTGTCGCAGCCTCCCTATGGGCAGATATTTTTGAGCACTTATTACTTGCCAAGCAGAGTTGACACAACCAGCCTCACGAACTCAGAAAGGATTAATCTGGCAACCAGCCCTTACTCTCCAGCTCCCCACTACCACCACCATTTCTTTAGTCTCTGAATGAAAAGCATGAAGGCCATTCTCTTCCCACCACTCTCTGCTCTTATCTAAAACAAAAACCAGAACATTGTTGTGGGCATTAAAAAAAAAAAAGAATTACTCCCTCACCAAATAAAAGGTTAAGTTAAACCACCTCCTGGAAGGTAGATGAGCTACCTTTCACCCTCTGTTTTTCTTTTCCTCCCTGCTGGAGGAAAAGACTTTCCTGAACCATAAGCACCTATAGCTCAAATTTTAAAAGAAATCTGCAGTGGGAGCCTCACCACAGGAGCACAGTGTTTTCCCTTAGGGCCACACTTCTTTCCAGTTTCCATTGTTTTCAGCTTTTCAGAGGAAAGTTGGAAACAGGTCAGAGGGCTCAGGCTAGGGAGAAATTATTTCTGTTTGAAGCTTGAATTGTTTTTAAGGAAGCATTTCTCTAATTGCAGTGTGCATTAGCATCCCCTAGGAGAGCTTGTCTAAATGCAGGTTTTAATTCCCTAGATGGGAGATGAGATCTGAAATTCTGCATTTCTAACAGGGGCTCAGGTTGCTGTTGGTCTTTTATTTGAACTTTGCAAAACAAAGATCCAAAGAAAAGCCATTCAGTCTCTTCTTAAATACTCATAGGGAATTTACCACCTGTTTAGGAAACTGTCAGAATCTTTAACTCAGACTGTAAAGCATGAAAGAGTTTGTCAACTCATGAAAATTTCCGGAGAGGCTGGATTCAGATATAGCTGGATCCAGGTACTCAAAGGATAGCTTTGGGAATCAGTCTCTCTCTGCCTCAGTTATGCTTTTCTCTTCCCTGACTTTGCCCTTAGATTGTCTTTACTTTTAAACATGAGGAAAACAAAATAAGCTTTAAGCAACTTTAAGCAGTAAGCATTTTGTCCCTAATACAGCTGTCACACTTCTGAGATTGGGTCTCATTCAACCAGCCTATGACACATGCCCATCTCCAAATTGATAAGTTTGAGAGGATAGAATGTACTGAATGTCCAGACCTGGAAGGTCAGAATGACTTGGTGAAGAAGGAACTACCGGTGTTAGGAACCAAAGGATGACTTAGTCACAGGAATTTTGGTCAAAATGTCCCAAGCCTGCCCACAGCTAAAGGATGAAGAAGGATTGATAAGAGAGGCAGAGAGGGAAAACAGAGATACTTGAAACTCAGAAGTCTGAGCATTCAGTACCAGCTCTTCCACATTAGGGAGGTCTTGGGCCTTTATCCTTGCTGTTCCTGATGCAGTAGGAGTTCAATAAAGGTGGATGGATGATGAATGGATGGAGAGAAGGATAGATGTTGGATGGATGGTGAATGAATGGAGAGATGCTGGATGGATGGATGGATGGATGGTAATTAGAGGGATGGATTGGCAGGTGGGTGGATAGGTGGGTGGGTGGGTGGATGGATGGTGGGTAGATGGTAAGTGCAGGGATGAATGGGTGAGTGGGCATACAGGGAATGGCAGTGTAACAGCTATTAAGGGCACGGCTCTGGGGTCAGACAGCCCTCCATGTGAGTTTTGGCTTTGCCATGCACTCTTCGTGCTACTCTGAACGTGTTAACTTAAATCTCTTGGCACCTCAGTGTCCTCACAAAATTGTTAAAGTGCAGTGAATTAAAAATAGGAAAGCACATAGCATAGTGCCTGGCCCAAACTCAGTACTGGGAAATAGCAGGTGTTATTATAGCAACAGTTTCTGAAATGTTCCTCTGTAATCAGTGTCCGTCCCTCACACAGGGCCCCATGGTTTGAAGGATTTTGTCTATCAAACTGTCACTTAATAATTAAGCTGTTTTTCTTCCCCCTTATTATTAATCAGATGTGGCTGCTAATTAGAGCTTCTGATTAGCATGAGGTAACCAGGGTGACAGCACTGAGTTGATATTCCAGGCAAAAGCAAAGAAATGTGGCATTTTGGGTTCCCAACTTTTCCCGATGATGAGTAATTATGTGATTTCCTCTGGACTCTCTAATACATATATATATGAAGATATATATATATAAAATATATATAAAATCCATATATATATATGTGTGTGTGTGTGTGTGTGTGTATATATATATATATAAAGAGGTTCCAGATGCCCTATTGAGCTTTCCAGGGACTCTCATAAGTCTAGGACCTCAGGTAGGGCCAGTAGTTCTGTCAGCTAACAAAATGTTTGACCAGGGCTGGGGTTGTGGCTCAGTGGTAGAGCACTTGCCTAGCATGTGTGAGGCACTGTGTTTGATCCTCAACACCACATAAAGATAATTAAATAAGATAAAGGTATTGTGTCCATCTACAACTAAAAAAATATTTAAAAGAAAAATGTCTGGGGGCTGGGGTTGTGGCTCAGTGGAAGAGCGCTTGCCTCGCATGCGTGAGGCACTGGGTTCGATCCTCAGCACCACATAAAAATAAATAAATAAAATAAAGATATTTAAAAAAAAATAAAAAATGTCTGACTAAGGATTTAATATTACTCTTCTTTAAGATCAAAGCCATGCAGATTGCTTTGAGGGACAGATATTTTCTAGGCCGGGTGACCAAAATTCTTGATCCACCTAACAGAAAAGATCACAAAAATGGCTCATAGTCTTAAAGCTCAAATTTTGCACACATCTCTCTCTTTCAGATAAGCTTACAGTGGCAGAATCACTGAGTCTGAAAGTCTGTGATTTTTAAGTTCATTCATACTTGGTAATGAGTTGCCCTCAGGAAAGTTGTGTCTATTTTCACTCTCCCAGAAATATAAGGCAGAGATAATTTCCCCTATGCCTTTCCAAGCCAGATCTTGTTATTTTGAAAGATCTTTTTTAGTTGCACAGCTAAAGATATCTTAAATGTGAACTTACAGCTCTTTGAAGTTTATTGATAATGGATTTTTTAAAAAATATTTATTTTTTAGTTGTAGGTGGACAGAATATCTTTATTTTTTTATTTTCTTTTTAATTTTTATTTTTAGTTGTTGATGGATCTTTATTTTATTCATTTATTATTTATATGTGGTGCTGAGGATCAAACCAGGTGCCTCACGCATGCTAGGCAAGCACTCTACCACTGAGCCCCAGCCCCAGCCCCAGAATATCTTTATTTTTCTGTGGTGCTGAGGATCGAACCCAGTGCCTCATGTGTGCTAAGCGAGCACTCTACCACTGAGCCATAACCCCCAGCCCTTATAATAGATTTTTTTTCCATGTGCTTTCTGCTCTTTTTATTTAGTGAATTTATAGCTCATGGACATCTTGTTTTTTGTATGTTTCACTAAGATAATTAACATAAAGTTTTATCTTGGCCCATGTTTTCAGAGGTTTTAGTCCATGATTGATTGAGCTGTGGTGGCGTAGTACATTGTGGTAGGTGTGTGTGGTGGAGGAAACCTGTCATGGTAGCCAGGAAACCAAGAGACAGGAAGGGTCCAGATCCCGGTATCCCTTTAAGGGGGTGTCACCAGTGACTTAACTTTCTCTCACTAGGCCTTACCTCTTTTTTTTTAAAATATTTATTTATTTTTTAGTTGTAGGTGGACAGAATATCTTTATTTTATTTTTATGTGGTGCTGAGGATCAAATCCAGTGCCTCACGCATGCTAGGTGAGCACGCTACCACTGCGCCACAATCCCAGCCCCTAGGCCTTACCTCTTAAAGATTTTAACACCTCTGTAAGTGCCATAGGCTGGGACCAAACCTTCAACTCATGGGCCTTTGTGGGACTCTCCAGATCCAAACTGTAGCATATATTGATGAAATTAACATTATCTTATGCATGTTGAAAATATATATTAAATCTTAGGTAAAAATTCACAGGATGCATATGTATATGTATACTGCACGTACATGTGTATTACATGTACACCAGTGTGTCCTTTCCCAGTTCTTGGCTTCCCCAGCTTCATCCTTTTTCCGGTTTGACATGGACTTTGAGTTCAGTGGTTCAAAATTTGTAGCCATCTCCTTTTCCAATCTTGTGTTGGTTGTGGGAAATGTGGGAGTCCTGCTACTTTTTGTTGCATCTCCCTAACAGGGCAGAGGAATGGTGGCTTAGCAAGTGTCACATGCTTGAACAGGGCCTGGTATACAGTGAATGCTCAGATGGGGTCTTTTAGACAATTTTTGTGACATCAGAATAGTGACAGCTGTTCACTCCTCTGTTGTCATAAACCAACCTGTTCTTTATGCTCTTAGACCTTCCCTGGGACACACTTCAGGCTCACTGAACTTTTGTCAGGGGTGCCCGAAGATGTGAGGTAGTGGAGTAAAGGTAGTAGTCATGACAGTGATAATGATAATGACTGTTCCTTGAAGCCCTTCTAAGTTTGAGGCCCTGCACCAACCACTTCCCAAGCATTTCCTCACTTAGCCCTTGGACAGATCATGGGATACAGACAGCCCTTGGTTCCTTCTCCATTTTCATTTTTGTGCATACTGGCTCCTGATGAACATTCTGATATATATCCAGCATCTCTGTCTGTCACAGACATGGGTATTATTTTTATGATGAGAAATACATGATAAATTATACTTAAAAAAATAAAACCCACAATGTCTCACAGGCTTGCCACTGTGGAGGAGGACAATTTACTGACAAGAATGTCTCATTACAATGCACATACAATTAAGATTGTGCCTATTTTGCTTTTAGAGGAAAGTTTTCTGGTGATAAAAAATGCTAATGGGACATGAGTGGGGAGACCAATCATGATGGACAACTCTAATAATATCTAACATGTCCCAGGAGAGATCCAGGGTCCCAGCCATGTTTTCACTGAGTGTTTTTTACCTGATGTTTTCAAGAGAATGTCTTAGTGTTTTGCCTGAGGTTGGTATCACTTCATGTCCACTGGGGACTGCAGAAGACAGAGGTAGCACTAAAAGAGATATGTTGGGTAGATGCCTTTAATGACAAAGGAAAGAAGGGGCAGGAGTGGGCAGGAGGTACTCAGCCATTTTGTGGAGCACCTGTGAAAGGAAAAGGAAGGAACTTGGGTAGGAAGGCCCTTAGGCCACATTGCAGTGCTGGGGCATTCTCAGCTAGACCAGTGGGGACCCTTGGTGCAAAGACTGTCATTAAAGGGATGTTACCCTGGAGAATATGCAGACCCTAGTACGTTTCCTAAATGAAATGTGCCCAGTGCCTTTTCATGGAATATTGTTATATTCCCACAAACCTGCAAAAGTTATACATTACTCTTTTATTTAATTGATGACTATCCTCAGGCTTAGATGGGGAAAGCAGCCTCCAAGGACTTACGCTGCTAGTCATGGGACTGGATGCCTGAGTGCAGATCTTTCCTCTACACCCCACTTGCCTCTGTGGGTAGACAAATGTACAAAGTGAAGAGCTACAACCAGCTAGGGTTAAAGGTGAGGGAGATCAGAAAAAGCCCATGGCATGAACCTAGGGGCTTTTGCTCCTTTTTCCTCCAGAGCCTCTGGGATGAAATCCACCTCTTCTGCCCGCCCCTTTGGAGGGCCCCAGCTGACCAAGCAAGCCTGCAGGGGTCATCAGAATAGAGATGCAAAGGGGACCTCACCAGGACCAGGCCAGGAAGCACCAGCCCAGAGGCCAGATCATGAAGAACCTTAACTATGTCTTGAGAACAAGAAAGCTTCAAGTCAGCAGTGCATGTGAGAACCAGAGAGTGTCTTGGATAGGAAGCTGTCCCAAGGTCCCACCCATCATTGAGATGCAGGAAGTCTGGGCTGAAGCCCAGAAATTGCATTCTAACAACTCCCAGGTCTTTGAGGGAGAGTCAGCCACCCATCACATCCAGAAGTGCTATTTAGATCAATCCAGGAACCCAAATTGAGGGATGGTCAGCATGACAACTGATGTGTGCTCTTGAAAAATGTCAAGGTCCTAAAAGACAAAGACAAGAATTATTCAGATTAAAGAGACGTGACCAATGAGAATAATAATGTATGTTTCTGAATCGGGTCATGGGGAAATTTTTTTATTTTGCTCTCAAGGGCTTTGGTGGAATAATTGGTGAAATTTGAGTAAGGTATATAGATGAGATAATAATATTGCATCGGTGTTAATTTCCTGATTTTGATCAGTGCACTGTGGTTATGTTAGAGAATGTCCTCACATTCAGGAAGTTCATGCTAAGGTGTACAGGGGTAAGCAGTAACATGGCTACAACTTAATATCCAGTGGGTCACAAACAAACACATATACATGTTGTGTGTGTAGAGAAAGAGGGAGAGAATGATAAAACAGGAAAATATGGGAAAATACCATTTGAGGACTCCGGGTGGAGAGTATACAGAAATTCAATCTACTAGTTTTGCAACTTCTAAATATGGCATTACTTAAACTCACAACAATCTGGGAAGAACCTGGATTTCAGCTTTGTGGAAGAGAGCCATACAGGATGGGGGATGTGGAAGGACACATGGCTGTGGTCTGAGACCTCTCCCACCTTGTATATTCCCAGTCCTGAAATAACCTCTCTTCTGGAAAACTGTCAGGAGGAACATTTGTAATCACCTCATTTAGGAGCTCAGGATGTGTGTCCAACAAGTTGCCAAGTTATGCTACTGTGCTGGATGGGGTCATCCTTTGAGACCTTGAGGTCCTCTTTCTCACTGGTCCTTTACAAGTGGGTGGATATGGCTGGTCTGGGGGCAGGAAGCCCTGTAAGGGTGGGACAGGTATTGCTGTATCAGTTTTTCTCCTGTTTATTTTCCCATTTTTATAGATCAGGTAATAGACCTGGGAGGAGCAGTAATTTGTCCAAAGCCTGGCATCAGTCTTTGAAAAAATTGATTTGACTAAGTATTTATTGAGCATTGTGGTGTGCTTAGGACATACATGTTTTACTTCATGTGCCCAGGAACAGCCCTCTTAGCTCAGTCCTAATTGTCTTCCAAATTGATGCCAGCAGCTATCGATATGGGAGGGCCCTAGTGGGGGCTCAGTTTCAATTTCCCTGGCTTGCTAAGAAAGGCAGGAGTTGGGCCAGGTGTCCTGCTCCCCACATGCCCTAATGGAAGAAGCACATTGGCACCCTGCTGCCTGAGTTCCTTGGGCCTAGAGGACATAATAAGGAGCAAATGCGGAAGAGGAAACAAACATTTGGTTCTCCACTTGCATCCATAGAGGAGATGCTGCCTTGCTTTAGGGGATGCTCTGGTTCCACCGTAACCTGCCTGCCAGCATGATCTGTGGAGATGATGTGAAAGATAATTGACAGGTAAACCAAGAACAGCTTCTTCCTCTCCCCACTTCCTCCTGAATACCAGACTCTGATCTTGTTCATCTACCAGGCAAACTCATGCTGCAGAGAGCAGGGCTCTGCTCCAGCCCAGAGAGTGAATCTTGACTGGTCTTTGCCAATCATGTGACTCTATTCTCCTGGACAGTGAATGTTTGATCCCTGGGCATGGGGGTGATTGTGGCCAGTGAGGTGTGAGGGGCAGACTTGAAAGTATGGAGCTGCAAGTTTGTTGGTCTTTTAAGTAGAGTCTGGATGGGGAAAAAAAAAGAAAGAATGGATGGATGGATGGCTTGATGGGGATATATAATAAAGCAAGTATAGCAAAATGCTAATGATAGAGTCTTAGCTGGTAGGTATACAGGTGATCAGTGTGCCTTTCTTTTAACTTTTCTATATATTTGGGAATTTGCATCATAAAATGGTGCCTGAGTATCTAATCAAGCTGAATTTGTATATACTCTAAGAATCAACAATTCTACTTCAAGGTAAATACCTGACAAATGCATTCTTTTTCCTTTTCTTTCTTTCTTTCTTTTTTTTTTTTTGGTACCAGGGATTGAACTCAGTGGCACTTCACCACTGAGTTACATCCTCAATGCTTTTTTGTATTTTATTTAGAGACAGTGTCTCACTGCATTGCTTAGCGCCTCACCAAGTTGCTGAGGCTGGCTTTGAACTCACAATCCTCCTGCCTCAGCCTCCTGAGCTGCTGGGATTACAGACTATGCATTTTAACCTACAGTATTTTCAAGTTAGGATAGGCCACAGCATAATATGTATTGTATCTTATCATATTAATATATACCTAGAAGGAAAGCCCCAGGATTTATCAATGTATGCAGCAACACCAGGTAGGCAGGATACATAATAATGTCATTTCATACTAATGTTCATAAACAGACTGAGATAGCTGCTTGGTTCCTTTTCCTCAGATGGGACCACCAAGACACAGGAAATTGAGTTTCTTACTGCTGTAGTGTGGACCTGGAATGCCCCTCGAAAGCTCATATATTAAAGACTTGATCCTCAGCTTGACACTATTGGAAGGGGGTTGAACCTTTAGGAGAATAGTCTAGTGGGAGGAAGGTAATCACTGGGAGCATGCCCTTAAAGGGGAAGTTTGGAGCTCAGGCCTTCCTCTTGCTCTCTTTTGCTTTCAAATCATAAGATGGCCTTGCTTCACCACATGCTCCTGCCATAATGTGTTGTCCCCATCAGAGACCTAAAAGCAATGCTTCTTCCCAATCTCCAAAACTGTGAGCCAAAATGAGTCTTTCCTTATGTTGATTATCTCAGGTATTCCTTATGGTAATGGAAAGCTGACTGACATCCATGCCCAGGATAGAATTGTCTGGCTCCAGATCCCTTGCTTATGCCCACACCTTCTACACTCTGCCACTCTCACATAGTCTGGGGACATGACATTATGGGTAGATGGTTCAGAATGTTTGCATACTTTTAAAAACTCTTTTTCAAGCTGTTTTCAGTGAACATTTAAAACTTTTATAATTGGGATGGGGGAGAAGGTAATAAAAATCATTTGTTTGTGCAAAGTGTCCAGAAAGTTCCGGAAGGCTGTACATCCCCAGGTGTTAGTGATGATTATTTCCAGCTGGCAGAAGGACAGTCACACTCCAAGCTCTTCATTTTATTGTCTTTTGTCATTTTTCTGTAGAAAGCACATGAATTATTTAGAATTTGGGTGTGTTTGTCACTTGGGGTTTCCATTAGAGTCTGTGGTGGCTACAAGGGCCCTCTCTGATTAGGAGTGGCATCTCCAGACCCCTGTTCCACCTTCTTCCCAGCAGCCTGGGGCATGGCACCCCCTCCCCACCGGAAAAGCTTGGAGCCAGCACCAGCTTGTGTTTCTCTTCATTCCCTCCCAAGAGGGCCATGTCCTTGCTCATCTGTAACTTTCAATTAACCAGGCACCAGGCTCCAGCTCAGAGGCCGAACAAATGTTCCAAGGAGGGAAAGAAAATCCAGACCAATAGCTCCAGGAGGACATTTTCTTTTAATTAAAGTGAGAATCAAAGCAGCTCTAAAACCCCTTTCTGATGAGACAGAAGGTGGCCAGGGAGGTGTCCTTGAGAGAAAAGGGGCAGGTAGAACAGGGCTGGCAGAGTGTGGGGAGGGAGCCACCCTCCCACTCCTGTGTTTTTCATTAGGCCTCTGCAGGACTAGAGCCTGCTAATTGCACTGAGGAAGGGTGGTTGATGTCAGATGGCCCTGGTAATTAGAACCCAGGACCCCCAAGAGGGCTGCCTTACCCAGTCAAGACTGCTAGCACTAGTTGTTAGGGTGAAGGGGAGGGGAGCGTGTGTGCAGATCAAGTTTGGAAATGAGGCTCTGGGTTGGCTCTGCAGAGCTGTGAGCCTCCAGGCTCCCTTACTTACTGCTCCAGGGACGAGCCTGTTCAGAAAGAAGGAAGGACCCTGCTCGCTTCTCCTGAGCCAACTTCTCACAGTCCCACAGTCCAAAACAGAGAAGGTCTTGGCTTGTGTGTGTGGCTCACATGGCTTCCTGGCAGCAGAACTGGAGGTTCCTGGGAGATGGGTGACAGTGGTGGTGGTCGCTGTAGCCCTACCTGTTGCTCATAACTGCTGTTCCTGGGTGCATTCTAAGAACCTGGACTTAGGAGCTTGGTCTTTGTGGGTGTGAATCCACTTCTGCTCTCTCCTTCCTGGGTGGTTGAGGGCAACCTGATTCTCCTCGTGGCCTGTTTCTCTAAAATGGGGATGATAGTGATGCTTGCTGCTACTGTTTGAATATGGATAGTGCCTTTAGAGGTCTGTGTGTTCAAGGCTTGGACCCCAGAGTAGCTGTGCACCTTTAAGAGGTGGGGTCTAGTGGGAGGTCCTTAGGTCATTGGGGCCATGCCCTTAAAGGGGATCCGGGGACCCCAGTACTGATATCCCCCTCTCTATTCCTGGTTTGCCATCTGAGGTCACCCAATATTGTACTTGAACCTCCAGAAATGTGAAACTAAAATAAACCTCTTTTTCCCTAACAGTTTATAAGTTTTTGCATACTGTATACTTTTTTCCCATTAGAGTATTTAACATATTAATCATAATAGTTTTTTTTTAACTTGGCAATTCAAACATGTATGATATGTTTGAGTCTGATTTTTATGTTCAGACTGCATTTTAGCATGTCTTTTGGCCTGTCTTGTAATTTTTTGTTGAAAGCCAGACATGTTTTATTGAATGATAAAAAATGAGGTAAATAGGCCACTGATAGGAGTATTTATTTTATCTGGTGAGGACTTGTCTGGTGTTTAATGCTTGCTTGCATCTAAAGGTACCAGAGGCTTTAAGTTTTCATCCTGTACTTTTTTTTTTTCTCACTGCTTGAGTTCTCTTAAACACTACTTCAGGGAGAAAGAATCTGTGTATTACAACTCCTTCAGCTGTAATTGATTGTTATTATACCAGATCCTTGCTGTTGTGCAGGTCAGATATGGGACAAAGGAGTGTTTTCTAATCTTATCCAGTCTTTAAGTAAGTCTATGTCTGAGGACTATGACTTTCACAAGTGTTTCACCAACATGTACCACCCTCACTGGCACCCGTACTCCCTTCTCTGACTGCACCATTCCCAATATTTTTCTTTGAAACATTGTCCCTAATTGACTTTGTTTTTAATTCACAACCTAATCCTATCAGAGACATGAGGTATTTCTGGAATCTTCAGTGGGAAACTGGTGGGATGTCTGGAAGGAAAACTGTGGAACTATGAGAATTTCCCTAAATCTACAGGACCCCGAGGTTTCCTTAGTCTCAAATTAGCCCATATTCTGTCTCCAGCCATTCTTCAAGATTATATATACTAGTTGACAGCTCTAGCAGTACATTGTTGGATCCAAGAAATGTAATTTGATTTTCAGACATTTTTCTTACTGTGATTAATCTTATGATTGATGACTTTTGATTACTTAACATATCAGAGATGAAACATGAAGTCAGTTTCTTAATTTTAAAACAATGTTTAAAAACTTGTTTAATTTTGAGTAGCCTGTGTCAGGCATTTCATTTTAGTGGTGCAAAGCTGACTGATCATGTGCTATTGTGAGGGTGGCCAGCACTCAATGAATGTAGCAGTTGTTAAAACACTTAGTATTTATACAGCTTCACTCATTAATCCATCCCAATATACCATGTGATAATCACCTTTATCATCCCTTTTGGTAGATGCAAAACCAGAGGCACAGAGGTTAAGTAACTTGCCCAAGGTCACACAGTTCTTAGTAAGAGGAGCCAGGATTCAACCTTAGGCCCTGTGGCTTCATAGCCCACATGCTTGGCCATCATTTTATTCTGCTTCTTGATATGGATATGCAGCTGTGTGGAAACAGGTGTGTGGTGCTGTGTTGTAAAGTTCTTTAATATGGTGGATATTAAGGGAGTGGTTTCAGAGTTGGCTGGACAGGGGCTTAGGGATCAGACTCAGACTCACTTGAGTTCAGGCCTCAGTTCCTCTGCTTTCTAGGCTGATGCCTTTGGACAAGTCACTTTGCCTCTCTCTCCTCCCATTTCTTTTTCTTTCTTTCTTTCTTTTTTTTTTTTTTTTTTACATTTTTTTTAGTTGTGGATGAATCTTTTTATTTATTTTTTTACTTATTTATTTTTATGTGGTGCCAAGAATTGAACCCAGTGCCTCACACATGCTAGGCAAGCACTTTACCACTGAGCTACAACCCCAGCCCATGCTCCCATTTCTTCATCTGTGAAGTAGATTAATAATCCTGTTCTGGTCCCTTCCTAGAGCAGCAACAGAATAAGAGGTGCAAGAAAAGTCTATGGAAGAGGTTATAGGGTGGGAAGGGGATACCAGGAGAAGGTCTGTCCCCTGTGGATCCCGGACCTCTGCCCCTATTCAGGCAGACCCCTCCCTCCTCCATTCCCTTTTTTCTCCCAGCAGCCTAGAGCCCCTGGAGGCAAGGAGCCACAGCTCACAGCCATCACCTAATGCTAAGTGATGAAAAGAGTCCTCTAGGGGCATCAGGCCTGGACTTTAAGGTGGCAGGAAGGGGGTCCTTGCTAAGGTGCTGGAGATTGGAAGGGACCAGTAAGAACACCCATTGCTGGACCATCTCAGTCTGTGGAAGGACTGCTTATATCCCAGAGCCCCTTATTTTTGCACCCACTTCCTCCCCATTTCCTGCCTCCTGCTCCACTCCTTCTAATCCAGCCATGAAGGAAACTCTGAAATGCAGATCTGATGGGGTCACTCTCTGGGATAAAGTCCCCCTGTGACTCTCTGTTGTCTCCCTCAGAGTCCACACTCTCCTATGACCCATGAAGTTCCCATCCATTTGGTCTGGGGCTGTCATCCATCCCTCTTTCATCTTTTCTGGCCATGGCTCAGATAATCAACAACAGTCACACCAGATATTTCTTTGTGCCTACTCTCTCATCTGGGAATATGACCACACAGTTTTCTTTGTAAGAGGGATTCTTCTTATCCCTTCCTTCACCTCACTTCCAAAGCTGCTCTCCTTGTTGTGCGCATGCTCTTGCATTCTCTCTGTCTCTCTCTGTCTTGGTACCAGGGATTGAACTCAGGGGCACTCAACTACTGAGCCATACCCCAAGCCTTATTTTGTATTTAATTTAGAGACAGGGTCTCACTGAGTTGCTTAGCACCTCACCATTGCTGAGGCTGGCTTTGAACTCTTGATCTTCCTGGCTCAGCCTCCCAAGCTGCTGGGATTACAGGCATGCGCTGATGCACCCGGCTGGTTTTCTCTTCTTTAGTCTTCACATCTATACTCAGACACTGTTTCCCTGTAGGAACTTCCCCAATACTCTTCAACTCTAAGCTCAGCTAGCTGCCCCCACTAAGTGTCTCTAGTCTCCTAAGCCTCCCTCACTGAACACATGTCACACAATGTTGTCTTAGTTAAGAGCATTTCTCTTCTGTTGGATATTGGGGCCTTCTAAAGGATGGGGACTGACTTAGAGTTGTTTAATATTAAAATCATGGTGTGTGGTGTGTGAGGCAAAGAGGGTAAGGAAGGGTCTGATGGTTGGGTGGGTGGGCAGGAGGTTGCATGGGTGGTGGATGGGTATGTGTGTTTGGATAGGAAGATGGGTAGGTGAGTAGATGGATGGATGGGTAGTTGGGTAGGTAGATGAATAAGTGGGTTTGTGGATGGGTAGATGGATGGATGAATAGAGAAGTAGATGGGTGGGCGGATGGATCAGTGGGTGGATGGGTAGATGGGTGAATGGATGGCTGGAAAAGTAGGTGAGTAGACAGAAGGAATAATAGATTGATGGATGAATAACAGGAGAATAATAGATAGATAATGGAAAGATGGATAGATACAGGCTAATAGATAATGGAAAGATGGGTAGATGCGTATGGGAATGATTGGACATACAGATAGGTACATGCTGTTCCTTCCTTTCTCATCATAGGGAGTAAAGCTTCAGTCTTCAGATTTCAAAGTTTGGGAGGCTACTATACCTGCCCCCACCCCCAGTGGTCTCAAAAGCAGTAATATATTTGAAAGAGGAAATTCACAGAATATAAAATTAACTATTTTAAAGTGAAATAATTCAGAAGCATTGAGTTTATTCACAGTGTTGTAAGATCATCAACTCTATATAGTTTTGAAACATTTCCATCACTTCCAGTGGAAACCCCATTAAAGGAGTTTCTTCCCTATCTCCCCTCCCCCATGTCCTGGTAACCACTCTGTTTCTTATCTTTCTGGATTTTCCCTTTCTGGACATTTCAGAAAAATGTAATCAGATAATCTGTGACTTTCTGTGTCATGTGACTGCTTAAACCAGACTTCTTATAGGCAGTAATAACTAGTTTTTCTGAGGTCAAGAGAGGAATCTGTAAACTGGGAATCTAACAATCCCTGCCTGCCTGCTCTTGTTTAGACGATAAAAGAGCTCCCAGAAGCAGGTGGGTCTGAGGAGCACGGAAGAGGACTCCAGAGCTGCAAAAGGAAAATAGAAATGAGCTTAGAATTAGAAGTGCTGACCTATTATTTACCAAGTGTGCAGCTCAGGAGTCTGTGATAATGTAATAAGTAGGGGCTGGAGTGAAGGGGGAAGATCCCCTTTACCTCTTGGCTCTGGAATGATCACAGAGAAAGCCTGTCTGTCCTTGGTGTCAGTCAACATGGAGGGCTTGCTGTGTGCCAGAAGCTTTAGCATGCCTTTCACTTATTCTTCCCAACAACCCTCTAGAGGTTCAGAAAGGTTAAGAGATTCATTCAGTGCCACACAGCAGCAAAGTGGACAAGCTGAACTGGAGCCCACGTATGTCCAGGGACACCTCTGATCTCTGCTACAACATGCTGCCCTTCCTCTCCTCTTCCTCTTCGTTTGACCTTGCTGTCTGCACACGATTCAAACCCTGAAGGACTGAGGCTCCTGTATCTCACTCCCAGGAGCCTTCATAAGCCTTTCCTGCTGTCCCTGGAGCCCAGAAGCCCTTTCTTTCCCCAGCATCACATGGCTTCCCTCTGCTGGCAGTAGCCAAGGGCATCTCTGTGGTATGAGGCTGCCATCTGGTGTCCCTGCACAGTATAGCAGCCACTTCCCTGCCCAGGGTGGAACAGGAGGGTGCAGAGGATGGGACCCATTTCATCTGGGCTGCTCCTCTGTGACTGGCCCTGTTCTTTACCTGCATTGCTCTTGTTCCATCCTCACTTTGTCTCTATAAAACATATTCCTTATGTGTGTAATAGATGCTCAAGAAATAGAGGTTACAAAAGGACAGATATTGTATGATTCCATTTATATGAGGTCTCTAGAACAGTAAAATGCAGAGACCGAGAGTGGAATGGCAGATACCAGGGACTGGAGAAGGGCAAGGGGAGCTGGTGTTTAATGGCTACAGAGATTTGGTTTAGGAAGATTTAAGAAGCTCTAGAGATAGATGGTGGTGATGGACCCCAACAGTGTGAATCCACTTATGGCCATAGAATGCACACTTCAAAATGGTTCAAGTGGTAGATTTTGTGATGTATATTTTACCAAAATAGAAATGTGAATCAACTAAGAGATAAGCAAATGAATAAAGGCACATGTGAATAAATACATTCATCATAATAATAATGGCAGCATTTCTTGAATCCATAGTACATGCCAGTCATTGTGCAGTGTGTTTCAAGAGATAAATGTTTTATTAAGCTCTGCTCTGTGGCAGCCACTGCTTGAGGCTCTGGGGATATAGCAGTGAGCAAAGCCCCTACCATGGTAGAGCTGGCATTTTTGTGAGAGAGCTAGTAAACAGGGAATTTTAAAATGTCAGATGGTAGAATGTGCTATCAAGAAAAAAATAAGGCAAAGTATAAGGATAGAGAATGGCTTGGTAGGAGAAGGAAGGAGCTCTTCAGATGGAAACACTCTTGGGGAGGATTTCACCGAGGAGGTGATATTTCATCGTGACAACTCTAAGAGGTGGGAACTATATCCTCATTTTATAGATGAGGTATCAAAACTTAGGGGATTGGTCAGTGACACAGGAAGTGGTCCAGGCAGGAATTGAACCCAGGTCTGTGAGAGACCATTCTTGGAGCTCCTAGCCATGTGTGTACAAGTTAGGGCATGATAGAGTCTCTGAGCTCCCACCCCACAGACACATACTTCATCTCTAAGGGTGTCAAGGCTTAGCCCTGGGCTGTGCATTTGTTTCCCTTCCTGTAAATCAGCCATATGCCCAGTAGGTGGCACCGCTTCCCAATCCAGGCACCAGAGCAAGACAGGCTGGCAGCCCAGGCCTGCCAGGCTTGGGGGAGCACTTGGGTGGGAGACTTTAAAGGTGAAAAGCCTCACGCTATTGCTGTTGCGCTGCAGTGAGACAGTCCAGCTTTCGACTCTCAGCTCAGCTGATCACTTTTAGTGGTGCGACCCCTGGCCAAATGATATCTCACTTCCTGCTCTGAAGATGGTTCGGCACATCCCTTCCTCAGAGGCTCTTGGCGTGATTGGATGAGTTTGTGTATCAGTGCCATTCATTCCACAGTGTTTCTCCGGAACTTAGTATTTACCAGGCCCTGAGATTTGGGCGGAAGTGAATCGAGCAGCTTACGCAAATGCATAACCTCCTGGAGGAGCTCTGTTTTGACAACCAGTAAACAAGGAAAATCAAGTGTATATTATGTTAGGGGAAGATGATGAGGAGAAAGAATGAAGCAGAGAAGGTTGGTAGGAATGTGTTGTCAGGGTGCTGGGAATTTAGTTAGGTGCCAAGAAAGGCTTTGCTGAAAATGTCACAGCTGAGGGGATGAGAAGGAAAATGACAAGGATTCACAGAGGAGCCACATTCTAGGAACAAGGAATAGCAAGGAGGCCAGCAGGACTGGAGCAGAGGAAGGTAGGAGGGAGGTGAGCTCAGTGTGAACCCACTAGTAGATCATGGTGGAGGCAACTAGGCTTTGCCTCTATGGAGGTGGGAATCTGAGAACCTTTGGAGCAGTGGTATGACATGACTTAGACTTATATATTAGCAGGATTCTAGCTGTTCTGGCACAAAGTAGATGCTCAATAAACTAGGTTATTATACCCATTGGTATTGCCTAGGTTATACTGTGGTGGCAAATAACAACACATCTCAGTGATTTAAAGCAATAAAGGTTAATTTCTTGCTCACATTATATGTCCAGCAAAGATCTGGCCCAGGGTGGGTAGTGGCCCTTCCCTAGGGGTCCAGCTAATAGAGGGGCCACCAAATTATGATGCTGATATTTTTCATGAGGCTTTAGGCCAGGGGAAGAGGGTGGTGAGAATCTGAGGAGCAGCAACTAATGCTTCTGATTGAGAATGATGTATGTCACTGCCTCTCATACATATGTCACCATCCAGAGTTCATCACAGGCCCATGCCTGGCTCCAAGAGGAAAGGGAAGCACAAACTTCCAGGCATTCAGAGAAACTCAGATTAGTGATGGATGTGACACTGCTTTTAGAATTTCCACAATGAGTCTCTATTATTGGCTTAATATTTTTATTTTTATTGGTGCACTATAATTATACATAATAATGGGATTCCTCATGCCATATTTGTATATAACATAATTTGATCAGTCTCATTCCCTAGTACCTTCCCTTTCCTCCTCTCCCTCTGCTTGCTCTGCTCTACTGAACTGGCTTAAGTTATTTTATACTTTATTTATTCTAATTAGGTATACATGACAGCAGAATGCATTTTGATTCATTGTACACAAATGGAGCACAACTTTTCATTTCTGTGGTTGTACACAGTATGGAGTTAGACCATATGTGCAGTCATACATGAACCTAGGGCATTGTTGTCCATCTCATAAACAGAACTGGCTTAATATTTTAAAGAGAATAAATTATAACTGTTTAAACCTCTTCTCCTGTTTGGAGGGCTGCTAATTACTTCTGTTTCCTAGAGAGAAAGGATATGTTCAAATCAGGAGGGGACCCTGAAGAAGAATAGAATCAGTGTTCCCTAATTTTAGTTAACAGCTTCCCCCTCCAACTTAGCTGCCCACTTAAGGAACCTGGGCCTTATGGTGGATATCCTCCCTCCTCATGTCCAGTCATCACTTCCTGTTTATTTTAACTGTTAAAACACTTCTTCGGGGTCTGAGGTTGTGGCTCAGTGGTAAAGTGCTTTCCTAGCATGTGTGAGGCACTGAGTTCAATTCTCAGCACCACATATAAATAAATAAAATAAAGGCCTATTGAAAACTAAAAAACATTTAAAAAAAAAACAATACTTCTTCAGTTGAGCATGGTGGCATATGCCTGTTGTGCTGGTGATTTGGGATACTAAGGCAGGAGGATCACAAGTTTGAGGCCAGCCTCAGTAACTTAGTGAGACCCTGTCTCGAAATTAAAAAGACTGGGGATGCAGCTCAGTGGTAAAGCACTGCTGGGTTCAGTCCTCAGTACAAAAACAACAACAAACAACAACAACACAAAAACACTTCTTAAGTGGATCCTTATCTTGCAACCCCAACTGGAGGTCATGCGTTGCTCTGATTACCACCATCCCTCAGCACAAAGACAGGCTCCCATAACCCCATGCTGCTGTGATCTGTTCACATGGCCACTGTGACCATGTCACATCTCTGCTTTCTCTCCAGTGGCTCCAGATGATATCATAATATAGCCCAGCACTTTCCTTGGCATCAAGACTGGTATGGTTTGAACATTTCTCTCAAGGCTACATGTGTTGGAAATGAATCCCCATTGTGAGATATAAGATGGTAGAAACTGAATCTAACCTTGATGCATGGGAGTGGGGCCTTAGGATGAGATTAAGTCATCGGAATGGAGCCTTCTTGATTGGATCCTGGTGGCTTAATTAAAAGGGGAAGAGAGACCAGACAGATATAAATATATGTGTGCTCCCTGTGTCTTACCCTGTGATGCCCTGCACCAGCTCAGAAATCTACCAACTAGGCCATTGTGTTGATCAGCTTTTTGTCACTGTGAGCAACATACCTGCCAAGAACAACTTAGAAAAGGAAAAGTTAATTTGGGGCTTATAGTTTCAGAGCTCTCCATCCATGGTTGGCCAGCTGCATTGTTCTGGGCCTGTGTTGAGGTGGAACATCATGGCAGAAGGGCATGATGGAGGGGCTGGGGCTGTAGCTCAGTGGCAGAGCATTTGCCTAGCATGTTTGAGGCACTGGGCTCCATCCTTAGCACCACATAAAAATTAAACAAAGCCATGCTGTCCATCTACAACTACAAAAAAATTTTTTTAAAAACAGAAGAGTATGATGGAGGAAAGCAGCTCAGCTCATGGCAGTTGGGAATCAGAGAGAAAGGGCGCAAGAGAGAAGTGGGGATCTGTGGCCCAGGGAAAAAATAAACTCTTCAAGACATGCTCCCAGAGACTTATTTCCACCAACTAGGTCCCACCTCCTAGCCACCCATCCATGAAGTCAGAGCGCTCGTGATCCAATCATTGCCTAAAAGCCCCACCTCTGACCCATGGTGCATGGAGGACCATGCTTCCAACACACGAGATTTTAGAGGACATTCCAAATGCAAACCATGACAGTCATCATTAGTTACAGCTCCTTGGCCTTGGTCCTCCAGAATCATGACATGGAATGAACCTCTTTGTCTATAACCAATCCATTCTGTGGTGTTATGTTATGGGCAACAGAAAATGGACTAATGCAGAGGCACTTTGGGACCCAGCCTCTCTCACCCCTCAGCATCCCCCTACTATTTCCAGGCATATCTCCTGTGCTCCAGGCCAGCTGGCTGCTCTGCTCTGCTCTTAACTTGTCCCTTTAAGCTTTCCCATATGCTGTTCCTTCTGCCTGCCACCCATTTCCTCTGTCTTTAGTGGAAAACCTGTTCATTTTTCAAGACCTAGTTTAAGTGCAACTTCTATGTGATGCTTCACTGATGTCACCTTGACAGAGGGACTGGACTCTTCCCACCTCCAGTATGGCACCAGCATGCGTAACAGCTGCCACTCCATATCTGCAGGTTCTGCCTTCATGGATTTGACCAAATGCAGATAGAAAATATTAGGGGAAAAAAATTGCTTTTGAGCACTTGCCTCGCAAGCATGAGGCCCTAAGTTCAATCCCCAGTACTGTGTTTTGTACTAAACAAATACAGATTTATTTTTCTTTTTTTATATAACTTTGTTTATTTTTTAATGTGTTGCTGAGGATTGAACCCAGTGCCTCACACATGTGAGGCAAGCACTCTCTACCACTGAGCCACAACCCCAGCCCCAGATTTCTTATTCTTGTTGTTATTCCCTAAACAATAGTATATAATAACCATTTTCATAGCATTTACTTTGGATTTGGTATTTTAAGTAATGTAGAGATGATTTAAAATATACAGAGGATGTTCCTAGGTTATATGCAAATACAGCCCCATTTTATATAAGGGATTTTAACATCCATGGATTTTGGTATCAATGGGGTCCTGGAACCAGTCCTCTTCAGATATTGACGGACCATATTAGCATCTGCTTCCATGTTTCTTGCCCTCATCTTTTTTAAAAAAATATTTTTTTAGTTATTGGTAGAACTTTATTTATATGTGGTGCTGAGAATCGAACCCAGTGCCTCACACATGCTAGGCAAGCGCTCTAACCACTGAGCTACAATCCTCGCCCTTCTTGCCCCCGTCTTGCTGTCTTTTATGTACACTAATATTTTCTGTTATAGTTCATTCTGATTTTTTTAAGAACATGCTAGTCCATCTATTAACATCATTTTACTACAGTTAAAACAAGAAACCCTGCCCAAGTGGTAGGGACTAAGTCCTTAATTATCACTCCATTTCCCAGAGCTTAAGATAGTAATAAATGTTTGCTTAAATAAATGAGTAAATAAATGAGGAAATGATTATTTAAATGGGAGTGAAAGTATCACTTGAATGAATAAGCAAATATGTTGATGAGTGAATAAGTGCATGAATGAGCTGGTGAGTGAATGAAGTGGTTGGTGTATTGTGGGGACCAGCAACATCAGTCAATGGGTTTCCCAGCTCTTGCACCCTTAGTGCAGGGCTTTCTCCAGCTGGGATTCTGGACATCCGCCATCAGACTGTCTTGGAGAGATTAATAAAAAAAGAACGTGATGGCGCACGCCTGTAATCCCAGCAATTCAAGAGTCTAAGGCAGGAGGATCATGAATTCAAAGCCAGCCTCAGCAAATTAGTGAGGCATTTAGCAACTCTGCAAGACCCTGTGCCTAAATAAAATATTAAAAAGGGCTGGGGACATGGCTCAGTGGTTAAGTGCCCCTGGGTTTAATTCCCGGTACCAAAAAAAAACCAAGTACACTGTTACCCATCCAACTTTGTGGGTGGAGCACAGGAGCCTGCATTGTCTGAAGCTGTCCAGATGATTTTGAAATGTGCTGACTTCTGAACAGACTGTTCTAGGGCCTCCTTGAACTGCTGTCCGAGGATGGCAAGAGGAGCAAGGTGGCCATAACAAAGGTAAAAGCCTCACTGCATCCTTCTTGCTCCACCACAGAAAGTGACTTCCTGTGAGCTTGCCCTTCCTCCACCACTTCCCCTGGCCAGCAGTGAGGGGGCGACTGAGACCCATCCTACACTGCAGGAGAATAGAACACAGTGGTTACCATAGCAACATATTACGAGCTACGAAGCCACTTCCTGTCTTCTCATCTGGAAAGGGGTCAAGGTTTGGGGCAGGAGTGGGAAGGGAAAATCACTCCCCTGCTCCCCACATCTCCATAGCTAACAAAGCCACACATAGCTGTATGTTAGAAAGCTCTTTCACATGCTATATCTCCCAGAGAACTCACAGGGAAACTGGGGGAAGTGGTATTCCCATTTTACAGATCTGAAAATAAAGTTAGAGTCACCTGCTAAGCCAGCTGGTGGCAGAGCTGGTTTTGGAATCAGACTTTCTGATTTCTAAGCCTGTGCTTATACTTCTCTGATAGTTGCCTACTTTGGGGAAGTGACAGAAGAGGACTCAGAGACCCCAGAATTCCATTGGTGTAGGGAGATTGGGGTACATACATTGGCCCACTAAACCTGGCACCTACCTAGGAAGGCTCACAAGCAGAAAAGCTTTGAGAATATGCCCTTGCATGCACACAGTAGCATATGTATATACACCCAAAAAAAGTGTACACACAACAGCCTCACATGCAAATACCTATGCCTGAATGCAATTATGTTCATATCCAGATATACAAACAGCTGTAAATACATCAGCAGGCACATACTTGTCCATACATGGAAACAGACAAATTGATTGCCTTAATGACTCTCATCCTTTTTAAATTTTTTATTTTTTGGTACCAGGGATTGAACTCAGGGGCACTCGACCACTGAGCCACATCCCCAGCCCTGTTTTGTGTTTTATGTAGAGACAGGGTCTCACTGAGTTGCTTAGCACTTCGCCATTGCTGAGGCTGGCTTTGAACTCGCGATTCTCCTGTCTCAGCCTCCCTAAGTGCTGGGATTACAGGCGTGCGCCACCGTGCCTGGCTGTCTCATCATTTTTTTAAAAATGTTTTTAGTTATAGATAAACACAGTACCTTTATTTTATTTATTTATAAGATTTATTTTTTAAACCTTTATTTATTTATTTATTTTTACATAGTGCTAAGGATCGAACCCAGTGCCTCACACATGCAAGGCAAGTACTCTACCACTGAGCCACAACCCCAGACCAACTCTTGTCTTTTGTCATGTGACTTTGTAACTCCTCTCCTTTGAGAGGGGCATCTGTTCTCCCAGCCTCTGAATCTGGCCTTGGCCACATGAATTGCTATGGCCAATGCAATGTTAGCAGACATTTTGAAAACAGAACTTTGAAAAGTGATTCTGTAGCTCTGCTTTTTTCTTGATCTTACCTTCTTCATGTGAGATCTTGCATAGGGTGTTAGAGGAGAAGATACAAGATACAGAACCCAGGTCACCACATGTGTCCTGGAGAGGCCATCCTAAATCAGCCAACTTGTGACCAACCACCAGAAGAAGGGTAAGACTGGTTAAAACAAGAACTGCACAGTAGAGCCCTGTTGATTCATGAGCCAAATTCATATTTATTGTAATGTGGCACTGAGGGTTTATGTTTATTGTTATACAACATTACTTTACAAATAGATAACTGATACACATATATAGCAATGGGGAGTTTATCATGGGAAGGGGCCTAAGCAGTGTTCATCAGGCCATATGGTTTGTAAGATGTGTAAATGTGGGGCTGGGATTATAGCTCAGTGGTAGAGCGCTTGCCTTGCATGCGTGAGGTACTGGGTTCGATCCTCAGCACCACATAAAAATAAATTAAAGATACTGTGTCCATCTACAACTAAAAAAATATTAAAAAAAAAAAGATGTGTAAATGTAATATTCTCTTTTAAATAACAGCTTCATTGAGCTATATCTCATATACCGTAAGATTCAGCCTGTTAAGTGTACAATGCAGTGGTTTTTAGCTATTTCACAGTTATACAACCCTCAGCATCATTTAATTTCAGGATTTTTCATCATTCTAAAAAGAAACCCCATGCTCATTAGTAGTTATTCCCCATTCGCTTCTACCCAGCCCCCGGCAGCTGGTAATCCACATTCTGACTCAGAAGATTTTGCCTATTTACTGCATTTTATATAAATGAAATCTTATAATATGTTGCCTCTTGGTCTCATTACTTTCACTTAGCAATAAGTTTTCAAGGTTCGTCCATGTGGTAGCAGGTGTTATCACTGCATTTCTTTTTATGGATGAATAATAGACTATCTTATGTATATGCCACATTTTGTTTATCCATTCACAGATGATGGACATTTGGGAAAAGCAATATACTCTTAACCGCAGTCGAGACTGATAACTCATTCTATTCTGACTTCTTTCCTGTCACACTTCCCTTGTGATAAATGGGTATTTGGGGGAAGTTGTTTGGGGTTAGGCTTAGTGTGGAACCAGTGTGAGGCATAGATGTGGTTCATTGTACCTTCCATATATAGGTCATTATTATCCATCCTGCTCTAGCAGTGGCTTCCAAGAATAGCCCTGCTGCCCTGGGGCCAACGTTCCCTGGGTCCTGACACAAAGAAGTGAAGCCTGAGGTTGTGCTGAAGTATCTCAAGGAGTGATCTGATGTTCAGTGCCAGTGGGTCGTAGGAGAGAAACAAGATTGGAAGTGTACATTGCCAAAAGTTTGTTTTGGAAATAGAAATGGAAAATTAATCATCAGACATATAGTATCATAATTGAATTCGGTTCTCATCACCACCTAGTCAAAAAATTGTTTCCCACTTGAGCATATGCTTGGTAGTGCAGCATATCCCCAGTCATTCAACATATTCCATTATAAATGCACCTTGATGTTTTTCTTTTGTGATGGAAAACATATAAAATAGTTTGTCAAAATTCCTTGCCTGAGGGACCCAGACCTGAAGTTGTACTACAAGCAGCAAGCATGTGTATGAAGCCACACATTTTATACATCCCAACTCTTGGTAAAAACAAATGTCATTCAACTATGCCAGAGGAGAGACTAGTTTATCATTCTTTCATCTCCATAGAAAATAGTAAAATATAAAAATTGCAAATAAAAAGTATACAACAAAAAAGTAGGAAATGCATTTCAGAAACTATCAGAAAGTTAATTATTACATTCATTATTTTCTTGGTTTTGTGGTGTTTCTGATACTTGCCAGCTTTGTGTAATCTTAAAAAATTATGATTAAAAAAAATCTTAATATCCATATGTGTATCTAAATTTACATTGATACTTCTGAAATCTTTTTCTTAAGAGAGTCCCCCAAATTGTATAAACTTGACCTCCCTTCCCTACAAAATGCGGATTCATCCTGATACACACACCAGTGCTTAAAAGTACTGTGTACACACACACACACCAGCACATCCCCAAGAGCAGGCACTCCCCAATGTCAGGCATGAGAAGAGAATCAGCTCTGCTTTTAGGTAAGAGACTTCTTTGGTCACAAGTATGAGCCCCAGGACAGCTGATGGGGCTCCCAGGGGGAGACATGCCCCATCCGGCTCATTTTTGACAAATAAGGCAGTTGCTTTTGCTTACAGTTCTGCTTTGCTCGTCTTACCCTGGACTCCAGATGCTTCTTGTCCTTTAAAGCCCAGCCTTTCCACTCCCTTCTTCCTGGCCTCTGGAAATCCCCAGCAGCCTTGTCTGTCTCCTATGAAAACTCATCAGCTTGTTCACACCCAGGCATGTAGCAAGGAGAAGTACCTTTCCCCGGGAGATTTGAAAGCAAGGCTTATCCCCTAAGAAGAAACTACTAATTGTGAAATTTTGACATGGTGACACATAGAAATATTTGTGGGATCTGCAGCCATTTTTGTCCATTTTCTGTTGCTGTAAGAATACCGGAAACTGGGGACTGGGGTTGTTGCTCAGTGGTAGAGCCCTTGACTACCATGTGTGAGGGATTGGGTTCAATCCTCCGCACCACATAAAAATAAATAAAGATATTGTATCTATCTACAGCTAAAAAAAAACCTAACGAAAAGTAGAATACTAGAAACTGGATAATTTATACAGATAAGAAATTTTATTTTTTATAGTCTTGGAGGCTGGAAAGTTCAAGGTCAATGACCACAGCTAGTGAGGGTCTTCTAGTGGGTAAAAACTCTCCAAAGAGGGTCAGGCATCACATGGTGAGCATCCTAGTACAGGTCTCTCCTCCTCCTCTCTCTTTTCTTTTCCTGTAGTGCTGAGGATGGAACCCAGGGTTTCGCACATGCTAGGCAAGTACTGTGTCACTGAGCTACAACCCTATCCCTCTCTTCCTCTTCTTAAATTCCATTAGTTTAGGGCCCCACTTTATGGCCTCATTTAAATGAGGCCCATTTTAGGGAGCTTTTTTGATTCTCTGTGCCTATCTTGTTTCCTTCTCCTCTGTCCCCTCTGTCCCACCTCCACATACTATCATTGGATTATATTTCCATCTTCCTTAATAACCCACAATGGGAATTAAATGGCAACCTGAGTTTTGGTGGGGACAGTCAAACCGTAGAAGCAGTGTTTTCTCCTCACACAGGTGTGAGGGCTCCTCTCTGCCTTCTTTTCTCCCTGTGCATATTACCTGCCTTACTCCTCTCTGCTTCTCATCCTTTTTGTGTCTGCTTGGCCTCTATATCAGAAATCAGCAAGGTTTTTCCATAAGGATCTGGATTACAAGTATTTTAGATTTTGGAGGACACATACAGTCCTTGTCACAACTCCCCAACTCAGCCATTGAGTGAAATCAATCCCAGACAGCACCAGAAGGAATGAGCATGGCTGTTCCAGTAGAACTTGATTAACAAGAACAGGCAGCAGGCAGGAATTGGCCCACAGGCTCCAGCTTACTGGCTCCTTTTCTAGAGTGTCAGCTGCATGAGAGCAGAGCCTGATTTTTTACTTACCTTGGAATCTGCAGGGCTCAAGAGAGTGCCCGGCATGGATTGAGTGCTCAGCCATACCAAGAGGCTCTAACTCTTCCAGTCTTTTACGCTGTTTTCTTCTTTTTTTTTTTTTAATTTTTTTTTGTCAATGGACCTTTATTTTGTTTGTTTATATATGGTGCTGAGAATCGAACCCAGCACGCATGCTAGGCAAGCGCTCTACCACTGAGCCACAACCCCAGCCTCTGTTTTCTTCTTTTTTGTCCCCTCTATGAAACTTCAGCCTCTCCCAAAAGGCTGGGAAGAGAATTAAGGAGGAGTGGCCAGGGGCACCCAGAAGGACCAGGACTGGCATCTCCACCAGCTAGGCAGTATCCCAAGGACATCCACACACCCCTTTCCATTCCTTTTATTTGTTCATTTACTCTTGTAGGTAGTGAGAATGTCATTGGAAGGTTCCTTTGTGCAATCAGCTCATCCTCAGAGTGGGAGTTGTATTAACTTCTGGACTTTGACACTTGGTCCAGGTGGCCCTCTGTATCTGTAGGTTTCACTTTCATAGATTGAAACAACAGCAGATCAAAAAGCATTTGGAAAAATAGTTGCATCTGTACTAAGCACATGTAGGCCTTTTTCCTTGTCATTATTCCCTAAACAGTAGAACAGAACAATTATTTATATAGCATTTAATTGCATTAGGTATTATAAATTATCTAGAGATGATTTAAAGTATATAGGAGCATTGCATCGGTTATACACAAATAACTATATCACATTACATATAGCACTTGAGAATCCTATATGTAACGCTAGCACAGGTATTGAAAACACCAAAACATTGTCAGAAAACAAATGGATGGGGGCTGGGGCTATAGCTCAGTGGTAGAACGCTTGCCTAGCATGCATGAGGCACTAGGTTTGATCCTCGGCACCACATATAAATAATAAATGAATAAAATAAAGATCCATCAACAACTAAAAAAAATTTTTTTTTAAAAATGGATGATTGGTTGAGCAGAGTATTTTTAGGGAAAAGGAAGGATTGGTTCTTTCAGCAGCAACCAGGCCCATTTTGCAAGAGGAAAATGTGAGGATCAAGGTCTCAGGACAAGGTAACCAAGTACCTCTCAACAAAGGGAGGCATTAGAGAGTGACCATGGAAACCCAGGACAGCTTCACGCCAGATTCTGTCCTAGAGCAAGAGACTGTGCAAGGATGTGGGGTGCCAGGCACTTTATAAATAGGGACACTGAGGCTCAGTGGCAAAGTTGACTGTCAGAAGGTACCACCAGGAGTCCAAAGTGAGATTTCCAGTACTTCAGAGAAGATAATGTGACATTAATATGTGTTGTTGATTTTAGAAAAACTCCAGTGTGGGCAGCTGCTTGGAACTCAATCCAGCAGTACCCTGCCAGAATTCTCTCCAGGAAGCCCTCATCAGAGCTCTGAAGTCACCAATATCTGGAGAAGGGGGGTACCAGGGATTAAATTCAGGGGTACTTGACCACTGAGCCACATACCAGCCCTATTTTGTGTTTTATTTGGAGACAAGGTCTCACTGAAGTGCTTAGCACCTTGCAATGGCTGAGGCTGGCTTTGAACTTGCAATTCTCCTGTCTCACCCAAAGTGCTGGGATTATAGGCATGTGCCACCGTGCCCAGCTAGGGTTTTGTTTATCTTTAATACTGATCAATACTAAAGTCTTTGCTGATTAGTATAATGACTGTTAAAAATAAATGTTTTCAGAGGTGAAATCAGTGACTTGTTCAACAGCTTAATGAATGCTAGAAATAGACAGTTGGTGAAATTAGTGGGATTCAGAATATGTGGTTTGGTTAGAATACTTTAGAGACTCTCCTTCCCCTGGCACGAACAAGGTGTAAGAATCCAGTAAGCCCTAGGAATGGATAGATCTGCATCCAGCCATTGGCTAAGGGTGATTCTGTTGACCTGATCTGGCCTGTGACTTTTACAGAATGTGACTCTGGAATATTCTATTTCTGCCTTGTATTTAATTGAATTTTATAACATGTCGCAAGTCCTGTTTGGGGATTGTTAGCTCATAAATGTCTTTGTAGGGACAGAAGTCTCTCCATGACCTGGTTGTACAATAACCTGGTAGTAAGACTGTGGGGAACCAGCAAATCCTCCCTCACTCCTAATTGCTGGCTCCCACACAAGCCACCAGAGAGCCTAGAGCTGTGCCTTTCAGATTGTCTTTGATCTCTTTGTAATAGCCCTAACTCCCAGGTAATAGCTGTGCACATGTAGTTGGGAGGGGCTAAGATGCAACTCTGCCACTTTCCAGAAGGTGTCTTCCTTCCAGCTCCACCACTGGACCTACAATCAGAAGCCATCAGCCTAGGAAATGGGATGGGTGAGAGAACCAGACAGGTGGCTATTGCTTCCAGAATTCTATTAGAGATAAAGATATATTTCTGGAGCTGACGAAGTATTTTCTAGAGCTTCCCCTCCATGACCCAAACCCCAGACCCTGGACTCCCTCTGTTCCATGGCTTTTCTGAGAATTTCCTTCTTGTAAAGATTGTGAGAATCTGGGAGGCAAGAATAGCAGAGGAGAGAGGAAGGAATAAACCTACTTCTCATCAACATACCCTGCCTCCTCTGCTGGACCACTAGAGGAGGCCATGGTGGAGAAAGCCCTATAGCTGGACACCCTGAGAAAGCAGGCTTGGGTGGGTGGACTTTGGGAAGTAGTCGATTCCTGTTCATTCTTTCACTCCAAGACTCAATGTGCCTGGCAGAATCACCAAGGACTGGGCTGTGGTATGAGAAGTGGCCCTCTGACAGGCTGGAGAACCTGAAGCTGTCTAACCACTGGAATAGTCCCTAAAGCCTTCTAGCTGCTTGGACAGTGTCAGCTGCTGCAGAAAATTCATCTGGTTATGAATTTTGGCCCAGCTGGTTTGGGCTGGACAGCTGCCCTTAGGCTCCTTCAGTGGTAGAGCTGGCTGGGCTTCACGCAGGGTAATAATGCCTCTCCTCCCTTTAGGTGGATACTACCCAGAGGCCCTCTGGACTCTGAAGTGGTTCTAGGGCAGCTGGCCCAGTTGCTCACAGTAATGACCTTGATAGTACACCTTTGTATTGGCTTTTCCTCTGCCCTTTCTCACCTCCCTGCTCCCTCGCTGCTGTTCCTCAACTCCCCTGCCATGTAGACCCCTCATACCTAAGTCCTTCAGGAAAGCTCCTGCTGAGACCCTCCTTGGGGAGGCCTTCCCTGATCCCTGAGGAGGCTGAGTCACCTTCTACCATCTGGAATTTCTTGTTCATAGCATTTGCCATGGTGTATACATGGTGTGTCCCCCAAGGGTTCCTGTGTTGGAGATTTGGTCCCCAGTGTGGTGGTGTGAGAAGTGATGAGACCTTTAAGAAAAGGGGCTTAATGTAAAATAATTAGATCACTGGGGGTGCTGCCCTCAGAAGGGAATGATGTCATTCCCTCTCACCGGACCCTGGTTAGTTCTCCTGAGACTAACTCGTTATAAATGAACTTCCTGTCTGGCCATGCAATCTCTTGTGCATGCTTTCACCATTGCAATGCCATCTGCCAGGAGTCCCTCTCCAGAGCTAAACAGAAGTCAGCACTATACCCCTGAACCTCTGTAACTGTGAGCTAAATAAACCTATTCTTTACAAGTTACCCAACCTTGGAAGGGAATAATACAGCATTTGACACCCCTGTAACAAAACATTTTTGGTATAATTATTGATTTATGTCTCTCGCCCAACTAGACTACAAACTCCACTAGAAGTGACAAGTCTATTCTGTTTATCACTTTATGCTCAAAGCACATAGTAGGTGCTCAGTAACTATTGGTTAAATCAATGAATCATGTATGGGAAATAGATGGAATGGACATAGTTGTTATCACATACCATCCTTGCCACATTGATGAAGTTACCAGAAGTCTCTCTTTTCTCTCTTGAGTTTCCTTCCTGGCATGTAGGAAGGAAGACCCTGCAGGACTACCATGAGGGCCAACAGAGACCTTGAACCACTTGAGCTTCCACACAGGCTGAGTGGGAGGCAGTGACAACTGTATTGAAAGTGTATTAAAGTTCTGAAGTCTTCTCAGACCTGCCTGAGAGGCAGGGAAGCATGGATTAGCATTTATTGAGCAAATACTATGCGCCAAGCACTTGGTTGGTCAGTGTTATCAGATATCCTTATGTCTACCTGAGTCCTACCATGCTCCCTGGAGCTGTGAAGGAGATGATCTGGCTCTGCTCTCTGATGGGACCTTTATTATTCAGGCAGCAAACCCTATGGCAGGGCCACCTTTATCTTTAACAACAATATCATTTGCTGTGCACAAGCATAGTAGTCCCATAGTAGTCTTCAAGGTAAGGACCATTGTTATTGCCATTTCACAAATGGGGAAACTGAGGATAAAAGAAAGAAAGTCAATTGCCCAAAGACATGCATCTCAAAATTAACAAGACTGAGATAGAAACCCAGGTTTGTCTGACACCAAAGACCAGACATCTTTTCTTTCCCTAGAGCAAGCCAGGTTTCCAGATAAGCAAAGGAAGACCAAGGAGCTGGGAATCTGGATTGTTTCCCGGAACTCGGGGTCCGCGTGCAGAATGAAAGTCCACAGAACAATAAGCAAACACCAGAAGTTCATTACTGGCAGGGAGTCATCAGAATGCACTTGAGCCAAAACGTTACTGCCATGGCAGTGTGGTAACATTCAGCCTAAATACGTGCCAGGAAACCATAGTCTGAGAAGCTAGTCCTGGGCCAGAAGGTGCACTGGGGGTTAGCCACCGCCCCCGTCTCTTCTCATCCCCAAGGGGACCAAGAAATGTCGGTATAATTATCCCTGTTTCACAAAGAAGAAAAAAGAGGCCCAAAGAGAGGAAATGACCTGCCTAGGATCACGTGGCTGGTCTGTGACTGAATCCATATCCTTTCTAGTTACCATGTTGTCCCCTTCCAGAAAGAGAACAATTTTTAAAATACAAAAGAGGCAGCTTTGGTATGCCTGAAATGCAGTTGTATTACTTGAACTGATTAAAGCTCAATTCTATTGCCATGACTGGCAGACAGGGAAACTGATGAATAGTGACCACAGTTACTCCCCCTAGATGATGTCTGCATCCTGTTGTTTAACTTTTGTCACTTTCCAGTCATTTCCCCCATCTATTATCTTGGTTCTACTCAACTAACTGCTCTGCAAGGTGGGTTCTAGTCATAGCCTCATTTTATAGATGAGGAAACTGAGGCCCAAATTTAAGTGCCAGATTTAAGCACTTTCCCAAATTAACACAGCTAGGAAGTTATGAAGATGGATGGAAACCCAGCTGGAATCGAGAACCCATTCTTTCAGCTACTGCACTTAATTGCTGTCATTAAGTGCTTTTCAGTCATTACTTCATTTAATCCTCATGATGCTCGTACAGCACAAGGGCATTTATTCCATTCTACAGTTAAAAGCAATGGATACTGGGAAAGGAAAGCATTGTCCAGGACTCTTGGCAAACACTATCTGTCCACCAGGCAAGACTTGTAGACACAGCACTGGCTTCTCATGGAATAATGACAGCTGTATTCTTCCATCATGTGTACTGAGATTGTCTCCTTGTCCTGGGGCTAGGCAGGCTGTGCATTGTGAAGACACCTGTGGACGCTGCCTAGCTTGCCCTGGATCTGGGGTGTGAAGGCTTCAGCAACTTAGTAGGTCATTTGGTTTGTCTGGCCTAGAAACTTCTCAGCCATTAGTTAGATATTGGGGGAAAGACCATCACCATTCTGCCATGGTGGGCTCATCAGATCCTTGCAACTCCCCAATAAAAATGACTCCTCATCTTGCAGAGGAAGAAACTGAGACTGAGAAGAAAGCTTACTTAAAGCTTGGCAGGTAGTCCATGAGGGAGCAGGGATCTTAACCCAGGCCTGTGTGGTGAGCTGGCTTCTTCTTCTGCTCTAAACCTCCCAAATCTTGAGGCCCTCTTGAGGGTCTCTCAAAGTGTGAAAAGTCACATCACATCTACCGGGAACCTTTCTTTCTCCCTGCTCCTCAGTGCTCCTCTGGCTCAGTGCCAGGCTGGGGCTCCACCATGCTTGTGTAACCAGCAAGGCCAAGCTCTTGGTCTTGTAGCCCAGACCACACAGGCTTGCCCTTTTCCTGATCTTTCTTTCTGAGATGGGGCCCCAGGGAAAGCTAAGCAGATAAACAAGACCAGGCGCCAGAAAGTTGAAAAGCATAGAACTCTTGCCAAGGAAAATGTCAAAATTTACAGAGAGAAACAGCCTTACACTACAACCCAAATTCCCACTCGTTATCTTTGCTTCTGTCAGACCCTTGCCCTGTCCTCCTGAGGGACTCCTGTTTGTAAACTCAAATTTAGACCCAAGAAGGATGTATTGAGTATCTACTATATGCCAGGAAATGTACTCCCTGGCACTATTGTGAGACAGATGCAATGATCATGTCCAGTTTGCAGAGGGGAAAACTGAGGCTTTTCCAAGGTAACAGCTGCAAAGGGTCTGTACCAAGACGTGAATCCAGATCTATTTGACTTTCTGGGATTTTTTTCCTATGGCAGTAACAGGAAGAAACAGATGAAAAAAATCCTTCCTGGGGGCACCTAGGGGCTGATGGGCTTCTGGTGCTTCTGCAAGGCTTGCTGAAAAATGCCTCCCCTTGTGTTTTTTAGCATGATGAATCTTGCTGCAAAGAGATTATTCCTTGTGAATCATCTGCTTTTCTCTTTTATGAACATTTATAGAACTATCTTACTTTATAACAGGCAAGTTTTTGATACCTTAGAAGTGAATTCTTTTATATTCTCCTAAGAGACTGTACATAGAAAAACCGTTAAAATCCTTTTAGGAATGAAAGTGTTTTCACATCTGTTTAAGAGATGTGGTGACATGGGAAGTAAAACAAAACAACAAAAACAAAAACCCAACTGGCTAGAAGATTTAATTTGGCCTTAGGTCTGTCCTGACAAAGCTATGTGACCTTGGGCTAGTCACTTTTCTTCTTTGAGCTTCATACATAAAATGAGAAAATTGAAACATGATTTCTAAGGTTCATTCTACAAATCCCTGATAGTCTGTTCCTTGAAATTCCACATGACCGTATCTGTTGTGCCTAAAATAAGATGGCTCTTGTCTGTTAACTGGCAACTATTTAAGTAAGTTGCAGTCAGAGTGGAATACCACTCAGCAATGAGGAAGAATGGCTACAGATAAATGCAATAACAGGGCTGAATCTCAAAGTCATAATATTTGAGACTTTATCTCAAAGTCTCTAGTGAGAGAAACTAGACACCAAAGACTATGGACCGACCGATTGCATTATACAAAGTTCAAAAATGGACAAAATATAACTGTAGTAATAAAAGTTGGACAGTGGCTGCTTTGGGGAAGGTGGGACAGGGTTTTAGTTATTGACTAGGAAGTTGCACAGAGAGTTTTTTGGGGAAACGCAAATGTTGTACTCTTTGATTTGGGTGGGAGATACAGCAATATGAATAGATAAAAAGTAATCTATTAAGCATTTTACCATACTTTAATTATAACTCAAATACTATTAATATAGAAATATATAAATCTTAATATATAAAACTGTGTACATGTATGTGTGGTATTGTTTCCAGAATTACGAACAATAAAAAAAAAATTAGGAACAAATGCCAAGTTTTCACAAAACAATTGACTAAGTCTACCCCTTGGGGGTGATCCTGCTTTAAAAGGAAGTGAAATGATCTGGTCTCTCTTGATAAGGACTGTTTTTGGTGTGACCAAGCTTTGGAAAATGCCCTCTTGTCCATGAGACAAGGATTGGAGGAAGTGTTTAAGGCCCAGGGGAGTGCCAACTTTGCCATGTGGAATAGAGACAGGCGGGGACATACTGGCAGCCCTCACTAGCTGGGAGTTCTATGGTTTGGATTTGGTGGCACCACCATCCAGCCCTGCCCTCCTCAGCACAGCTAAAACAGCCCGTAAGGGAAGCAGACAGATGAGTCTGATGTATCCAGTCTCAGGCCCTGCCTAGCCTCTGGCTGCTGAGAGCCACCTAGAGCCATCTGCCCATTGCTTCCAGACCCTGTGTCCACTGCTAGCCCCTTTGAAGTTCTTGTCAGTGATGCCAGGTTCCAAGTAGGACTCCTCACCAGCTTACCAGGGTTCTAAACAAAGGACAGAGTTTACGGGCAAAGTCTGCACCTCAGCTAAGCCAGCTTTTCAAGGAAAGCACAGCTGGATAGGGGTACTAAAGGGTGCTCACAAAAGACTCAAGGATCTGGCACAAATAGGAAACAACTGAGAGGAAATAAGTGAGCCTTTGTGGTGGCAGTTGCTGGAACTGGGGACAGAATAGAAACTGATAGCACAGGGGACCTCTGCCAAAATGGTGAAGAGGTCCCTGAGGACAAACGGGCAGGTTGAGCCTGACCCTGTAGTACAGCAATGAACCTATGAAAGCTGCTTCCCAGAGATGGCAGGATCTACAGACGCAAAATCATCCCAGAAAATGCAGGAAAAACTCCCATTTGTCAAGTGCCTACTTTGTGCTGCTACACATGGCATGTGTGAAGGCTCTTAATCCTCTCAGTACCATTTTGAGCAGGCAAATTAGTGTATCCATGTTTTAGAGAGGGGGAAGCTGAGGCCCAGAGACAGAAGGCAACTTGAGCAAGATCACAACTAAAAGACGACAGAACTGGATTCAGACTCAGGTCTGTCTGACTTAAAGTCAGCGTTCTTTTCTTCCATGGAGGTATGAATATCCTGGGTTTGTTTCTCACTCGCTGTTCCTGGAAAGCCCCATTAAAGGCAGAGTCCTGGGTTGGGTGAACTAGGTGATGCCCAGTGTTCAATTCACAGGTCCATAGATTCAGGTAATAAATGTTGCAGATGGGGATATGTGAACGGTAGCACCTTAAGACACATGGCCTGGGCCAGGATCAGTGTACACGAATATCTGAAGAAAAGCAGAATTATATGGCAAGCTGGAGAGATCAGATTGTGGGTCACCACTGCCCCAAGTCCTTACAGGAATGATCACTACTCCCCCAAACACCTTCCTGGGTCAACCCAAACCTTCCTATGACCCAGGGATTAAAGAGCCTTAAGGACCCAGCTGTTATTCCAGCATCTGGCTTAGTATTTTTGATATTATTACTGCAGAGACTTTGGATTCTCACTTTACTATGATCTCTAAAAATGTTGAATCTGTACTAGACAGGGCTCACACATTTATGCTACTAGATGCTGTTTCTCATGCAGGAAGAAAATTGTTACTATTTCTTCATGACCTATTATGTGAACTCAGAAGAATCCTAGACAGTGGGCATTTTGATCCCTGGGGTAAGGCAGCATGTCCATCCTTGAGCTGTGAGCCTGTGGCTGCCAAGAGCTGACAGCAGCACCTCTGCTCCATAGAATTGCCCTCAGTTGACAGGACCCTCTATAGTTGGCTATATCCTTCCAAGAGCATCCCAGAGTCTGTGACTGACATGGGGGTGTAGAACACTACCCAAGCCCCCCATCTCAGCTAGAGGCAGGAGCGACTTCATGGTGTGATCCACAGCACCTGGTGGATCAGGCCAAGGCTAGACTTACATGAGGCCACAGCCTCCCTCAGTTCCTCTCTCTTCCCCATTCCCGTCCTGCCTTTCTCACCACTCCTTCAAAAAATGGCATGCATCTAATGCCCCGTGCACCCAAAGCCCAAAGACACCCACATTTCATTTTGCAGAAGAGGAAACAGGCTTAAATAGCATGTGCCCTGCTTGGTCTGTCCCCAAAGTTCAAGGCTTTCTGCCCTTTATCCTGGGCAGAATAGACAGCAGAGAGGTCAGGAGTGAAAATTCTGAGTGTGTGCAGGGATGGGCAGTTCACCTCCCGCTGCGACAGCCACTGCCTCCTCTGGCCCAGTTCTCTGTGGTCTCCACCCCTGGGTGAGTCATCTTCCACGCTGTGCAGAGAATCCCTGGAGCTCAGGCTGGGCTGGCATATGACACTTGAAATGAGACTTCTCAGAAGCTCAGTCCTGCTCTGCTCAGGGAAGTAGGGGTTGTGGGGGTGGCACTTCCCCACTCCCAGTGCCCCCAGGGCTGGAGCTGGAGAGGACTAGGTGCTCTACTTCCAGCTGAGCCTCTCCTGGGGATAAAATTTTAAGGTGTTTTCAGGAAAAAAACGAGGCAGATGAGAAAGCCTAGATACTGGGAAGTAAGCTGACAAAGTGGCAAAATGGGGCTGAGGGAGTCACAGACATTGTCCCAGAGACATGTGGCAAAGGTCAGTCCCTCCCATTCAGACACCTCCTGTGGTGCCCCAGTGCCCTGGAACATCAGGCAAAGTCTGCAGCCCTGAATTAACTGGTTCTTCTGATTGGGCTTCAGACATCTGCCCTTCTATCATTGCCTCTGCATCTCATGTTTTCAGTTTTTAAAAGTGAAGCAAAATTTATATATGCTGAGATGCACTAATCTTACATGTACAAATTAGTGTGCATTTGTTAATGTATTTCTTTTTCAGCATATAGGACATTCCCATCACCCCCAGAAGGGTTTCTGTTTCTTTCCTGTTAAACCCTTCAGGCAATCACTGTCCTGATTTTTATCACCAGGAATTAGGTGTACCTGTTTTCCCACATAATATAAATGGAATCACATAGTAAGTTCTTTCAAGGTCTGGTTTCAAGTCTGTGGGTGTAGCTCAGTGCTCTACGCACTTGCCTAGCATACATGAGGCCCCAGGTTCAATCCTCAGTACCTGAGGGTTAGGGCCTGGCTTCTTTCACTCAACATTATATTGTGAAATTTGTCCACCTTGGGTCTCTGTAGTAGTGTGTCATCCCCTCTGATTAGAGTGGTATCACATTGTGTGGATCCGCCACAATTTGTTGACCCATTCCTCTGTTGACACTTTGGTTGTTACTATGTTTTGGTTTAATGAGTGAGGCTGATAGGAGCATTCTTGAACAAGTCTTTTTGTGGATATATTTTTCATTTTTTGTTGATTAATAACTAGAAGTGTAATGGAGGGTCATAGGGTGGGCATTGTTTAACTTTGTAAGAAACTAGCAATCTGTTCTCTAAAGTGAGTCTACCATTTTCTGCTTCCACCATAGATGTTTGACAACAGGAGGTGCTTTATAGCCTCATAAACATTTGACTTTCTGGTGATTTTAATTTTAGAAATGGGTATTTCCCTGATGATTTATGAAGTTGAGCACTTTTTCAGTTATTCTTGGGCCATTGGTGTACATTACCCTCTGAAGCATCTGTTCTAGTCTTCTGCTCATTTAAAAATAGTTTTACTGTTTATTTATTGTTAACTATTTTTCTATTTGCAAGTAGAAGTGAAATATTATATAAATCATCCTTTCTTAAAGAGGAATGATTAAAAATTCATTCATTTGTGCTGTTGGGATACATATAATGTGGTTTCAAGGTGGGCTTTTCTTGCTCTATAGACAGTGTCTCTTGCTAGGAAATGTTCAGTTATTGGAAGATGGAACCTTCCCAGGAAATTGGCATTCTGAGGATGGAAATCATGGTGCAGCTTTGATCAGTACTATTTCAGCTTAAGACTACACTGGATTCATATTGCCCACACTTCTTTCTAGCTCATTGATTGAACATATTAACATCAAGTAATTAAATGTATAAAACCAGGATCAGTCATATTCTATTGTAATTAACCTATTGGTTTCCTATCTGGCATCCACTTTTCTTGTTAGTTCTTACTTTGCTCCATATCCTCTCCTTCCTCACCTAGCAATTGCTACATGGAAAGTTTACACCACCCTGAGATCTAGGCTGGGCTTCAATGGTCTAAAAGTAGTCCTATTCCTGTTTGTGGTGATTGACTAAGGATGAGCATAGGAGCAAATTTTGAACATCAGATTAAAGCTATGTCTATTGGAGGATTTGGAGAAAAATTTCCTCTTTCTTAACATGAAGATGAATTCTCTTTTCTTCTAAAGGATATTGTTTTGTCCAAATGTGATGCCTGGAATCATCTGAGATATTTCACTACTGGCTTAAAGATGAATCTGACAGAACTCCAGAGCAAAGGCATTTAAAAACTCTGGATCTTGAAACCAACACTCAATTACTTGATCAATCAATCCTGCAAGCTCCTTCTACCTCTGGACTCCAAGTGTTATGAGTCAATATAGTTTTCTTATTGATTAAAGTAGTGGAGGTTATATTATCTTTATTCTCTGTAGTTAAAAGCCTCCTAACATAAATGCTGTGCATGCTTTATCCTTTTTATTATCTTTTTGAGGTACATAATATTTTTACTGAAAGATATCATAGACCATAACATTCACCCTTTTAAAGTGTATAATTCATTTTTTAATCATATTCACAAGATTGTGTGACCACCACAAGGATCTAGTTTCAGAACCTATCCATCACCCCAGAAGAAATCCCATTTCATTTACCATTCATCTCCAATTCTCTTGCCACAACTCTTGACAACCATTAGTCCACTTTCCATCCCTGTAGATTTGTTTCTTCTAGTTATTTCATATATACGAATCATGCAACAGGTGATCTTTTTCATCTGCCTTCTTTTACTTAGCATAATGTTTCATTCATGTTGTAGCTTCTATCAGTACTTTATTCCTTTTTATGGTTAAATAATAACCATTGTGTAGACAGACTGCATTTTGTTTATCCTTTCTTTAGCTGGTGGACATTAGGGTTATTTCTGCTCTTTGACTCCTGCAGGTAATGCAGTGAAAAAGTGTGTACAAGTTTTTGTATGGACATGCTTTTCATTCTCAGGTACCCAGGAACAGAATTGTTGGGTCTTAAGGAAACTCTGTATAACTTTTGGAGGACCTGACAAACTGTTAGCTATAGTAGCTGTGCCATGTCACATTCCCAGTAGCAGTTTTTAAGGATTCCACATTTTCCACATCCTTGCCAACTGTTTTTTTTTTTCCTTTGTTATAGCAATCATGGGAGATGTGCAGTAGTATCTCATTGTAAGTTTGATTTGCATTTCCCAAATGACAAATAATGTTAAGCATCTTTTCATGTGCATATTAGCCATTTGTATATCTTCTCTGGAGCAATACCTGTTCAAAGTCTTTGTCCATTTTTAAATTGGGTAATTTGTCTTTTTATTGGTAGAACTGTAAGCATTCCTTAAGTATTCCGGATACTACACCTTTATTTTATATATGATTTGCAAATATTTTCTCCCATTCTGTGGGGTGTTTCTCCATTCCTTGAATGGTATCTTTTGAAGTACAAAAGTTTTTAATTTTGACAAAGTCCAATTTACTTATTTTTTTCCTTTGTTGCTTGTGATTTTGGTGTCATAGTTAAGAAACCAATGATGTCTAATCCAGGGTCATGAAGATTAATATCTATGTTTCATCTGCATTTTATAGTTTTAGCTCTTGTGTTTAGGTCTGTGATCCATTTGGACTTACTTTTTGTGTGAAGGAAGATCATTCTTTTTCATGCAGATGTTCAGTCCTTATAGTATCTTCGGTGGAAAAGGTTTCTTTTCTTGTTGGATGACATGGCCCCTTGTTGAAGTTCAATTGATCATAAATGTCAAGATTTGTTTCTGAATTCTCAATTCTGTTTTACCTTGTAGTCTTGATCACCATAGCTGTAAAGTAATTTGAAATTGGGAAGTGTGAGTCCTCCATCTTTGCTCTTCCTGTTCAAGATTATGTAGGCTCTCCTGTGTCTCTTGGATTCACAAGAATTTTAGAATCCACATGTTGATTTTTGTTTAAAAAAAAAAAGGCAGCTACAATTTCGATATGAAGTGCACTGATCACGTGAAACGATTTGGCCAATATTGCCAACTTAACAAATTAAATCTTTCAGTCATGAACACAAATGTCTTTCTGTTTACTTAGATCCTCTTTAATTGCTTTCAGAGATGCTTTGCAGTTTTTAGTGCACAGGCTCTTCACTTCTTCTGTTATATTTATTTATTCTTACGTATTTTTATCTTTTCATTATAAATGGAATTGTTTTCTTAATTTTATCTTTGGACTCTTCACTGCTAGTATATAGAAATGCCAATGATTTTAATATATTGGTCTTGCATTCCATAGCCTTCCTGAATTCATTTATTAGCTTGAATAGTTTTTATTTCCTTTTAAAAAACCATTTTATTTTATTCATTTATTTTTGGTACTTGGGTTTGCACCCAGGGGCACTTTACCACTGAGTTATATCCTCAGCCCTTTTGTTTATTTTGAGACAGGGTCCCCCTAAATTGCCTAGATTGAGCTCCAACTTGAGATCCTCCTGCTTCAGCCTCCTAAGTCACTGGAATTACAGGTTGTACCACCACAACCAATTCTTCCTTTCTTTGTTTTGTGGATTGCTTTGGATTTTCCATGTACAAAATAATGTCTTACACATTATAGTTTTCTTTCTTTCCAATTTGGATGCATTTTGTTGTTGTTTTCTTTTCTACTTTTTCTGATTTGAACCTATAGCAAAATATTGAAAAGAAGTGTTGAGAGCAGACACCTGGACTTGTTCATCAACTTGAGGGTAAAGGTTTGTCGTTTTTGTTGTTGTTTTGGTACAGGGGATTGAATTTAGGAGTACTTGACCACTGAGCCACATCCCCAGCCCTATGTTGTGTTTTATTTAGAGTCAAGTTCCCATTGAGTTGCTCAGCATCTTACGATTGCTGAGGCTGGCTTTGAACTCGTGATTCTCCTGTCTCAGCCTCCCAGAGTGCTGGGATTACAGGTGTGTGCCACTGTGCCCGGTTAAGGTTTATCTTTTTTTATCAACAAATATGCTGTTAGCTTTGATGTTTTCATAGATGCCCTGTGTTATGTTGAAGATGTTAATTTCTATTCTTTGTTGGTTATTTTTTTTATCATACAAGGATGTTTGGTTTTGTCCAAGTACTTTTTCTGCATCTATTGAGATAATTATGTGATTTTTGTTTTTATTCTATTGATATGATATACTAGATCACTTGATTTTTATTTTTTTTTAAATATCTTTATTAATTTTATGTGGTGCTGAGGATCGAACCCAGTGCCTCATGCACGCGAGGCGAGCGCTCTACCACTGAGCTACAATCCGAGCCCCAGATCACTTGATTTTTAAATGTGGAACTAATGCTGCATTCCTAGGATAGATCTCACTTGGTTATTGTGTATAATCCTTTTCATGGGTTGTTTGATTCTGTTTATTAGTATTTTGTTGAAGATTTTACATTTATATTCAGAAAGGATGTTGTTAAGGCTGGTGTTTCAGTTATAAAACATCCCTATTTTATATTGTAGAGAACTGTTATTATGTAGCTTTGAAAGTATTCCAAACATTTACATAGTTTTATATGCAAGCAACTTGTTGTAGGGTGATAAGTTGGAGTGTGTCCCCTTCCCATTGAGAATGTTTTCTTCTAGAAGTTTTAGAGTTCCCATCTTACATTTATGTCTTTAATTCATTTTGCTTGATTTTGTATATGGTATAGGGTCTAATTCATTCTTGTGAGTATAGATACTCAGTTATTACCAGCACCATTTATTGAAGAGACTATCTCTTCCGCATTGTGTGTTCTTGGCACCTTGGTCAAAAATCAGTTGACTGTGAATACATGGTTTCTAAGCTCTCTGTTGTGTTCCATGGATCTGTGTGTCTCATTTTTATGCCAGTACCATGCTGTTTTGATCACTATAGTTGGAAGCATATTTTGAAGTCAAGTAGTGTAACACCTCCTGCTTTATTCTTTTTGCTCAAGAGTACTTTGGCTATTCAGAGTCTTTTGTAGTTACACGTAAATTTGGAAATCATGCTGAGTCCAGTAGCACATTCCTGTAATACCAGTGACTTGGAAAGCTGAGGCAGGAGGATGGCAAATTTGAGGCCAGCTTGGGGAACTTAGCAAGACCATGTCTCTAAAAACAAATAATGCATTCATATCTGTGAAAAATATCATTTGGAATAGTTTTGGGGAATTACACTGACTATTGATCATTTTGGATAGCAAGGACAGTTTAATAGTATTAAATTTTTTAATCCATAAGCACATATGTCTTTCCATTTATCTATGTCTTATTTAATTTCTTTCATAATTGTTTTTAGTATACTGGTCTTTCACCTTGATTAAATTTATTTCTATTTTATTTAATTTTGTAGCTATTAGAAATGGAATTTCTTCTTCAGATTGTTCATTGTTACTGTCAGAAAGACTACTAATTTTTACATGTTGATTTTATATCTTGTGACTATTGAATTCATTTACTCTAAAAGTTTTTGATGGAGTATTTAGGGTTTTTATGTATAAGATCATGTTATCTGAAAACAAGTATAATTTAACTTCTTTTCCAATTTGAATGTGATTATTTCTTTCCAATTTCTTTTGCCTGTTGATTTGTCTATGGCTTCCAGTACTGTGTTGAATAAAAGTGATTATAGTGGGCATCCTTGTCTTATTCCTGATGTTAAAGGAAAAGCTTTCAAATCTTCATAGTTAAGCATGGTGTACACTGTGGTTTTGTCATATACAGCCTTTGTTATTTTTGTATTAGTCAATTTTCTATTAGCATAACAAAATTTCTGAGATAATAAGCTTATGAAGAGAAAAACTTTATTTCAGCTCACAGTTTTGGAGGTTTCAGTCCAAGTTGAGTAGACCCATTGATTTTAGATCTGTACTAAAATAGCATATCATAGCAGAGAGCACATTATGGAGCAAAATGCTCTCCTCATGGTGACCAGGAAGCAAAAACGAGATGGAGGAAGGGCTTCATTCTCACTATCTCCTTCAAAGGCTCTCCTAGTGACCTAAGGCCTCCTAGTAGGCCCTACCTCCTAATAGCTACAAACTAGGGACCAAGCCATTCTGCCTTCCATGTTATCCTTTGCTCATTCATCCAACAAGAATTAGCTTTGTAGCAGACATGGTTGGTACCCTGCCATACCCTTCCCTGCCTGTTCCTTGCTGCATAGCCCAGCTTCCCACTGCCAATACTCACCTCTCCTTGCCTAAGACTTATTCCAGGTACCAGAGCTGACTATTCAGAGCCCATAGATTAGGAAAGAGTAGTGGGTAATTCAGCCCCACGAAGGAGTAACCTTCAACCCGTGGCTGATAGGAGTTGGTGGATAAAGAGCCCAGCTCCAATGCTACTTCAGGTGGAATAACTCTGAGGTGTTGTACTGGCTCCTACTGTGCCCACAGTGGTAATTCAATTAGCAAAGCAATTATTGGGTAGCTTTTCTTCCCTGCCTCAGCTCTACCTTGAAAACAATATTTGCACTGGTATCTTTGTCTTTCTCAGGGTCTGCTTCTGGGGTAACCAAGACAAACACTTGACATGTAGGAGACACTATTATAGGCACTGTTATTACCTCCATTTTACAGGTGAGGAAACTGAAGCATCAAGAAATGTCCCATGAGCTGGGCGTGGTGGCTTACGCTTGTAATCCCAGCACTTAGGGAGGCTGAGACAGGAGAGTCGTGAGTTCAAAGCCAGCCTCAGCAATGGCGAGGTGCTAAGCAACTCAGTGAGACCCTGTCTCTACATAAAACACAAAATAGGGCTGGGGATGTGGCTCAGTGGTTGAGTACCCCTGAGTTCAATCTCCGGCACCAAAAAAAAAAAAATGCAAATCAAAACTACATTGAGATTTCATCTCACTCTAGAATGGCAGTCATCAAGAAGACAAATAATAATGCTGGTGAGGATGTGGCAGGTAAGTACACCATAAATTGTTGATAGGATTGCAAATTAGTACAACCATTTTGGAAAGCAATATGGAGATTCCTTAAAAGACTAGAAATGGAACCACCATATGACCCAGCTATTTCATGCCTTAGTGTTTATCCAAAAGATCTAAAATTGGCATACTATAGTTACACAGTCACAGCAATGTTTATAGCAGCCAATTCACAATAGCCAAATTATGGAACCTGCCCAGGTACCCTTCAACAGATGAATGGATAAAGAAAATGTGGCAGGCCATACTTCCCAAAGCGCTATATAGATTCAATGCAATCCCGATTAAAATCCCAACGTCATTCCTTATAGAAATAGAAAAGGTAATCATGAAATTCATTTGGAAGAATAAGAGACCCAGAATAGCCAAAGCAATCCTTAGCAAGAAGAGTGAAGCAGGAGGCATCACAATACCAGACCTCAGATTATACTACAAAGCTATAGTAACAAAAACGGCATGGTACTGGCACCAAAATAGACATGTAGACCAGTGGTATAGAATAGAAGACACAGAGATGAACCCACTTACATACAGTTACCTTATACTAGATAAAGGAGCCAAACATGTACACTGGAGAAAAGATAGCCTGTTCAACAAATGGTGCTGGGAAAACTGGAAATCCCTATGCAGCAAAATGAAACTAAACCCCTATCTCTCGCCATGCACAAAATTCAACTCAAAGTGGATCAAAGACCTGGGAATCAGACCAGAGACCCAATGCCTAATAGAAGAAAAAATAGGCCCAAATCTTCAGCATGTCGGATTAGGACCATGCTTCCTTAACAAGACTCCTATAGCACAAGAAGTAAAATC
>CM053416.1:4752660-4812996 GCA_028644305.1 Xerus rutilus | reverse complement strand
GGATATATAAAGAACTCAAAAAGCTTAACACCAAAAAAACTAACAACCCAATCAATAAATGGGCCAAAGAGCTGAACACAAACTTCACAGAAGAAGATATACAATCCATCAACAGATATATGAAAAAATGTTCAACATCTCTAGCAATCAGAGAAATGCAAATCAAAACTACCCTAAGATTCCATCTCACGCCAGTCAGAATGGCAATTATCAAGAATACAAACAACAATAAGTGTTGGCGACGTTGTGGGAGAAAAGGCACACTCATACATTGCTAATGGGACTGAAAATTGGTACAACCAATCTGGAAGGCAGTATGGAGATTCCTTAGAAAACTTGGAATGGAACCACCATTTGAGCCTGCTATCCCACTCCTCAGTCTATACCCAGAAGACTTAAAAACAGCATACTACAGTGCTGCAGCCACCTCAATGTTTATAGCAGCTCAATTCACAATAGCTAAACTGTAGAACCAACCTAGATGCCCTTCGATAGATGACTGGGTAAAGAAACTGTGGTATATATACACAATGGAATATTACTCAGCAATAACAGAATAAAATGATGGCATTTGCAGGTAAATGGATGAATTTGGAGAATATCATGCTAAGTGAAGTAAACCAATCTCAGAAAACCAAATGCCAAATGCACTCATTGATAAGTGGATGCTGATCCATAATGTGGGGAAAGTCATGGGAACAATGGTGGAACTCTGTTCACAGGGGTGTAAGGGGGGAGGGGGCATGGGGACAGTAAAGGTAGTGGCATATGATGGTCATGATAGCCCTAACTTTTTGTATGACTGCAGATATGATGTGATTCTATACAACTTACAACTAGAGAATTGATATGTTATCCTCTATCTATGTACAATTAATCAAATTGCACTCTGTTATCATGTAAGCCTAAATAGAACAAATAAATAAATTAAATATGAAAAAGAAAAGAAAATGTGGCAGATATACACAATGGAGTTTTACTCAGGTCATAAAGAAGAGTAAAATGATGGTATTTGCTCTGTAAATGAACAAAACTGGAGACCATCATGCTAAATGAAATAAACGTGACTTGGAAAGTCAAGAGTTGAATGTTTTCTCTCATGTGGAAGCTAGAGAGAAATAAGGAAATAAAAAGGGGGATCTCATGAAAATAGAAAGGTGATAAGTGAAGCAGAGGAAAGGGATTGAGGGAGAAGGAGGAGGGATGGGAAAGAATGAAATTGGTCAAATTATGCTGTGCACATATATGAGTATACCACAGAGAGTTCTACCTTTATGTGTATCTATAAAATACTGATCGAAAAAAGCAAACAGAAGAAAGACCAGTAGAGGAGAGGGGAAGAGGAGCAGGGGGAAGGCAGAGGGGAGGGAAAGGGGAGGTCCTGGAGATTGAAATGGAGCAAATTATATCCCATGCATGTAAAAACGAACCCCATTATTATGTATGACTATAACTCACTAGTGTCAGTGCATTAAAACATTAAAAAAAGAAGGAAAAACATGGTGTGAATAGTAGCTCAGGGAGGTTTATCCTGATGGCCTATGGGATGAATTTTGCTCACTGATATATTTTGTTTGGCCTCGAGTGATTTTTTAAAATACAAATTAAATTTTTTTAAATATTTTTTTTAGCTGTAGATGGACATAATGTCTTTATTTTATTGCTTTGTATGTGGTGCTGAGGATCGAACCCAGGGCCTCACGCATGCGAGGCAAGCGCTCTACCGCTGAGCTAAAATCCCAGCCCCAAATTAAATTTTAATATGTAAATTTCTCATGAAAAAATCAGGTGATGTAGTAATTGAGCTTCCTTTCTCACATGGCAATTGAATCCCAGTTCTGATAGGACAAGACTAGCGGGCATAGACAGCCCAGCACCACCTTAGCAGAGACGAGAACTCAGAAAGCCCTGTGTCAGGCAAACTGAAGAGGTGGGTATAGGCTTGGAGAGACAGCTGGGACACCTGTGACTGTTCACTAGAATCTAAGAGCAGAATCCTCAAACTCTCCCCAGTCCCCCATCACTCCCTATTCTAGGTATTTTAATCAGCTGCTCAGCAACAGATTCAAGAGGACAAGATATAGGTTAAAAAAAAAAAGGACCAGAACCTCAAAATCTTTCCTCAGAATAGTTAACAAAATTGAGCTGCATTGGAAATCAGAAGCCCTCAACTCTGAGGATGTTGTGTTGTTTTAAAAAAAGGGGTTAGAGTATGGAGGGAGCACCATCCTAAGCATAGGTTCTGGGGACCCTCAGGTGAAATCACCAGGCATGGAGCTTCAGGACTGTGGATCACTGCAGCCAAGACTCTCACAAATATCCCAGCTGTTTCTCTAAGGCCACCTCTTCAGCTCGCCTGACTCAGGCCTTTCTCAGAGTCCCCTTCTCTGCTAAGGTTGTGCTTGCTTTTCTTGGCCCTCTAAGCTTGTCCTATCAGAATTGGGATTCAGTCATTAATTATGCAAGTTGTTGCTAAAAAAGCTCCATGCTTTAGTTAGGACGTGGCAGCAGAAACAGACTCAGGCTAATGGAAGCCAAAGGGAACTTAGTGGATTTATATGTGGTTTAGAACTGAGGGAAGACTGGAGAATCTGGTTGGGACCAAGGCAGGATGAGAATAGTGTCAGAGAGACCACAGGAGTGGGACCACAGCAAGGGTAGTCTGGTTAGTAACCACCACCTGATGAGAAAAATTCAACCACTTGTGTCTCTTGGCTCTTTTGAGTTTCAAATTCCAAGGAGAAACGACCAGTTAGCTAGTTAGATGGGTCATGGGTCAACTCTTCAACTGCAAGGAGGGACCCTGACCCCACTCCTTGTAGCTAAAGCCAAAGGATGGGGGTAAGTCCTCAAAGGAAATTGTCAGGAATTTAAGTTGGATTCTTTTAATTTTTATTCTGTTTTGTAGATTTCAGTTGGGAACCATCCAAATAGTTTAAGCATTTATATAGTAAAGCTAAAGTTTAAAAAAAAAACACAAAAATTTTTAAAAATGAAACAAATGAACCCAAAAAAACCAACCATATAGAGAAAAATTTTTAGGAAACAGTATTACAATTGTATGTCCTGGAAGAATGTGCCCTCAGATTCTTAAAAAAAAAACTGAAAAAATTGGTGTATTAAGTGCTACATTAGTTTTGTGTTACAATGGAATACCTGAGGAAATTATAAGAGAAAACGTGTATTTAGCTTACAGTTGGAGGTTCAAATTTGAGATTGGGAAGCCCGCATTTGTTTGAGCCTCTGGCAAGGGTGGTGCTTCATGGCAGAAGCACTTGTCAAAGCAGCTACTCATATCACAAGCCAAGAAGCAGAGAAAGAAGAGACCAGGGTCCTACATTCCCTTTGAGGACACACCCATAGTGACCAGGACCTCCCAATAGGCCCTACCTCCTAGAGGTCCATAACACCTCTGAATAGTGCCAACCTGGGGACCAAGCCTTTACATGTAGAGCTTTTGGGAGACTCTATCCAAATTCAAACAATAATAAGAACCAACACTTGTCATGTCTGTGTAAGATGCTATGAAACAGTAATGGATTAGGCAGAGACTTCCTTTAGTTTTTTTTGTGCCAAAAATGGAGAACTCAGGGGTACTCGACCATTGAGTCACATCCCCACCCCTATTTTGTGTTTTATGTAGAGACAGGGTCTCACTGAGTTGCTTAGCGCCTCGCCGTTGCTGAGGCTGGCTTTGAACTCACGATTTTCCTGTCTCAGCCTCCCAGAGTGCTGGGATTATAGGCATATGCCACCGCGCCTGGCTCAGAGTCTTCCTTTTCCTCTTGTAATTTGTTCTTTTGTGGCCTCCACTATTGTGTCCCTTTCTACAGGCATCCCAGTTTCCTTAATTTTTTTTTTACTGTAGAATACTTCAAATGAGTACACAAGTAAGCAGAATAGAATAATACACACCCATGTACCCATCACTCGGCATCACCCATTATTGATCTTGTTTCATTTCATCCCCACCCATTTCTCCCCTTTTACATTATTTAGGAGCAAATTCCAGACTTCATGTTTTCTCAGTATTCCTTCATAAATATTTCAGTATGTTCCTCTAAAAGATCATGACTTAAAAATATTACCACAGATACCAGTATCACATCCATATCATCAAATATTCAGTCAATATTAAAATTTTAATTTCTTCCATAAACATTATAAATGGTTGGTTTCAGCCAGGAATCAAGTAAGTTCCAGCATTATGTCTACTTGATATATCTCTATTACCCTTTCTCCCTTACAAATGTAGTTCTTAAAAAGGGGGAAAGTCTGATTGATTTTCCTATAGAGTTTCCCATAGTCTGAATTTTACTGATTGCACTGCTGTGGTAGTGTTTAACATGTTCCTCTGTCCTCTGAATTCCCTGCAGGCTGGGAGTTGATCTAGAACTCTGTTGTCCAAGATAGTGGCCACCAACCACATGAGGCCACTTAGCATTTGAAATGTGGCTGGTCCAAACTGAGGTGTGCTTTAAATATGAAATATACCTCAGGTTTCAAAGATTTCATATGAAAATAAGGAATGGAGACTTATTTTTGGTAATTTTTATATCAGTTATATACTGGAATGATAATATTTTGAATATATTGGGTTAAATAAATATGTTTAAAATGATTTTCACTTGCTTTTTTTTTTACTTACACATGTTTCTAGAAAATTTGAAGTTACCTATGTGACTGGTATAACTTACTTGTGTGTGTTTCTTTTAATAGGGCCATGGTAGAGACTTGGTCATATTAGGTTTAGTTTTCTAGCAAGACTTCTTTCAAGGTGACATTGTGCTCTTCCACAAGGAGGCACACAGTGTCTTCTGGTCTCCCATTCTGTGACATTTGCAGCCTCTGATGTCAAAGGCCTGCATTAATCCATTGAAGGGATACAAAATTATGAAATTCTATTATATTTTCATTAGCCACCATTCTATAAAGAAATGATTGTTATCTTAGAGAAATTAAGTCTCCTCTTTAGCGAGGTTTTCCCTGATGTCCCTATGTCTTAGTCTACTTTATGTGACTCTAACAAAATATCTAAGAATGGATAATTTACTGAAGAAATGGTGTTTATTTAGCTCACAGTTCTGGAGGCAGTGAGTCCAAGACCAGGCAGCCACATATGCTTAGCTTCTGGCAAGGGGTTTTGTAGCTCCAGGCATGGCGAAAAAGCAGGACAAACTGGTCCATGCAGAAGAGGAGCATGTGCACTAGAGAGACCAAGGTGAGTGCCAGCCTCTCATCATAACAACCTGTGGTCATGAGTAATTCATTCTCACAAAGACCAATCCAGCCTAGAGAGAACAAGCCTGCTTTGGGAGAAAGACATTAAAGCATTCACAAAAGCAAAGCTCCACCTCTTAAAGACCCTGTCACTTCTCAGCATGGTGACATTGGCAGTCCAATCTCAACATGAGTTTTGGCAAGGACAAACCACATCCAGCCAGATACCCTGGATGCACAGCAGTCACTTTCATTGCACTATTTGCCTCCTTTGTGGCCCTTTCCACAATTTGCCATTATCAGTTTATTTGCTTTCTTGCCTATTGATGGGAGTATCCCTCCCCTGCAGAGCAAGACCCAAGATAGGAGGGAGGTTCTGCCTCTAGTCATCTGCAAAGGCTCAGCCTCCAAGCCTGGGGCACTAAGGATTTATTTGTAGAATGGATGGAGGGATTCTGAAGCAAGCAGAGCCCCAGACCCTGATTCAGGAAACCCAAGCTCTAATCTTAGCTCTACCATTTGCTGAGGGGGTCAGTCCTGACCTCTGGCTCAGTCCCACTTGTGTCAGTCCTGACCTCTGTGTGCCTTCGTTTCCTCAAGAGAAGTAGGCAGGTGAGGACAGTGGAGCATGATCAGAGCCCTGCAGGGCTCTCCCTCTGCAAAACTGGTCCTCTGTCAGTTGATGCTTCCAGAGACCTCTCTCCTGCCAGGGCTAATCTGGGGCTGGGTGGTGGATGATTAAGGAGACACCCCACAGCTAAGAAGTCCAGAAGCTAATTAACCCCGGCCTGGCTGACCCAAGGGAAGCCAGTCTGGCTGCTGCAGTGATGGCAAGTGGCATTAGTACCTAATGGCTCCTTCTCATTGCTGTCCTCTCTGAAGTCCTTCCTGTTTCCCAAAGCACTTTCAATCAAGCAAAGAGCATCTACAAAGCGCCTCTGAGCCCTGGCCCCTAGGGAAAGAGGGCATGAGACAAAAAGCCACCCCACCAGGAGATAACAAGTGATCTGTCCAGACATGGCTGAACATTCTGATGAGCAAGAGACCTGCACGGTGGGGTGAGGGAGCTAGCTGCACCCGCCTCACAGGGTTGTTGGAAAAACCCAGGGAGTGAGGGATATGAAAGCTCCTCACATTCAGCCTGGTGCATTCTCAATGCTTGCACCTAGTATGTATGAATTTCTCACAGCTCTGCAGGGTCGTCTGGATGAACAGGATTGTCCCCTTTTAGGAAACAGAGGCTCAGGATCAAAACCCACTTGGTCAAAGTTACGTGGCCTTTGGGTGCAGAGCTGGAAAGACAACTCATACTGACTTATTCATTCACTCAAAAATACCTCCTGGACACTTGCTGTGTGCCAGGCCATAGGCCAGGCATGGAGAATCACAGTGTGTGTCGTGTGGGGTGGGAGCTAAGTGAGGATGAGTTTCCACCAGAGGGTGGCTTCAGCCTTGTCCCAGAGGCAGGCACCACTGAGTTGGCCCCATCTGGTGGCAAGCCCTCCCAAGCAACAGGGCTCCCATTTGGCCAAAGGTAATTCTCAGAACTGAGAGGGCCACTAATAGTAACACTAGCAGGCAAACAAAATTACTCTTGCGGGGGGGTTGTGGTTACAATATCAAAGGAAACCCTCAGAAAACTAAGACCTCCTGACACCACCATGTAAGGAATTTCCCTTTTCATGGGAAGCAAAAGGGCTTAACAGTCATTAAAGAAAATTTCGTGAGAACCTACTGTGCACCAAGTACTTTCCTAAGCACTTAGGAAAAAAAGGGACTTACGTTACCATTGGGAGCAAGGCCACTCTGTTGTATGGCTTCATCCACTTTATGGTCCATGTGAATGATGGCTTCTGGGCTCTTGCACTGCGTGGCATATGCAGCAGGTTATGGCCACCCCAGGTGGAGGACACATAATGAATAACAGATACCATATTAAACGATGATAAATGATGAGCATGAAGCAGGGAAACACAGAGGGTATGGCGTGGGGAAGAGTAGAGTTAGATAGGGCATTCAAGTGCAGCTCAGCGAGATCTCACGTCAAGGGCCTAGCCGAAAGTGGGTGATGGGGGAGAGTTAGCAGAGGGACTGTTTACAGCAGAGTGGACAAGATGGAGGGGAACAACAGGAATGGCACATTGTGGCCGGAAGGGGAAGAAGCATGACACTGCACAGAGGGTGTGTGGTGAGGCCTCTTGGAGGGCCACAGCAGGGTCCTGGCAGGGAGCTGGGGAATATGTACTTTGACCTCACTCTTCTGCCCACTCATTCAATCCTCACGTGGTGCTCTTATGGCCCGAACCCAGTGTTAGCTAGAGGGAGAAGGAAGCCATTGATTTTGTGCCTCTGGTCAGCCCCTGGGGAACAGAGCAGGGTGATGAATGGATCTAGGTAGGCAAATGTAAGATATACTCAGCCCATGTACCTACAGGGTCCACATCACAGATTCAGCCATCCACAGAATGGTTGAATAAAAATTCAGGAATAAAAGTTGCATCTCTACTGAACAAGTACAGGCTTTTTTCTTGTCATTATTCCCTTTAAAAATACAATGCCACAAGTATGTCCATAGCACTTACATAGTAGTTGACATAAATCATCTAGAGGCAATTTAACATATACAGAAGGATGTGCAAAGGTTCTGTGTAAATATGACAACACATTTTATAAGGGACATGGACATCTGCAGATCTTGGTATCCAGAGAGGTCTTGGAATTGATCCCCTGTAGATTCTGAAGGACACCAGACTCCCATGTGACATGCCTCAACCCGAAAGAGGCAAGGAGCAGATCAAATGGACATTTGCAGAATCTCCCAGGCAGAAGGAAGAGACTGAGCAAAGGCCCCCAGGTGAGAGGGTGACACACTGCAATGTCCACAGCAGGGGAGAGGATGAAATCAGAAGGTAGCAGTGCCAGTTGAATGAAGTGGGAAGCTCTGAACAAGAAGGGCATTATCTGAGTTGGGGTCATAAGGTCCCTCTGTAGTGCACAGTAGGCTATAGCAGGGCAGAGGTGGAGGCAGGGAGGCCAAGGAGGAGGCTGCTGTAGCAGTCCAGGTGAGAGATGGTGAAAGCTAAGACAGGAGCCATAGGGGTGAGGGAGTGATGTGGCTGTAGAGTGATTCTATTTTGAAGGTAGAGGATTTTCTGAATAGGTTGTCTATAGGGTATGAGAGAAAAATAAATTGTGTCTCTTGTCTGTCATCCTAATGCAAGTTATTTACAGCCTGTGCACACCCTTTCTGGGATTCTGGCTTGCTTGCTTGTTGGTAAAGGAGAACTTAAAATGTTTTCACCTTACCTGAGAAGTCTCTTGAGTTTTATCTTTGCCTAGGAGCAAGGGAAAACCATAATGATAGTATTTTGGTTCTGCTTAAAAGCAGATGCCCTTGTCTCTTAGGGTTACATTCTGAAACACTTTGGATGAAGTGATAAAAAGCCTTAGAAAAATATAATATGAGAGTGAGGCTATAGAGGAAATGAAACAGGATGGTGAGAGTTGATGTTGGATGGCAGTATGTGGTTGTTTATTGCACTATGCTCTTTACTTTTGTGTAGCTTAAATTTTCCCCAAATAAATATTTAGGTTATTTTACAAAAATCTCTTTTGGGAATCCTAGTGATGGAACTGTTCTGTATCTTGACTATGTAGTGGTCCTATGAATCTGTGCATGTGACAAAATGGCAAAAACTGTACACATGTACACACACAGAGAAATGAGTGCATGTACAACTGATGAAATCTGAGTAAGGTCCTTGTTGGGACATAGTACTATAGTAATATAAGATGTTACTGTTGGTGGAAAATGGTTGGAGAGTATATGGACTCTCCATAGCATTTCTTACAAGTAGCTACATGTCAATCTACAATTATCTTAAAATTCTAAAAAATGAAGTCACTATAAAAAAATTAAAGGAGAAAATAAAAAGTGCTAGTGAAGATGTGGAGAAACTGGAACTCTTGTACATTGTGGGTGGGAATGTAAAATGGTGCAGCTACTGTGGAGAACATTCTGGAAGTTCCTCAAAATGTTAAACATAGTTACCATATGATTCAGCAATTCTGCTTAAGGTTTATACACAAAAAGTTGAAAGCAGGGACTCAAACAGGTATTTGTATATACATGTTCGTTGTATCATTATTCACAATAGCCAAAAAGTGGAAGCAGTCCAGAGTCCATCAATGGATGAATGGATAAGCAAAGTGTGGTCTTTGCACACAGTGGAATAGTATTCATCCTTAAAAAAGAAGGAAATTGTGACATATGCTACATTCTGGATGGAAATATTATGCTGTGTGAAATAAGCCGTCACAAAAGGCCAAATATTATACTATCCCACTAGAATAGCTAAATTCATAGAGACAGAAAGTAGACTGGTGGGTGAGGAAGGGGAAATGGGAACTGTTTCTGAGGACAGAGCTTCAGTTGGGGAAGATGGAAAGTTTTGGTGATGGCTGCACATAGTGTGAATGTGCTTAATGCCACTGAGCTGGACACTTAAAAATGGTTAAAATGGGAAAGTTTATATCATGTAAAATTGCTCCCCTAAAAGGAGGGGGAATAGGTCCATCAATTTCTCTCTTAAAAAAAAAAAGTATAAGTGGTTTTTGTTTATGAGGGATATGTCACCAGGGGCTCTTATTTCCTGTTTTGAATAACATGATAGAAGGCAAGAGGAAAGCCCTTGACAGACACTCTAGGTGTCCTGCGATTACATTTCAGTGCCATGACAAGGTGTCCCAGGCAGGGCTTTCTCAGACAAGAATGACCTTCCCCCATAGGGGAGTCCCTGCATCAGTGAGAAATCAGCCATGGAACGGTCAGCCAACACCTATGGTGACAGCCATCCAGCAGGGTTACCAGACCCTGAGAATATGCATGTGGTTGAGGTGGGAGGGTCTGAGCAGTTAGTTAACTCCTGTGGATGCACCAAATCTTAGCTTACAAGTCACTTTCTCAAGGAAGCTTGCCTTGATTTTCAGGATGAGATCTTGTTTCTCTTTTTTGGGATCCCTACATATCCTAATGTGTCCAGGGTAGCCCCAGTGCTTACCAGTTGTCTAGGCACAATTGTTACTGGCCACTGTCACTCTCAAATGGGGTGCAGGTTTAGATGGTAGATCACATGCTCACCTCACCTCTTACAGACTCATGTTTGTGACTATATGATACATGGTTCTGTCTGTCTCCCCAGCTTGTTCCCTGTTATATCCATAAGGCCTATCACTGGGCTTTATGTAAAGTAGGAGCTCAATAACTGATTGAGTGAATAAATATTTTGGTTATTTTTTAAATGCCTAAGGTGACTGGAGATCCCGTTCAGATCCCCTGTCCTCGGCTGACAGCTGTCCCTTCATGGTGCATTGCCCTAGGCTGCTCCCAGCTAATGACTCAGTATAGTTGGGCACCAGAGCCCAGCATCTCCTGCCCAGTGGGTCTCTTCTGATGGTCAGCTTTGGCTCTGTGGCTCCCCTCGGTGTGGCCAAGACTTCTTCAGCTCTGTACTGAGTTTGAGTTTCTTCCTAAGCAAGTCCTTGCCTCCTCTTTTCTTCACAGGTGACAGCCAGCCATCACTTGCAGTGCAGTCTGCAGAACGTCCGTGGGCTCTGCCCCTTCTCCCCTTCTCCCCTTCATTCCCCATGGGGCCTCCCCTAATAAATCCCTTGCGGGTCTGTCATCTTGCAGTCTGCTCTTTCTTTCTTTTTTTGGTACTGGAGATTGAACTCAGGGGCACTCAACCACTGAGCCACATCACCAGCCCTATTTTGTGTTTTATGTAGAGACAGGGTCTCACTGAGTTGCTTAGCGCCTCACCATTGCTGAGGCTGGCTTTGAACTCGCGATTCTCCTGTCTCAGCCTCCCTAAGTGCTGGGATTACAGGCTTGTGCCACCGCGCCCAGCTGCAGTCTGCTTCTTGAAGGATCCAAACTGATGTCCCCATCATGGCAGTAGGGCTGTGAAATAGCCACCTGAGTGTTTCCCTTGTTCCTGCCAAGGTGTCAGATTTCCCTCTGTAAGGAGGCAGCTCCGCCCACCCAGCTCATTCCTCCAGGGCCCATAGCAGTAGCCCAGGAATCCAGTCTCTGGCCAGTTCTCCTGTATTCCCACAGATCTCTCTTTGTTATTTTTCCATTTACTCTTGCCCAGTTTAACACAGGAAAATAAATACCATTCAGCCAGTGCCAGTCTCGACCTCCCTCCCTCTCCCCCCTTTCCCTCTCTCCCTTTACCCTCTACCCTCCTCTGTCTCCCTCTTTATCTTTCTCCTCTTCTGCGTCTCAACCTTTGAGAATTTCTCTTCACCTCTTACTTCCTTCTTCTCCCACATGAAACTTTCCCCTCTGAAAATTTGCCTTATGAACATGAGTTTTCTTTCCCCATGACATAGCTAAATTCAAAATGAGTAAGAGTAAGATAATAAGAAGTACACAATTTGTGAAGCCCTTGAAAATGTCTAGACATTGTCATCCACATCTGCACAGATGTCTGACCTCCTCTAATTAAACCTGCTTTTCTTCAGGCATAGTATTCAAGATCAGTGACATAGATAAGGTACAGGGATTGAGCTACTGTAGCTAAGCTGATGCACAAACCTGCCTGCTCACCAGATCCCCTAGCAGCTTCTTCAAAGCAGCCTTGAGGTTCAGATTTGATTGTTGGGAGGTATAGCCTGGGTATCAGCTTCCCTGGGTGAGAATAGGGTGAGCAGCCAGGGTTAGAAAACACTGATACAAGAAATTTTCTGTCTGCTTTAACTAATTTTGTCACTTGAGCACTACTATTTCATTTGCATTGGGGCTTGGAGACCTCAAGAGAAGTAGAACCTAGTTGCCACAGGTCTGGGCTGGGTGCTAGATGCTAGGTCCTATTTCCTCCCTCCCTCTACCCCCACAGCTCTCTCCATTTTCCTCATATAAGCATCCTGCAACAGTTATTATCCAAACACTGGAAGATATTATTTTCATGTCTCCTTCTCCCACCTCCCAAGGGTCTGGGTCTTATTGTTGTGGATCTGCACATTGCTTGGCCAAGGGTGATTGCCTCAAAAATGCTTGTTCAAAGATTGTTTGGACACATGTTGGATGGGACACATATGGAGAGGAATGGGGATGTAGCTCAGTGATAGAGCACTTGGCAAGCATATGTGAAGCCATGGGTTTCATCTCCAGCACTGCAAACAACAACAACAAAAAGACAGATGGACAGTTAGACAGACAGACATAAATGGATGCCTGGCTGGGGTAAACAAATAGACATGGATGGATGGATAGGTGGGTGCAAGAATGAATTTATCTTTGCTTTGCCTTTCATCACAAATGATTTGAGATAGTTCAAATGTTTTGATATACTTACAGTAAAATTAAAAAATAATGTTTTGGCACCCTCTCTGTACCTGGCCCCCTCCAATTTAGGTACTTCGAGTAAGTACATTAGTGAGCCAGAGATAGATTCTTCTCCATGTAAACCTTACATTTTGGCAGCATCAGACAAACAACAAACATCATAAATAAGTTATGGAGTATGTTAGAGGGTTACAAAATATTGACAAAAGGAAGGGACAAGGAGGTCCCCAGGGATGTGGGATCCGGTGCAATTCTAAATGGGGAGGCTTTATGTTAAGTGAAATAAACTGGGTACAGAAAGAAACCACCACAAGATCTGACACATGTGAACTACAAAAAAGTTGAGGGCTGGAATTGTAGCTCAGCGGTAGAGCGCTTGCCTGGCATGCGTGAGGCCCTGGGTTCGATCCTCAGCACCACATACAAAGCAATGTAATAAAGACATTGTGTCCGTCTACAACTAAAAATATTTTTTTAAAAAAAAGTTGATCTCAGAGAAAAGGAGAGCAAAATAGTGGTTACCAGAGACAGGGAAAGTAGGGGCAGAGGGAGATGGCGAAATGTTGGTCAATGGACATTAAGTTACAGTTAAATAGGAACAAGAAATTCTGGTGTTTTATGTAGGGTGACTATAGAAAACAATTACATATTATATATTTAAAAAACTAGAAGAAAGGATTTTGAATCCTTTTGAATCACCATAAAATCTAATACATATTAGAGGAGATAGATATGTGTAACCTTATTGAAACATTATACATATATTGAAACATAGCATGGCACCCCAAAATATGTACAATTTTTATGTGTTGGTTTAAAAAATAACAAGTAGGGAGGCAGAGAGGGCCTCACTGAGATGCTGTCAGCTAAAACTTGAAGGAAGTCAGGGAGGTGCCTCGCAGAGGCATATGGGTTGAGCAGTCCAGGCAGAGGAAAGGCTTGGAGTAGCAGTGTATCTGCTGCTTGTGGGGCAGTAGCAAAAAGGCCAGAATCGCTGGAGCAGAGAGCAAAGAGGGTCAATGGTCACAGGGCAGTGGAGTCACATGGCCTTGGAAGGGATGGTGAGGATTCTTATGCTGAGTGACATAGGAGCATGTTAAGCAGAGGAGAGCCTGTGGTCTGGCTTTGATTTTGGAAGGATCCCTATGCCTACAAATCTGCAAATCCCTATGGTCTACAAATCTGTAGACCACAGAAGATCAGGAAAGCAGAGTAATGAGAAGCCATCAGCCAAGAGGGGATGATGGATCAGATCAGGTGGAATGATGAAGAGCAATCTGAATCTGGACATAGTCTGAAGATAGATTCAGCAGAATTTTGTGGTGGTTTGGCTATGGGATGTGAGCAAAAGAGTTGAGTTTAATGTTGGAGTTTAGGACTTAAGCAAGTACAAGGAAGAAATTTCCATCATCTGAAATGGGGAAAGCTGGTGGAGGAACTTGGCATTTGGTTTTGGACACAAAGGTCTGGGTGTGCAGTAGACATTCCCTGGAGATGTCAGGAAGATGGGGTATCAGAGGCTAGGCTGGACATAGACAGGTGGGTATCACATGTACAGTCACACATGACTTAACCACAGGCATCTGCCCTGAGAAGTGCATCATTAGGCAGTGTTGTCATTGTAAGAACATTGTAGGGTGCACTCTCAAAGACCTAGGTGGTGTCTGTCAAACACTCGATGTGGCCTCTTGATGTAATCAAGAGATGCAGCAAAGTGGCAGAGCACTTGCCTATCCTAGGTGAGGTCCTGGGTTCAATCCCCAGAATCACAAAAAGCAAACAAACAATAAGAGAGATAGTAAACCCAGGGCATACTGTTCTGTAGTTAGTGTTTATTTTTTTAAATAAGTAGAAGGACTACACTCTTAATGATAAAAAATATGATATAGTAAACTAATAACATAATAACATAAACTAATAACATGGTTACTTATTCTCATTATTGGTTATTATACATTGTGCCTAATTGTATGTGTTATACTTCTATGCAATTGGCAATGCAGTAGGCTTCTTTATACCAGCATCTCCATGAACACAAGAGGAATGCATTTTGCTATGATGTTACTATGACTACAGTGTCACTAGGCAATAGCACATTTTCAGATCCATCATAATCTTATGGGACCACTACTTTATATGTGATCTGTCCTTGACTAGGACCTTGTTGTAGATGGTATTTAAAGCAGTGAGACTGGATGAGATTACCAAAAGAATGAGCACAGACAGAGAAGAGGATCAAGGACCGAACCCTGGGTCATGCCAACATTAAGTGGCTGGGGAGAGGAAGGAACCAGTAAAGGAGCCTGGGAAGGCGAGAGCCTGGGAAGGAGGAAAACAAGGAGAGCATGGGGTCTTGCACTCAATGAAGAAAGGAACAGTCAACTGCGCCAAGCCCAGCAGGACACAGGCTGAGAATTGACAGTGGATTTTGCTGTGTGGAGGCCATTGGTAACTTGACAAAGGATGTCAGTGGAACAGTGGGAGCAACTGCCTGACTGGAATGTGTTTAAGGAAAATGAAAGGGATGAATGGGAGAGAAGAGGATGGACAGTTCTTCAGAGAAGTTTTGCCACAGAGGAGAATGGGTTAGTCTGTTGCTTCGTGGCCCCCCATGAATCTTTCCTCCTGGTATTCAAGTCTTTGTGTTGATCCCCCCTCTTGAACCAGGGCCAACCCTGAAATTTGCTTTAACCAATAGAATACAGTGGAAGCAACACCAAGCTGGTTGTAGACCTAAGCCTTAAGAACATCTAGTAGTTTTTGCTTTTTTTTTTTTGGTACTGGAGATTGAACCCAGAGGCACTGAGCCATATCCTCGGCCCTTTCTTTCATTCCATTTAGAGACAAGGGTCTCGCTGAGTTGCTTACAGCCTCACCAAGTTGCTCACAACCAGCTTTGAACTCATGATCCTCCTGCCTCAGCTTCCCAAGCCACTGGGATTACAGGTGTGCTCCACCATGCCACGCTGTGGCTTCTGCATTCTTGATCCCCAAGCATTATGCTATGAGAAGCCCAAGCCACACAGAGAGGGCATATGGCAACTCTCTGCTCAACAGCACCAATGACAACCCTGTAACAGCCCAGTGCAACCTCCGGAAGGACTATAGCTCCTGCTGATATCACACAAAGCAGAATAACCACTCAACTGGGCCCCTGCCAACCCATTGCATCGGAGAGTGGCTGTTAGAAAGCCATTTGGTTTGGGGGCTTCTTTGTGACATAGAAATAATGAACCAAAACAGAGAGAGATGAAGGGGCAGCTGGAGGGGGAAGAGGAGCTGTTGTTCCAAAGATGATAGAAATGACAGCATATCTGTATGCTTGCTGAAAATAAAAAATGATGGTGTGGCAAAAGAGGAACATTTTCTGGAGAGATATCTCTGAGCAGATGTGAGGGAGGGGTCTAGGGACAGGTGCAGATATATGAGGGCATGGTCAGTTCCCCTGTGGCAGTGGGAAGGAAGGCAGAGTATGGGTGAGAGGGTTGGCATCTTAGTTGGTTTCCTGTTGCTATAACTGAATACCTGTAGCCAGGTAATTTATCAAGAGTAGAAGCTTATTTGATCCTGACGGCTGGGAAGTCCAAAATCAAGATGTCGGCATTGGGTAAAGGTCTTCTTGATACATTACAACCTGACAGAAGATAACACACAGCAAGATAGAGCAAGTGTGCTATTTCATTCAGGTCTTTCTCTTCTTACAAAGCCACTATTACCATCATGGAAGCCCCACCCTCATGTCATCATCTAATCCTAATTACCTCCTAAAGGCCCCTCCTCCAACTACTATCAACCTGTGACTTTGTGAATAAAGTCCACAAAACATAAAATTTTGTGGGGGGCACACACTGAAACAGTGTGTATGTGGTATGTATGTGGCAGAGACCATGGATATTGCACTTCTATTTCTCAGTGAGTAGAAAGTGGAGAATGAGGATGGGTGAGGAGGCATTGGTATTGAAGCAGGAGAGCTAGAGAGACAGCAAGTCGGAAGGAAGAACATAATTGACAGGCAGTATTGAGAGCTCTTGCAGCACTCAAGGTCATGAAACTTAAACGAGCACAGTCAAGGTGGTTTTGAAAAAAGCATATGAATAACATAGCTTTTCTCCAACCATATGCAACTGCTGGAGATGGGAAGGTTTGGCAGAGAATGAGACATGGCCATATTGGTGGCTTGGCCAAACAAGTATGGAAAATATAATAATTTAAGAAATAAACAATGGAGAAAATGCAGTTATGATTAAGAGCTCAAGACCAGGTGCAAAATTATAAAGCAGACATTGTTGGGGGAGGGAAGAAGGAAGGAAAGAGAGACAATAAAAGAAGGAAGGGTCATACTTTATTTTATTTTTTGGTACTGGGGGTTGAACTCAGGGGCACTCAACCACTGAGCCACATCCCCAGCCCTGTTTTGTGTTTTATGTAGAGACAGGGTCTCACTGAGTTGCTTAGCGCCTCACCATTGCTAAGGCTGGCTTTGAACTCGCGAATCTCCTGTCTCAGCCTCCCAAAGTGCTGGGATTACAGGTGTGCGCCGCCGCGCCCAGCATACTTTAAATTGACACCATTAGGCAATTGCACTTTCATATGGATGAGTTTCAGATCCTGTGTGGGGAACATGTTTTGATGGGAAGGGAGCCAGAGGAGCCTGAGGCTGACATGGAGGTGACCCCTGAGGCAACCACCCCACCCTGGATGTACCTGATTTGTGTTTTCATTTGGTTTCAGTTCTGTCTGCCCTGTGATAGGGCATCCTTCCTTCCCACCCTTCCCTCATACTCCTTTTCCCCATGGTCAGCAGGTCTCCCAGAGGCCAGGGCTGTATGCCAACAAACACTTCTCTCCAGAATGTTCTCAATAGCCAAGTCAAACCACAGAGGCCAGAGAGGTCTCTGTCCTCCAGCAGTTCTACAGTCAGAAAGCCAGCACTTGGCTTTCAGACAGGGAAAGCAAGGCAGGCCCAGCCACACACATTGATCCTCTGATCAGAGGCATGCCTTGGGATTCTGGGAAGAAAGCCAGACCAGCTTCCCACACCTGGCTGCCAGGGCTATCACCTGTGGGAAGTTTAAAGCATGCTGATGACTGGGCCCCTATTCCTGGCATTAGGCTCCAGGGATCCTTATTTTTAGCCAGCTTATCTGGTGAATCTAACCCAGAGTCAGAAAATATTGATTTGTCTCCTGGGGCTTCTGTTTTTCCATCTATCATATAAGCTAATACAGGAGTCTAGATGTGCTTCCCAAATACAGATCTCCTTTGAGCCTCATGACAGCCTGAAAAACATCATTATTCCCATTTTTTTAAAACAACCTTTATTGTATTTATTTATGTATGTATTTTGTATGTGGTGCTGAGGATCGAACCCAGTGCCTCACGCGTGTGAGGCAAGCACTCTACCACCGAGCCATGACCCCAGCCCCTATTCCCATTTTTAAGGTAGGAAAAATGGAGCTTTGTAGAGTCAAAGAGTTGAGGGGGTGGCCATATGATCACTAAAGTTCTTCCTGGCACTTGGGTTTCAGGATTCTGGGATGATCCAGGAGGGCCAAGTGAATCTACTTCCTAAACCTATGGGCTGACTCAGGCATTCACTTGTGCAGGAGGCTCAACTCTGACACATCTTCTCAGGTGAATCAGATGAGCACCACGGCAGGCCTGCATGTCCAAGCATGCAGGATGGAGGCTTCCTCCACTATTACCGTCACCTTTCCACACTTTGTTCTTGACTACTTACTGCTCAACTATGTCCTGTTTTGGGAATCCCTACTGACATCTGTGTACTTTACCTTATTTTAGGGTATGTGGTGCCTGCACTTCTTGGAGGTGGGGCGACTTGGGAAATTCAGAAGTTTCAGTCTAGCTGCGTCATTTCCAGAAGAGGAATGGAAAGAGCAGTCTGCACCAGATTACAAGAGTGACTGGCATCCATGAGAGTGACAACACATTCAGAAGTTGTCAGCATCTCTATGATGGAATGTTCATTCTATCATATGCTGCTAGAGGGGAGAAAAGACTGGAAGAAGCAAGTCCAGGGGCCTGGAGATGGTTACAGAGCTCCTGAAATCATTCAGGTAAGAAGCCACATGCCATACTAGGGTGGGAGGTGGAGAGAACACAGAGGGCCACTGGACTATAGCAACTGGCATGGCAAGAAGGAGTCTAGGCAGTGCCGATGTTTATGGTTTGAGAGTCTGAGTGATTGTTGGCATCATTCATGAGGATGGGGAACATGGAAGGGAAGGGCCCATATTATCTTCAGAGTCTGCCTGCCAGTACCTGGCAAATGGTGAAGCAGCTGTAAAGGTACTGAGGAATTAAGTTGTTCTCTTGGGTGAGATTTCTGAGAGACTTTTTCTGTTTTCATGATGGGAGAATGTTGGGTTCTCTGGTTGAGGGATTAAGCTCTAGCCCAGAAGGAGTCCTGGTATGAGTTAGAAAAAGGTAGTCCCCAGAGATTGGGAGGAAATATTTGCAAATCCTCTATCTCATATAGATATAGTATCCAGAATATATAAGACAACTCAAAAATGGGCAAAGGATTTAAAAAGATATATCTCTAAAGAAGATATACAAATGGCCAGTAAGTACATGAAAAGATACTCAACATCATTGGCTATTAGGGAAATTGAAACCACAAGAGAAGTCACTTCAAACTCACTAGGAAGGCTAGAGTGAAAAAGATGGACAATAATTAATGTTGGCAAGGATGTGGAGACACTGAAAGTCTCAAACTTGCTAATGGGGAATGTAAAATGGTGCAATTATTTTGGAAAAAAATTTGGCAGGTCAAAAAGTTAAACAGAATTACCATATGATCTAATTACCATATGGTCTACCCAGATATACACTCAAGCAGAGAATGGAAAACATGCTCACAGAAAAACTTATACAAGAATGTTTATAACATTATTATTCACAAACACTGATGAAGATAACCGAAATGTCCACCAGATAATGAATGGATATGCAAAAAGTAGAATATTATATAGCCACAAAAAGAATGAAGCACTAATACATGCTGCAACCTGGGTAAAACTTGAAAACATTATGCTAAGTGAAAGAAGATAATCACAAAAGACCAAAAATCATAGGATTCCATTTGTATGAAAGCCCAGAATAAGGAAATCGATAGGGACCAGATAGAGTAGTGGTCACCAAGGGATGGGAGAAGGAGGGAATTGAGAGGTACAAAATTGTTTTGGGGGGTAGTAGAAATGTTCTGGAAACTGATAATGGTGGTGGTTGCATAGTATTGTGAATATACTAAAACCACCTGATTTTATACTTTGAAATGGGCACAATGGTTGATTTTAAGTTGAAAATTTTGATTTGTGTGAAATTTAGCTCATAATTTAGAAAACAAAAGAAGACAGTGGCACTCTCTCTGGGCAGGTACAGCCTTATAGAGACACAGTTTAGCAAAGGGCAGGTTGGATTCCAGCACCTTTGACCTGGTGCCTGTGTGCAGTGAGTGACCTGCACAGCTGTACTTGGCAGCCTTGAGACAGGGCATAAAGGCTTTTGCCCCCATCTGGACTTCTACCCACTCCATCTGACAGAGGAAGAAGATAATGGATTGAGTGCATTTGCCAAGGCTGGAGGAAACCCCAACCCGTCCCCTCAGGAGAGTAAAACCATAGGGATGATTTTCATCTAGCAAGCCAGATAAGCCCCTTCTTCCTGCTCTAGGCATGGCAGTTGACTTTGGCTCCAGCCCCAAGAGCTCTCATTCTGTGCACACCCTGCAGCTGCAGCTCCACCTAGCACATGTTTCTTAGCCAATCCTCTTCCACATACCCAGGCTTGCTCATTCCTTTTATTCTGGCATTGTTCCCTTCTTTGCCTGGCACACCTCTGGGAGCCTCCTGGGGACTCCCTCTGACCACTGAATGTTCCATCTTCTCTTCCAAGTCACCTCTCCATTTCAAAGCCCTGCCCTTACTCACCTCTTCCAGTAACCTCCCTTAGAGGAACCCTACCTGCCTCTTAGTGTCCCCTGAATACTTATAAAAACACCCTGTTGCTGGTTTTTACCTGGGTTACTCACAGGTGGCATGATTACAACCATCATACAACTTCCCCAGCCTCAGTATCTGCATCTGTAATGTGTACAGTGCTGTGCTAACCTGTCAGGTGGATTGCCATAGAGTCAGGAGTGTGTAAGGCTTCATTGATGCAAAGTGACAAGACCCTATGGAAGGTTATTACTTTTTGTCATTACTGTTAAGGCATTGGTGTGTTTCCCTGCAGGGAAATATTATATATAATCCATAAGCATCAAAGCTTTCCTTGATCAGTCAGGGGCTCAAGGGCAGGAGAGATGTTTGCTATCTTTGTTCCGACCACCATCCCAACCTGTTGAGCCAGATTCTCCCTGGAGTAGGTATCTGAACTTGAGACTCTCAGGCCTGGTCATAAAGTCCTTACGGTCAGGGACTCTGCAGGGAGAGATTTCAATGCTCTGAACCTGTTTCCTTGCCTGTGAAGTGGGAATAGTAAGAATACCTATCTCATAGCATTGTTGAGAGGGTTGAAAGAAAGCCATGTAGTAAGCCCTTGACAACTGCAAGGGATGAATGAGGACAATGCATGTTGTCTCTTGCTGCATAATAATTTGCCCATTTAATGACTTAAAACAACAATAATTTATTATCCCTCATGGTTTCCAGGAGTCAGGATTTCAAGAGCCCATGGTCTGTCATGGGACTGCGATTTTAGCCATTTGAAGGCTTGAGTTGGCTGGAAGGACCACTCACAAATGGCTCGCTCACCTGCACCTGAGCTGGGCTGGCTATTGGTGGGAGGCCTTGGAGCCTCTGTATCAAGCCACCTGAGTATACTCACAGCATGGAAACTGACTTACCCATTGGGTAATGTAACAGATAAAGGTGGAAGCCCCACTCTCTTTCGTGTGCTGGATTCAGAAGTTACACACTGTTACTCTTTAGTGCTATTGGTCATGTTGGTCAGCCCTGATTACTGTGGGAGTTGAAGGCCATTGGACACTGTCTTGGAGATGAGCTGTCTCAGAAGACACCAAGTATGTTTTTCCTTAAGATCAAGTGTAAGGCAGCTAGATAGTGGCTCAGCCAAGATTTTTTGGGGGGGGGGTACCGGGGATTGAACTCAAGGGTGCTCAACCACTGAGCCACATCTCCAGCCCTATTTTGTATTTTATTTAGAGACAGGATCTCACTGAGTTGCTTAGCACCTCACCATTGCTGAGGTTGGCTTTGAACTTGTAATCCTCCTGCCTTGGCCTCCCAAGCTGTTTGGATTACAGGCATGTGCCATGGTGACCCACTGCTCTGCCAGGATTTGAAGTCAGGTTTGCCAAGCCTAGTCTCTGGGCTTGCAACCATTAACCTATGTTGACACCTGTTGTCTTCTTGTGAGCAGTGGCTTCTCATTTAATAAAACTTTCCTGAGTACCAACTATGCTGTCGATGTGCTAGATGCTGGCCTTGGGAGCTCACAGCCTGGAGGGGATGTGCAGGCTGAACCACATCTCTCCCAGCTTCTTCCTACTTCCCTGCTCTTTCTTGCCCTGGGATATTCGTATCAGAAGAGAAAACCACCAAATTCTGGTACCTTCTTTGGCAGAGAAAGGTGGAGTTGAATTATTGAAAAGGAACTGACCTTGGAGTTAGGAGTCCTGGGTTCTGAGTCTGACTCTGACAATAATTCCAAGATGTTTTTGGCACATCTCTTCAGTTCTGTGAATTCAACTTCCCTATTTGCAGAATTGCCTCTAAAAGACCTTGCTTGTACAAATAGTCCATTCAGTTACCATTTTCGGACACCTTCTATGGGCCAGTCACTGTTCTAAATACTGGGCATTCAGTAGGGAACAAAATAGAGTCCCTTGAGTTACTTATACTCAGATAGTGGACAAGACCAGGCAGTGAGGGGAACTAAGGAAGGCAAAGTGATAGACCAGGGCCCTACTATACTCAGCAAGGGCTTCTCCAGCAAGCTGTGAGTGAATAAAGATCGAATGATGATGAGGTGTCTGGGCAGATCTGGAGGACAGAAAACTGCAGGTACAAAGGTGCTAAGATGGGGCGAAAGGTTGAGGTGTTTCCAGGGCAGCAGGAGGGCATCGAGCCCAGGGAGGAGTGGTGAGAGATAAGGACAGGGGATAACAGGGGTCAGGCAACACAGAGCCTGGTAGGCCACTGGGAAATGTGTGGACTTACTTCTAAGTGAAATGAGAAACCTTTGGGGTTTTCAGTGAGAGTGATCATATGTGTGACCTGAGGGTACCTAACCTGGTGTGTGGAAAATGGTTGGCAAGGGTATTGGCTCTTCTCACTGATTTTGACTAAGACCCCTAGATGTCCCAGACCCTTAGATGTCACATCCTGGGAAGGCTGTGTGATTTGGGACAGGGTGTGAGGGACACCACTACGCCATATGCTGGGACAGTTCACTGTTCCCTGAGTTCACTGTGTATCCAGCTCTTATGGGAACTTCCTGATGCCTTTTCTAGTCAATAGATTCATTGGCTGGATTAATACAAACTCACTTTGATATTCAAGGCCCTCCTAGTCTGGTTCCCAGTTTCCTAGACTCTTTTCCCACCATTCCCCAGCTTGGCCAGGCCAGCCTGACTACTCACTGTTCTCTGAATGCTCCCTTTTCCTTCCCACTTCTCACAAGGGGTTTTCTTGTGCTGTCCCCTCCACTTGAAATACTTTATACCAGATCCTGTTCAGGACATTTTTCAAATTCCATCTCAAAATTCATGTCCTTCAGGAAGTCATTTTATGTTTCCTTTACCTAAAGCTTGTCTCTCTTACTATGGTCACAAAAGCTTTTTAACAGAATTTTTTTTTAATTGAGTGAAAATAAAAGTTTACCATTTTAACCACTTTAAGGGCATGATCTAATGGCATTAAGTGCAGTCACAGTGTTGTGCAGCTATCACCTGCTACCCATTTCCAGTACTTTTTATCATCCTGATCAGAAACTTTGTACCCATATAAAAGCTTTTTAATGGAGCCAATATTCATGAGAACACTTCTAGATAAAAGGCATGCGCGCACACACACACAAAGGGAGAGGGAGGGGGCAAGCGTGTGTGTGCAATTCCAATTCAAAAGGACTATTCCAAGAAGATTATCCATTGGCTTATGAAAATGGAAAGTCCATGTTAGTCTTCAGGCATGGCTGGATCTAAAAGCCTAAACACTATCACAGGCATATGATTCTTTCTTTTGGTTCTGCTTAACTCAAGTGCTGGCTTCACTGGAAGCCAGGCTTGCCCTGTCTTGGTAGCCAAGATGTCCATCTGTACCTCTACCAGCTAAGCAATCCCAGCAGAAAAGATGCACTCCTTTCTCAACAGGTTCAGCAGAATTTCCAGGACCCTCTTTCCTCAGTCTAGGTCATATACCAATATCTGAACCAATCATTGTGACCAGAGAACTGGAAATGCTGATTGGCCAGCTCTGAGTCACTGTCCTGGAGCCCAGAGAGGCATTGTATCACCCAAGGGCAGGGAAGAATAGTTCTCCATAGGAAAAACAAGATTCTGTCACAAGAAAAAGGAGAAGCAGGAACTGAACAGGCAAAAGCATCTGGCCCATCATTTGGACACTTAAATTAGCTCCTCCTGTTATTTTCTCAATAAGTGGCTCTACCGTGACAGGAAAGGCAAGAACCCAAGAATCTCCCCTGTTCCAAGTATTGCTGGTCACCATTTCTGCCCTCCTAAGTATTCCTGGAAGTGCCTCTCTCTACTCTGGTCTCTATTGCTCCATTCCCAGTTCAGGGAACACACCCCATCTCCCACATTCCTACAATCCATCTATCCCTGCTTTTCCCATGTCTACAGAGATATTTTCTAAAGTCCAAATCTGGTCACAGCTCTTGAAAGCCTCCCCTTTAAACTCCCCTTTGGCTTATGAGGCTCTGTCAGATCTGACTCCCATTCACATCTTTGTGGGCTTGTCTTTTTCCCTTCCCCACACCCCTCCTCTCTCAGTCAACTTCTCTTGGGGCACAGAGACATTGCATGCTGTTCTTTATGTCTGGAATGCCTTAGTCTTCCTTGCTTGACCTTCATCTCAGGTCTTCATCACCTCCCTCAGGAAGTCCTCCATGGTTGGTGCCCACAGTTCCCACCTCAGCAACACAGTGTGCCTATTCCTCCCAGGGGCTCTCACACTGGTACTGTCTGCTTGCCTCTTCATGGTACATATAGTGGGATTTTTTAAATTTCTTTTTTAGTTGTAGATGGACACAATACCTTTATTTATTTTTTATGTGGTGCTGAGGATCAAACCCAGTGCCTCACGCATGTGACGCAAGCGCTCTACCATTGAGCCGCAACCCCAGCCCCTAGTGGGATGTTATATTTGAAATGGTAGCCTCTGTGGGTTTTTGAGGAGAATGAAGTTTTTAAAAAAATTTTTTTGGTTGTTGATGGACCTTTATTTAATAAATTTATTAATATGTGGTGCTGAGAATCGAACCCAGTGCCTCACACATGCTAGGCAAGTGCTCTACCACTGAGCCACAACCCCAGCGCAGAAAATGAGGTTTTTAAAGTCTGGGTATAATGTACTATTGGTAAATTGCACAATACTTAATGAAAAGCTCAATGAATTTTTACCAAACTATATGCCTATGTACCCATCCCAGAGATCAAAGTGCACAACTTTTCCAGCACCTTCTTCTCTGTCATGAACAGTATCTCTTCTACCCCAGAAGAAAACACTTCTAAAATCATGATTATCAAACTTCATATAAATAGAATTATGTAAAATTTACTGTTTGTGTTCTTTTTTTTTTTTTTTTTTTTTTTTGTGGTACTGGGGATTGAACTCAGGGGCACCTGACCACTGAGCCACATCTTCAGCCCTATTTTTTTGTGTTTTATGTAGAGACAGGGTCTCACTGAGTTGCTTAGCGCCTCGCCATTGCTGAGGCTGGCTTTGAACTCGCGATTCTCCTGTCTCAGCCTCCCTAAGTGCTGGGATTACAGGCTTGAGCCACTGCGCCCGGCTCTGTTTGTGTTCTTTATAATCAAAATAATGTTTTTTGCTTTCTTCCATGTTGTTGTGGACAGAAGTAGTTCATCTATTTTTACTGTTGTATAGTTTCTCAAGCATGTGAATTAACCAGCTTATTCATCCAGACTCCTGTTGGTATATATCTGGATTATTTCCAGTTTGGGCTATTATGAATAAAACTGTTATGATTTTTGTTCAGTGTTTTGTAGGTGTATGTTTCCATTTCTCTTAGAGACATCCCTAAGGCTGGAATTTCTGAATTGTAGTGTATATCTATGAGTACCAGAGCAGAAGAATCTCATTTTTATAACAGAGATCCCTGAGCCTCAGATGCCATTGGAGCTGAGCAGTGTTTCCTATGCACTTGAGATATGTTATGACCTAGGAATAAGGGAGACGTAATGACCTGTGTGGGAGGGTGAGGTCCTCAGAACTAAGCTGTGCACTAGAGATACAGGAAAAGTTTGGCTTGCCTGAGATTAAGATTTCCCTCCCTGTGAGGGGAGACCACAGCACAGACTGGATTCACTGACCCAAAGATCAAATTATCTTACTTGCTCACCTGAGCTTGTGGACTGAAATTAGATCACAGTCCCACTTTTCACACTGAATTATGCTTATTCCTGTATTTTCCCTTTCTCTCCTTGAGCTGAAAGCAGAGCCTCCTGGCCCAGGCCCTGGCACAAGACAGGGTTTGGGGGAGATTTGTCAAATGCTCATATCCATGGGTATTTATATTTCTTTGGATGCTCTGTGGTCCATATCATGGTTTTCTGCCCACAGCAAACCTCTAATAGTTGTTCAATTGAAAGAAATTTAAATGTTCTTGACCTCAGTTTCCCTGATTGTAAGTTCCTCCAAGGAAAGGAGAGAAGGAGCTACCTGGTTGAGCAACCACCATGGGTAAAGTCCTGAACTGTGTTAATCACTTTTTCCACCCGAGGAGGTAGGACTGTGTACACCACACTTGATAAATAAGCACCGAGCCCCAAGGAAAGTTGACTGAAAGAGGTGTGTTGAGAAGGGACAAAAAGTTTATTGAGCCCCCACCTCTTCATATCCCTTCACCTCTCCTGACTTCCTTGATGCCACAGGTGGGACATGTTCATTGCTCTCCATTTTTTTTGTTCTCATAGCACTTTATTTGAAGGATTCGTATAAGTAAGGACTGTGTTTATCTGTATTTGAGAGAAAATGTAAAGCAATAGTAGCATAAGCAAGATAGAGGTCATTTTTTTTTTCCTCATGGCTGCTCTGCCATCCTAGTTTATTGCTCCCTTAGTGGCTACTAACACTCCAGCCAATACATCTACATTCCAAGGAGCAGGAAAAAAGGGAGAGTTTGCTTGTTCTCTTTAAAAAGATGTCCCAGAAACTAGTTTCCCTTTTGTCATTAGTCAGAATTTAGTCACACAACCACACCTTACTGCAAAGGAGATTGGGAAATACAGTCTTTTAGTGGGATATGGGGAGAATAGTTAAAAAGAAAACTAGTTTCTAAAGTAACATTGTTACCTTAGTATGTATCAGTCATACCTTGGTTGGCTTCTTTAGTTATCTTTCTCCTCAACTACAAGATCTTTTTTTTAAAATATTTTTTATTTGTTGATGGATCTTTATTTTATTCATTTGTTATTTATATGTGGTGCTAAGGATCGAACCCAGTGCCTCACGCATGCTAGGCAAGCACTCTACCACTGAGCTACAGCCCCAGTCCTCAACTACAAGATCTTCATCATCTTCATCCTTATCTCCTGAAGTCTAACACAGGTTGGAGACACCTGAGATGGGGGAATAAGTGATTAGAGGTTGTTTCTTTGGCTGCTCTGTGGTCCATACCATACATGGTTCTCTGCCCATGGCAAACCTCTAATAGTTGTTCAGTTAAGGAAGCTTAAATCTTCTTGACCTCAGTCTTTCTAATTGTGAAATGGGTATAAATAACCTCAAAGGTTAACTCTAGTTTAGACATTCATAGTATGTATTAAATAAAATTTGAAAAATATATGTCATTAAAGAAAGCAAGCTTAGCCAGAGATAGCTATTGTGAATCACCTTTGCTCTTTCTCTATTTCTGTATAAGCACATATCCATGTTTTTGCAGATAAATAGAATCCCATTATACATACCATTTTATAACCAGCCATTTTCACTTTATAACATATGAAGGGACTTCTGCCTCTGCCTATAAAAAACCAGCTTGTAGAGATTGATATTCTCAATAAACAACTGGAACACCTGCATAAAACTGTTTCAAAAAATATAAAGATCAGTTACAAGCTATCTAAGTGTTCTCCAGAAAGCTAGGACTTGAGAGGCCAAGATCCCAATGTAAAGAGAAACACAGCAAGGTGAGCCTGACACGCAGTGTACTTTTTCCCCATGAATTTGCCCGTTCACACAAGGCTGAGAAGCACAGAAGAAAATAGAGGCTAAGAAACGGGAGTAAGCGGAGCTCTCAGCAATCTCAAAGGACTGGAGAGAGAAAAATAATCCAAGCTAAGCCCACTTCTGGGCCATTATATGTTCTCTAAACATTTATCGAGTTCATAAAATTTTGGTTTTTGAAAGAACTCCAGAGATAATGAAACCAAACATTTCATTTTATAGATATGGTGGCAGAAGCTCAGAGACATTGAATAACTTTCCCAGGGCCACACAGAAAATAGGTACAGCCTCTAAGTACAGACTTCTGTCACTGGAGTGCTCTGTGGCTATTGCTGCTGCTCTCAGCTTTAACATCCCCATTCCTTTACAGCCATCCAAGCCAAAGAGAGAGAGAGAGAGAGAAAGAGATCAATTTAATCTTACTTCCGGTTGTGGCCTTTTAATAAATGGAAGTGCTTTTCTAAAAGGAAGCCAAGCACAAATCCTTTTATAAAAATTATTGGTCATTTTTTCTGATTATCAAAGTAACATCAATTTACTTTAAAAAGTTAGAAAATATAGGTAAGTAAAAAGTTAGAAAATACAGGTAAGTAAAAACCAAAAATGCTCACATGTTTTTCTCCTTCCCACCAATCCTTGATGTAGATACTTCAAGCTTTTTTATACATAGGTATAATTTTTCACAAAGTGATTTCATATATAACCTGGTCTTTTATAACTTACTTTCTTTGGGGGAGGAGACATTGGGGATTGAACCCAGGGGTACTTTACCACTGACCTATATCCCCAAACTTTTATTTCATATTTTGAGACAGGGTCTCGCTAAGTTGCTGAGGGTCTTGCTAAATTGGTGAGGCTGGCCTTGATATTATAATTCTCTTGCCTCAGCCTCTGAAGGAACTGGGATTACAGATGCGCACCACCATCTGGTTTATAACTTATTGTTTTCTTGGTTGATGCTGGGGATTGAACCCAGGACTTTGCATATACTAGGCAAATGCTCTACCAACTGAGCTATATCCCCAGACCCTATAACTTATTCTTGGTTTTTATTCTACTTAGGTATACATGACAGCAGAATGCATTTTGATTCATTATACACAAATGGAGCACAACTTTTCATTTCTCTGGTTGTACATGATGTAGAGTTGCACCATATGTGCAGTAATACATGTACCTAGGCCAATGATGTTCATCTCATTCCACCATCTTTCCTGTCCCCATGTTTCCTCCCCTCTCTCCCCTTTGACCAAAGTTCCTCTATTCTTTCCATGCCCCCTCCCCCATTATGGATCAGCATCCACTTATCAGAACATTTGGCCTTTGGTTTTTTGGGATTGGCTTACTTTGCTTAGCATGATATTCTCCAACTCCATTCATTTACCTGCTTCATATCATGATCAGTTTTCACATAATTCTGTATTCTCTTATGTGATTTTAACAGTTGGCTAATAGCCCATTCAATTATCAATGTGCCATAATTTATTGGGCATTGTATTATTTTCTCAGGAAAAGTCTTAAAGTATGAAATATCAGAACTGAACCTTTTTCAAGTTCTCAGCATCTGGTTATAAACTACCTTCCATTTTATCAATGTATGTTTCTCTAGCAATGTGCACATCAAAACTAAGGACTTTATTTAAGAGGAGATGGGGTGCAGGTCTTACCATTCCAGCTTGTTATCTGCTTTTCTTGCTCTGCTTCCTTTAAATAGATAAAGAGCTGGGCATGTAGCTCAATGGTAGAGTACTTGCCTAGGATCTGTGAGACCCTGGGTTCTACCCACAGTACGATAGATAAATGGATGGATGGATGGATGGATGGGTGGATAGATAGGCAGGCAGAAAGACAGACAAGCTTCACAGCATGTAGTATAATCAGATTTCAAGTGGAGAGTTCAGACTAACCACCTAAGGCCAGGAACTTTCTCCTGAGCAAAAGCCAAGTTGAAATAGCCAATTTTGATGACTAAATAACCAGCTGACCACTTGGTCCACTCTGGTCCTGAAGCATGTACTCCTACTCTCACAAATTGAGCAGGAAATAACTCAAAAGAAGGGCTATCTTGCCTACTAGCATTAGAAACATAATTCTGTTGGTTAGTGGGGGACCAAAAGTTATTAGCATTAGGTGGGATTTGTTTCAGAGTTGAGAGACATGGGTTCTTTGGCTGATTAGATGGGACACCTTGGGTAAGTCCATTCTCTCTGGGCCTTCCTCAGTTTCCCTATGTGAACAAGGAAGTAGTTGGCCTGGATTTGGTGAGCCGTGATTCCTGTTTTCTAGAGAAGGAAGGAAAGGAGGGGACTCAGTTACTCAGCCCCTACCAGAACCTAGCACCAGCTGAGCACTTCGTACATGTGAGTTTATCTGCTCCTAACAAAAGCTCTATAGTGGAGAGGACTTTTGTGTTTTTACTTTTCCTGCACTGATGCCACATTAGCACCCTGATTTTTATCCCTTACCCACTCCTAGCCCCAGTGATTTGAGTGGCTAAGCCTGCTCCTTTGCGTAAGTGTAGGCATGTGACTTAGGTGTGGCCAATGAGAGAAGCCAATATGGTGCCAGGACTGGGCATGTGACCCAGCCAGGCCAATGGGAGTCCACCCCGGGGTTTTTGCTAGAAGTATTGGAAAGGAGATCATCTCTTTGGCAATTGGCCATACCTGCCTCCTTGTGGAAAGAGCCTGCTAATAAAAGGGACACAAAAGAAGCAGTCAAGATTCAGAGGGAGCTGAGCTCATGACAGCTTTGTATGAGCCTCTGAAATGGGCTGTGCTGAATCCAAACATGCCTCTTATACTTTTTTGATTCAAGAACCCTTTTGATTAAGTCAGTTATTGGGGGACCTGCAACTGAAAGATGCTACCTGCAACTGAAAGAATCACTAAAATCCTGGAGATAGCCTAAGCATTTATTATTCTCATTTCTTGTGCAGATAGGGAAAGTGAGTCTCAGAGATGCAAAGTAAATGCAGAGATAATAAGTGGCAGAAGTATTTTTAGTCTGTGTTTTTCTCCTTATCTGTCATCTCTCCTCCAGGACTCAGGCTGTCTTGCTTTTTTCCCACAAACTACAGAAGTAGAAGCAGGGTTGGGGAGCCAGAGATCCAGGTTCCAGACCTGGTTTGGCTGCTTCCTGACTATGTGATCTTAGGATAACTTACTAACTCTTTATGCCTCTGTTTTCTCATCTGCAAAGTGGAATGACAAGAAAATCTACATCATGGAACTGTTATAAGGAGTGTGTGCACTGAACTATATAAAGCTTTTCAGACAGAGCCTGGTTCAGTCATTATGATATAGGGACTTGCTATGTTTTTTTTTTTTTCATTGTCTGGCTGTATATTGTTATCCTGCCTCCACTTCATACAGCCTGGGTTACCTAATGATACATTAGTTCCAAATGCCACAACAAGATAATACATACCCTGGTCACCAGGAGCTTTAAATAATGTCTGACATGCTGTTTCTAAAATGCTGATGTTTCTAAAGACGCTGATTACTATGGGTTTAGCAGCCCTAAATCTGTCCCAGGAAGTGAAACTTTGGAGAGGAATTCCAAATAATCAAGCCTTTGCTGACTCGCAGGAAAGGAAGAGAGAGGGGATAGAAGTGGACCCAGTCATTTCCGAGGCTCTTACCCTACCACTCCTGTAAGCCCCACAGCTGTGCAGAGGAAATGTCTTTCCTTTAGAGTTTACAACAGGTGTGACCCGGAGTGCTAACTCAGTTCCAAAGGGTGCATTAGCCTGATAAAGTGTAAAATACAGAGGAATCCCTGAAGAATAACCAGGGATTGGAAGAGGCTTGCTGGGGATTTACAGTGGGTGCTGATTGAGGACTATGCTAAAGTACAGGGAGCTGGTTAGAGAAGTAGGTGGAAAAACCTTGTTTCTTTGATTTACCGCAGTCAGAGATGGTGCTCAGTAGAGTAATACTGCCAGCCAGCTATCATGAATCAAAAGTCACATGTCTCTGGGCATTACTGATGACCCTGAATTCCCACCTTGCAGACAGGTTTGGTGTCTGTGAGCTACTATTTGTGGAGCACTTTATTAAGCCCTTTATGTAAATGATATCATGGAACTTTCCAACAGCACTGCTAAGATGAAGATTATAGCATGACCTTGGAACTTGGGGTCAGGCTGCATTGGATGGATCTCATTTCTTCTATATGTGACCTTGTGCAAGCCACTTGACCTCTCTGTGCCTCAGTCTTCTCATCTGTGAAGTAGGGGTAGTGATGGCTTCTTTTCATTCAGGGTGGTGTGAGGATTTGCCGAGTCAGCACCTGTAAAGTTTTGAAGATAGTGGCAAGATGATCGCTATTTTGATGAACCTTCATTTTACCAACATGGACCCTGACGATAGAAAAGGAGATCACTCATCCACCATCCCCATGCATTATCTGTGAAAATGAGCCCCAGTCTTCTTTCCAGAGACCCCAATACCAGTAGAATTGCCCCCTACTGGGAGGAGTCTGAAATACTCGCATAATTTCCAATCCTCCTTCCCTATCAATCTCCTCTCAGTTTTCTGAAGTGCCAAGGTCAGATCTGAAGCCACAACTGTTAAGAAGTTCAAATGGGGTTTTCCTGGCACTGAGGAAAAAAGGGGAGGAGGGTGAGGGAGGGAGAGAAGGAAGGAAGAAAGGAAAGAAGGAAGGAAACCCAACCTCTCTATCTTGGCTCCAGGAAACCAAGGCAGCCAGTAAGAATCATGGTGGTGTTCCTGGGGTCCTAAAGAACCACATCCCCACTCAAGGTGGCACAGGCTGCTAATTGAAATATATCCGATTTTTTAAAAAGTTGTTTTAGTTGTCAATGGGCTTATTTGTGTGCGGTGCTGAGGATCGAACTCAGTGCCCCACACGTGCTAGGCAAGTGCTCTACCATTGAGCCACAACTCCAGCCCTGAAATGTACCAGCTTTTGAAATGTAAACTTGGGCTGGAGGTGTAGCTTAGCGCAAAGCTTGGTTTTGAGCCCCAGCACCGGAAGAAAAAGGGCGGGGTAGGGGAACGGAGAGAAGAAAAGGAAACCAACTCATTCATTAGAGGGATTAAACAGGAGGGTTGTTCTTGACCTTGGGGGAGGGGTTCTCTATTTCCCAATGAAGCCTTAAGGCCTCTAGGGGTAGGGTTCCCAATCTGTCAATCTTACTCTGTCTAGCAGGGCTTCACGGTTTGTCCTCATCAATACATCTGCGGTTGACTTTGCCGAACATCGTTTCATCCCGGTTCTCTAGCTCTTTCTCGTAACTATTTTCATCTGTTTGCGCGCCCCAGGTGCGCGCGTAGCGGTGGTGTCTCGCCAAGGTTCTGACCCTACTCTTGCCTTTGTCCACACGCCAGGGACCATCCCTCGCGCAGAACCTAGGCTAGGGTGCCTCACGGGAGCGCTCGGACCCGGGGCAGAGGTGTGGGAGCTGGAGGCGTGGGTACCCCGCGAGCACTGCGCGCTGGTCCCCAGCTTCCTCCCGGCGGGTGGTGGGCGGCCCTTCGCGGCTCCTCCCCTGCGCCCCGCCCCCGCCGCGCCCCCGCGGCACTCAGCCGCCTGGCCATAGCTGCTGCCGCGCCACCAAACTTTCCCCGGAACCGGCACCGGTAAGTCGGAGCGGCCAGGTCAGGTTGCGGACGCGGGCGTGAGCGGGGCCTCAGCGGTTGGGCAAGCCTGCACGCCGCCGGCTTGGGATCCCCGTATCCCCACGGGGTAGCGAAGACCCTCGGAGCCGGCGGCACAAGGTGGGCGTGGGGACCCAGCGACGCTGCAGCCTGGGGAGGGTGGCATAGTGCGCCTTGCTCCACAGCCCAGCTCGCTGCGCCGAGGTTGTGGCCCCAGCGCCTCCGCGCACAGGCACCTGTGGCTTCCTGGGGTTTGGCCATGGTGTGCGCCCCGAGCTGCTCCTTGGGCTTTTGAAGAGGGGAAGGCGAGCACCCACCGTTCCCTGAACCACCCTAGGGCTGAGTGCGATGCTACCCTGGTCCCAGCCTAGGTGTAGAGTGCATTCTCTGTGCCTAGGTGCTGAGCATCTATTGTTTCTCTCAGTTTCCCCTGTAACTCAACGAACCAAATATTGCCATACCCATTTTACAGAGGAGGAAACTGAGGATTGGGAGGGAAAGTGGAGCCCAGGAGCACTGGCTACTAAAGAAGAAAGCTAGGGTTTTAAGCTGGAGTTGGGCGAACCTAAACCACGTAACCATACACAGTGGAGTCCCAGGTTCAGTTTCACATCGTGTGGGGGTATGGGAAACTTCTGGACCTTCACTCTTGCCCTCTTCTTTTCGTAGGCAGGCTGCAGGCCCGTGGTGGGGGGGACTTGTGTGGGGGGGGCGATCTGTCTCCTCCTGCTTGTGCTAAGAAAGAATTCTTTGTTGAATTGGGTGGATGTTAAGGCTAGAAAGTGGATTCTGATGGTAGAAGCGCCTGGAGGCTGGTTATTCTGGGCAGTTGGGGACCCCAGATTCTGGAAGTTAATCTCCTTTATTCTGGAAGAAGTACTGGTAGGCAGGAGCAGTAGCTAAAGCTCAGCGGTTCTTCTCTGAAGCCCCTGTTCTTTCTTTGTGTGATGCAGGGCCCCCTCACTGCCCAGATCCCACCTTACCCCATTCTCATTCCCAAGCCCCTTGTTTATCTTCAAGGTGTCTGCTAGTCTGGGAGCTAGCAGCGCAGGGATGCTCCAGGCAGGGTCCCTGTCCTCCTGCAGGGGGCTCCCATGTCAGACCTAAGCCAACCTGAGGGAACAGGCTGGGAGTCCTGTGTGAGCAAGGTCCCCAGGCTGAAAGATGCCCAGAGAACTCATTCCGTTTTTGAGGGTCAGGGGGTTGTCCCTCTGTGACAGTGAACAGATGGAGTGTACCTCCAGAGCCTGAAGCATAGGGGGGTTGGAAGTCTGATAAAGGCTTGAATTCCCCACTCTTTGTTTTTACTTTGGGGAGACTAGGAGAGTGGGGAGAGACAGACCAACCAGCGGAGATCATCATGTATTATGCCATTTAATACAGCAACCTTGCAAGTTAAGTACCTTTATTCCTAGCCTCATTGAGCAGATAATCTGCTGAGATTCAGAGAGTTGGGATTTGAACACCAGTCTTGCCTCACTTGTAGATTGTCATTGAAATTTGGGTGGCAGATGGAACCAACAAAGCTAAAGAATAGAGGCATCTCAGGCAACAGGATCCCCAATGCCCTTACATTTCTCTCTAGATCTCTTGGTGGGCCTACTGTTGAGGATGATCACTCACCAGAATCTCTTACAACCCTATGCAGGTATACTACTGTGACTTAAAACTTGCGGGACCCCCATGTGCAAAACTGCCCAGCTGCTCCAGGAGGTATTTCCCCTAGCAGGAGAGAGTTAGTGGAAGAGAGCAGGGGATGCCTGTACCATTTTCAAGTGTGACTGAGTCCTACAAAGGCAGGAGATGGCCAAATGCTCCTTATCCATGATTTCAGGCAATGCTTAACAAAGAGATTCTGGAGCTGACCTGCCTGGGTTCAAATCCTAGTGCTGTCTCTTGTGAGCTCTGTGGCCTTGAGCAATTTTCTACACCTCTGTGTTCCTTGCTTTCCTCACATTTAGAATGAGGGTATTTGTGGCACCTTCCTCACAGGCTGGTGAGAGAATTTTGTTCATGTGCATAAAGCACTGAAATGATGTTCTGTGATACATAAAAATGCTATTTAAGTGTGGTTGTTATTGTTACTATAAAAGTCCTACAAGCCCGGGTTTGTGGGCTTGCAGGCCACCTAACCTCCACATGTATACCTTCTCATCTGTAAACCGAGAGTAGGTCTAGTTAGATTAATAAGTCTCCCAGAAATCTTAGTGAAATCTCCAAGTTTCAACGGAAGTCTCTGTGCAAACTTATGCAAACTCCTGGCACTCTGCTTGGTGCCTGGGAAGGACTGAGCATTGCCACCATTATCACCACATGGTAGACTTCCCCCTGCATGCTGCTGCTTGAGCTTAATGCTTTGCCTTGGTTTGGAGAGGCCTGGGCTTGAGATAGTTTTCAAACTGATGTTTTCTGAATCTTAGGGAGGGCCTAGACGGGTTTTGTGAAACTAGTTCTTGCAAACAGAAGAAAGGCTATTCCTAACATCTTTAGCCCAGATGTTAGCTGTATGGTCATTTCTTGGGTGCTCCAAGAACAACTGGGGGTGTCTTGATGGTTATAGGATAGAAGGGGGAATGTGTGAAATCCTTTTCCTAAGATCTTCCCACAGCTGTCCCAATAGAACACACTAGCCCAGCTGCCTTTCAGATTATACTGCTGGCTTGGAAGATTTTGTGCATCCTCCAGGTGGGGAAGACCCACTCAGAATTCTGAATTTTTATTTTTCTCCCTTAAAAGAAATAATGGTGTAGTAAAAAGAAAAATCAGGGTTGGAACTCCTGTCCCTTTAGAGCTCAGTGACCTTGGACTTTAGTTTCCTCATCTGCAGAATGGCCATTAATCATATTTGCCACTATTTCTCAAGATTAGTGCTGGGATGGCAGGCAGAGAAAAGAAGGGGAGGGGAGAGAGATAGTATAACTGGCAAAGAATTACATGCAATTGTAAGTAATTCTCATTAGCATTCAGACCAGGCATTAGCTGTAATTGCTTCTGATCCAAGACGTTTTATCTGAAAGCCATACCTGGCAGAGAACCATTGAAGCCCCAGTCGCCTGCTGCCCTCCCTTTCACAATGACACTGAGTATTTCTGAATCTCAGGATGTAATTATAATAAACCTCCTGTATCTTATTTATAAGTGACTCACTTCTGCCATTAATGGTGGCCGAGGACTCAGATGCACACTCTTTGGGAACAATGCTACTGATGCTGTCGGGGGTGGGGTGGCAGGATGCCTCACCTCTTTTATGCATCCATCCTCCCTGCTGTAATTCTCCAGTGATAATGCAGGAAGGTCACATGGGCCAGGATCGAAGCTGACAGCTCTCAGTTTGTGCAGCAGCTTGGATGACGAGGTCCATTGAAACTCTTCACTGACAGCAGAATGTATGTTAGAAATCTTTCCAGCAGAGAGGATGAAGCTAGAGAGGTTGATGATGGTACCTCCAGGGATGAGTTAAAAGTGTAGATTCTGGGGTCCAACAAACTTGAGTTTGAATCTTGTTTCTGCCAGCTTATTAGTTAAGGTATGATTTGGGGCTGTCTTTCCCAAGTAGAATATTAGCTCTAATACAGCATGGACCATGTAGTCTTATTCATAATTCCCATCACATAAAAGGCACTCATGAGCATAATGAATTAATGACTATGAGAAAGATAAGTTGCTTAATTAGGCCTCAGCTTTCTCATCAGTATAATGGGACTAATACATCACTGCTTTATAGGCTGCTGTGAGAACTAGTCAATAAAATGTTGTGAACAGAATAAGCATTTAGTAGTGCCCATGATGACAAAAGGTGGGTGAAAGAAAGGACACAGCTGGTGTAAGCTGGAAAATAGAACTTTTTTCTTACCCCCAGACCAAAAAGCAGCAATAGTACCAGTCATAAGAATGTCCTGAATATGTACAGCACTTTACAAGATGTTTGCATATCCATTGACTTGTAACAACTGGGCAAGAATCACTATTTTTTTTTGGAAGCAAAGAAACTGAGGTTCATACAGGTTGGTGGAATACCCAGAGCCACAGAGTTTAGAAGTAGCAGGAGGTGAAATAAAAAGCCAGGTTGCTCTGATTTCCAAGTCCTGAGCTCTCTGTTGCCCTCTAGGGGGTGGAAGGTGTAGAATTTAGTCTTTCATGAACATGGTATCTCTCTTTATTACTTAGGATTTTTTTTTAACAATTTTAACATCAGGTAGTATGGTTTTTAATGTTCTCTTCATGGTTTTACACATCTTTTGTTAGATGTAATCCTAGTTATTGGATATTTTCTATGCTGTTGTACATGTATGTATTTTAATTAATGTTCCTTTGGTTATTCTTTGGAGAAATAGGTTCGCATTTTGCATATGGATTTTATATCCAGGAATCTTGCCAAAATATCCTACTAATTTTTAAAAATGTGTAGATTCTTTTGAAAATACTCTGAACAATTATAGAAGGTGTGAATATTAGTTTTGCTTATTCCTGATTCTTTTGCTGCTTCTTTTCTCCCCCTTGCCTTACCTCCCTGCTAACACCTCCGTACAGTGATGAACTGAAGAGGTGATGGTGGACATCTTTTCTTGCATGACTCCTGTGGGGGGAGCTGTTCATATTTGATTTTTAAATATAATTTTACTCTAGGTTTTCAATAGATATCTGTCAGATTAAAGAAATGTCTTCCTATTTCCAGTTTGCTGAGGATTTCTTTTTAGTCATAAATGGAAGTAGAGGTTTAACAGATGCTTGTTCTGCATCTGCCCAGATGGTCACATGATTTTTTTCCCCAATTTGTTAACCCAACGCATGACCTTGATTTTTGCATTTCTGAAATGAGCCCAACTTGCATCATCCTGTAGCATCTTTATTTCAAGATTATCTTTGCTAACCTTTTTATAGGATTTTAATGTGAGTTCAAGTTCAGGAATGAAATTGCTGATTTCTTTTTTTTGGGGCGGGGGCCTTCTTTCTTAGTCTTTGGGTCAAGGTTTTGCTGGCCTTATTGAAATGAGGTGGGCAGGGTTCCCACTTTACTGTTCCCTGGAAGCAATTGCATAAGCTGAATGTTGATCATCTTTGAGTGTTTGGTGAACTCACCAGTGAGGCCCCCAGTGGGTGGACATTAAAGCAGAGAGTAGGGAGGGAAACCAGTGTCAGCTAAGTCCAAGGAGGAACTTTTGAACAGTGAGAGGCTCAGACTGCCTTGGGTAGAAGTGGACAGAGTTTGAATCTGTCTGTCCTGAGTGCCATAAGGAGAGCCCAGCCTTGGACACTGAATGAGGGTTCTGCCAACCAAGGATCCTAGATGAAGGGCACTCCATCCATGGAGAAACCCAGATGCTCATGAGCTGCACTTGTGTCTCTTTCTGGTTTTAAAATTGTTGCGGCTACTGCTGCAGACTGTGTACTTGTGAATTATTATTCCATGGTCATCACAGATTGAGGGACTTGATTTTCTTGATTGTTTATTCCTGTTCCAGTTGGTGGGCTCTCCTGTCCTTTTGTCAGTGTTTGTGAAATCTCCACATTATGACCTATGGGTCACACCCGCTTCTGTCAGTTCACTTACGTTCCCTCCAGGTAGCTAGGTTTGGGCTAGTGTTTTAGCTGGAATCTTCCCTCAATTTCCTTTTTTTTTTTTTTAAGTGCCAAATACTGTCCTAACTTGGTTCATCTCTCAATCTCCATAACAATGACATGAGCTAATTACTATTATCCCCATTGTTCATATTAGGAAAATAAAGGTTTCTAGTTATTATTTTTAATGGCTTCACATTTCACACTAAATTATCACTCTAACTTAGTATAAGATGAAGGTCTAAATTGATTTTCTTTTTACCAACCTCTTCCATTGCGTTTACTCAATCTTCCTTCACATCCTATGCCACCTGTATGGAATTACTGTACATCTTTGGAGGCAGAACCCTAGGATGGCACACAATTCCAGGGAACATTGTTTTGATGATTCTTAGCCTGGGGCTCAGGGCTTGTAACCTGGAACTCCATTATTAGTGTCAGGTATCTGTCTAGACTGTCTGTTCTGGGCTGTTGGAGTGATTCTGTAGCTGAGTATCAGGGTGATGGCAGGAGACAGAGGGCCCATGACAGTGGGATGACTGAAAACAGTTTGATAAAGAAACTGTTACCTTGTATAAACTTTTGGGATTGGGGAACCATCAAGGGGTGGGACAGTACCCTAGCATGTCAGTGGGGAGAAGACAGCTTTTCTACCTTTATGATTAGAGGAGAAAGAGAAAGGAGCAACTCTCAGAACCTGGAGAGAGCTGGCCTTGGGACCGAGTATGCAGCCACCTGGCCAGGAGGCAGCCAGAGCAAGAATACTCCAGCACACTCTCCTGTGGCATCACAGGGCTGCCCCCAGCCAGGAACAGAGGGAGGACAAGGAAGTCTTCCCTGGAGTTCGTGCAGGCAGAGAGCAGGTGCAGTGGAGTGGGATTGCCATGCTCTTTTGATGATAATTTGTATTGTGTATGTTTTCATAGCTTACAAACACGTTTGCTGCCTCCTCATCCTTTTTTTTTTTCTTGCAAACTTTTCCAGGCCGTTTTCACTCGGTTTATTCTTATTTACTGGCTGGTTTTTCACTGCTCCTGGAGAGACTCACTGATCATTACTAAATGAATACAGGAGGTTGCCCCTCACTCTGAGCCCATGTGAGGCACAGTTCCAGAGCCAGCCCACACCTGTGGGCCAGAGGGTCTTAGAATATGACTTGATCTTATGTGTACAAGGGCAGCCACATTTTCTTTCTTCTGTCTGCAGCATCTAAATGCCCGTGTACAGGGACCACATCCCAGTGGGCCTAACACGGACCTCTATGTAGAGGTCAGTTCCAGCTTCCCTGGAGGACTGAAGACAGTCTAGCTCTTTACAGCACCTCCCAAGGGCTCCAAAGAGTAAATTTGGGAGAAATGGTCAATTCTGCATTTAAATAAGATCATCACAGTCTCCCTGAGAACAAGTTCATGTGAGGCCAAAAGAGACAAAATGCAATTGTATATATAAATTGAGTTGCAGAAATGATGCTTGTAAATTCAGTGAACAATTAAGAGCTAAGCCTCCAAGAACCTGGGGGCACAGTTTTGGATTCTGGCCCTACTACTTTCCAGAGTGTATCCTGGGCAAGTTACATGTCCTATCTGCGCCTCAGTGCCCTCAAACATATGGCTGGGTTGGCAACATTACAGTTACACGCCACATAGTGATGTTTTGGTCAGCATTGCACTGTGCATATAGGGACATGGTCCCATCAGATTACAAGGAGGCTGAGAAGCCCTTGTTATCATAGAAGATGACAGTTCCGTGAGTGTTATTGCCCCTAAAGACCTTCCAATGGGAGAAGATGAGGTGGAAGACAGCAATATTGATGATCCTGGCCCTGTGTCAACCTAGGTAATGTGTGTGTGTTTGTATCTTAGTTTATCCCAGAAAAGTTTGAAAAGTAAAAAAGCTAAGAACAAAAACAAATTTTAAATAGAAAAAAGCTTATAGAATAGATAGAAAAGGAAAAAAAATTTGTCCAGCTGCACAACACATATGATTTAAGTGAACTGTAAAGAGTTTAAAGTGAAAAACTTTATAAAGTAAAAAAAAAGTTTCAGTAAGCAAAAGTTAATTCATTATAGAAAAATTAAATTTTTTAAAATACAAATTTTATGTACCCTGAGGATACAGTGTTTATAAAGTCTACAGTACTGCACAGTTTACTCGCCACTTTGTATATACTCGCCACTCACTAGGGCAAGTTCTGGTCCTGCAAGTTCCATGCATTGTGAGGGCCCTGTACAGGTGTACCAGTCTTCTAACATACTTGTACTATACTTTTTCTATGTTTGGATATGTTTAGATACAGTAATACCTACAGTTATAGTTGCCTACAGTGTCTAGTATAGTAACATGCTGAATAAGTTTATAGCCTAGAGCAGCAGGCTATCCCATTACCATGGAGCCTGGATGTGTAGTACGCTAGACCATCCAGGTTTGTGTAAGTGCACGTTAAGATGTTCACACAACAGTGAAGCCACCTAATGACACATTCATCAGAATAAATCCCCATTGTTCGGTGACGCATGACTGTATTAACCTCCAGGGCTGTTATTAGTCTTAAATGAGTCATGAAATTTGAAAGAATGAATATTTGAAAAGCATTTACAAGAGTCTAGCAAGGCCTAATTGTTTATTAAATAAACCAATTAATGTATATTATATGGATTTCTTTTCCCTTGAGAAATTAGGCATTATGTTGTCAGGTTCCAAAACAAAACCCATTGTGTTTTTAAAATTTGAAATTATATCAGGCCTGTATGTTAATGTGAAGACCTATTGCATTAAGGGCATTTCATTTTCCAACCTGCTGGCTATTCCTAATGTTTCCTGTGAGAAGGCCTGTTGTACATTGTAGCTCCTTAGGGCCTTTTGTTGAGGCTCTGTAAGAGAGGGTTCTTGTAGTAAGTGCTGGAACCTGGAGACAAGGGGGTATGGCGACCACTGTGGGATTTCAGATTCTTAACCTGGACTCAAATTCTAATGCCACCCACAGAGACATGTGTTTGATCCCAGAGGAAGCATTTTAACCTCCTTGGCCTCCGTTTTCTCATATGTAAAAGCGGAATAATACTAATAACCATCCAAAGGCCTCTTCCTCCTGATCCTAGGAAGACTAACAACTTCTATCACTGAGGACCCAAATGTTCCCTCCTCCTAGAGGCCCACCTAGTTTTAAGCTGACACTCTCACCCTACTCTAGCCATTCTCCCTTTCATTGTCTGCATGACCCCCACCAGCTGGTCAGCCCTGGCAGTGTGAGGGAATTATCTCTCTGGTTCACTGCTCCCCTGCACTGCCTTCATTACCTCCTGACACCTAGTATGTATTCAATAAAAACCTCCCCAAAAATAATGAAAGGTAACAGTTAGATCCTAAAACTCAGGTAGTGGGTGGGACCTTGCTTATGTCAGTGGCTATGCAGTCCACAAAGATGGTGTCTGTCTGCTTGCCACAGCTCTGGCCCTTGAACAACTTGCAAACCTTCAGACTGAATGGCTTTGAGAGCATTTTGAAAGTAGTAGGAAACACAGGGTAAGGATGGGTTCTTTTCACTGTTGTTTCAGGAGCTTGATAAATATTTGTCAGTTGCTCATTGATTGATTCTCATGGCACCTTGTACCAGGCTTGACCAAGCCTCTGAGAAGCTCCATTATCAAGTCAGGAACATAAGACAGATGAGGTCCCCTCCTCTTGCTCTCCTGCATTGAGAGCTGGGAGGGGCCACCAAATACCACTGTTTCATGCAACCTGAGTTCTGTTCAACTGAGAATTAAGACAAAAGGCAAGGCAGCCAGAGAACAAAATGTCATCATTATTACCAATCAGAGTGATGTGGGAGCGTGTTGCACTGCTGGTGCTGAAGGGCAGAACTGACTGGGTTTCCCTGCCCACTTTCAGGCAGTACTGTGCTGCTGCCCAGGGCAGCCCCTCTCCTTCCTGGTAGAGAGCAGGAGAGGACCATGCTCCCTGCTGGCAGGCTGGCTCCTAAGGCAAGCAGAGGCTGAGTTCTACTTGACTGTTTAATTTCTTGGATTCGTCCATAAATATGTCACACCCAGAGGGGCCCAAGGGAGGAGGAAATGAGGAGATGGAGGGGAGCCAGGGCATTAAAGTGACAAAGTGCCACATGTCATGTGAAAGGAGACAGGAGGATTAGACAAGAAGCATTTTCCTGTTGTTGGTGGGGGAATCCAGAAGTCTATGATGTCTGCTTATTATTTGTAACAGAAGAGAATGGAAGAAACAGCGTCTTTAACCTTCCTGATGCCTACTCTGGCTGACTGAGGAAGGCATTCCAGACCTGGGCTTCTAGGTCATTACATGATCTGGTCCTCTCAACAGCTCTGTGAGGTAAGCTTTATAGATGAAAAACTGAGGCTAGGGGCTGGGATTGTGGCTCAGTGGTAGAGCGCTTGCCTCGCATGTGGGAGGCACTGGGTTCGATCCGCAGCACCACATATAAATAAATGAAAAAATTAAGGTCAATCAACAACTTAAAAAAAAACAAACTGAGGCTAGACATGCTGACTCACATGCTAGAGTAGACCTGGGGAGACCAGCAAGGAGCTATAACAGTGGCCCAGATGAGAGAGGATGGCCACTTGACTGGGCAGGATGGTGGCCATGGAGCGAAGGATTGAGACTGTTTGGAGAAGAGGCAGGAGGGCTGGGCAGGTGATTAGGTGCTGTGAAGCGGAATGTGCCATTATTGGAAGGTTGTGTGGGAGCTGTGCTCTTAAATAACTTGTAGTTATTTTGTTTTGATTGAGGGGGTTGTTTGTTTATTTATTGTTTTATGTTTTTGTACTTTGGGAAGAATAGATGTGACCCTCCTAGGCAGAGATTTTGCAAAGAATTAAAAATCCCATTGCAGCATCTGCGCTTCTTGGTGGAATTGAAGCGAGTGGTCACTCACTCCTAATTGTAGCGGTGGCCAGAGTGCCTTAGATGGAGTGGAAGCATGCAGGCCTGAGGTGGGCAACTAACAGGAAAAGGTGCTTGGATCTGTGAGCTATCTGGTAATTAAGGAGGTCCTGTGACACTCCTCCCCCACTCCTTGCCCTTATACTCACTAAATGTGAGCTGTTGTCATGGCCACATCAGTGCCTGTCATTATATATGTTCACAAATATGTGTATGGACCTCTCTCCCTTTTTACCTCCTTCAGGACTTGGGTTAGATGTGTCCTCTTTCAGGAAGCCCTCCCTGATCACCTCCATCACCACCAAGACTGGGTTAGGGTCCTTCTTTGAACTTGTAGCACTGAGTGGACCTGTATCTGCCACACACACGCCACTCCTTATAGTCACCATCTGTCTCCCCAAGGCTGTAAGCAGCCTGAGGATGTGGGCCGTGGCTGATTCCCCATTATAGTCTCGACATCCCTCAGAGTGCCAGGAACATAGCACATCCCAGGAAGTTTTAAATGAATGAATGGGTGAGTGTGAGCAGGGCTTTGAAACATAAGGCTTCGGTGGGAAGCCACTTGGAAACAGGACGTTCCAGGCAGAAGGAACAGCATGGGCAAAAACACGGGCCAGGTGGGGGAGATGCATGACTGGGCTGGCCACCGCACAGAATGCGACCCAGGAGGTTAACAGAAAGTAATTAGGTGGGAAAGATGGGTAGGGGCTTCAGGAATGCTTTGTGTAAGGAAAGGAAGGTAGATGAAGTGGGTGGGCATGAAACAAGAAGACACACTTGGGAAATGAGTCTTCCATTTACACCCTGATCCCCCAGTCTGGGTCAGGGTCAGGTGCTTCTGTGACACCAGGTAGTCATCATAATGTAAGATAAACACTTGTTTTACCTGTCTCTGTCTACCACCAGACTGCAGACTCCTTTAGAGATAGAAGCTTGTGGTAGTATTTTTTTTTAATTCTAGAAATCTTTTTTTTAATTTTTTTTTTAGTTGTAGATGGACACAATACCTTTATTTTATTCATTTATTTATATGTGGTGCTGAGAATTGAACCCAGTGCCTCATGCATGATAGGCAAGTGCTCTACCACTGAGTCATCACCCCAGCCCCTAATTCTAGAAATCTTTTTGTGCACAAAGATAAGCTGTTTCCTCTTCCGCACCTCCTTTTTCTCCGCCACATAGGGCTGCGGTCATAAAGTGTGTTGTGCTTCCTGACATCTGCATCCTAACAGGTATCACTCCAGTTGTTCTGGGAATAGCAAGTGTATGGCTCCTGCACTCATTTGAACTCATTCTGTCACCCTTGCTTCCTTTAATTAAGGCTTGAATCAAACCCACAACAGGTATAGCCTAGAAGTTCATTCCCAGGTGAGACCAGCAGGCTGCAGAAGAAAATGTTCTCTCTTAAGTTGTCGGGACTGAACTGAATGTTGCTTGTGAAACCCAAATTGGGAAGGACATTGCCTGTCCCAGCAGCAGAGGTGGCAGCAAGGTAAAATAGGAGTCAGAGTCTGTTTATGGGTATTGTGAACTTACCGTGTACTGGGGATGCTGCCCTTATAGGTGGCAGGATGGAGAAGAGGGTCACTACATGAGTCACAACAATAAAGTGGGGTGTGGCAGTCTCTGATGGGGCAGCACAGTGCCAGGGGATGTTTAGAGAGGTTAAGGGACTCACCCAAGGTCACACAACTAGTAAGTAGCCAAGTCATGGTTTGAACTGAGATCCTCTGTCCTCTTTTCACTGTGCTACAAACCTCCTCCAGGTGTGATGCCAATCGCCTGAAACATTTTTTTAAAATATTTTTTTAGTTGTTAATGGATCTTTATTTTATTCATTTGTTATTTATATGTGGTGCTGAGAATCGAACCCAGTGCCTCACACATGCTAGGCAAGCGCTCTGCCACTGAGCTACGGCCCCAGCCCCTGAAACATTTTTGGCAGTTGCTTGGTGTTAGTTAATCCTTCTGATTCTTCTTGTAATTTCTTAGGTTGCCCTCATCCGTTCATTCCCTTGATGTTTCCAGGAGCTGAATGTGGACCTGTTCTCCTGAGTTCCAGGCTAGATAACAGGAACAAGTCATGAAACTAATTCTTAAGTTTCTGAGGTTGAGCATTCCCTGATACGCAGTTTATTTCTCCCTCTCTCTGTTAGAGACAGGTGGGGAAAAAATCATTCAAGTAGGGAAGAGAAATCAAAAGAACATTTAGCTCTGTGGGTTGAAGCACAGCTATTGAGTGAGTCACAGGGATTTGGACACCCAAGGTTTGGAGCTGACATTGGGCCAGGTTGCTGTATCAGTGCCGAGAGCTGTTAAGGGTGACCTTCCTGTGCCTCTTCTGAATACCAAACAAAGCCTTCTCTGCTATCTTTGTCCCTAGGAGAAAATCTGCAGAATCGAGCACCTTTATGATGAATGCATTTTGCTGTCTTTGATCCCAGGCCCAGAGCTTTGTGTCTGTCTATGCTCTAAATGGTACTTTGGAGCAGACCTCAACTTCCATGGTTATTAGTTTATAAAATCACTCTCATAAATCTTACCAGCATCACCAAACCCAGGGTAAGATCACCATGGTATGCATTGAGCATCTATGTAGTGGACATTGTGCTGAGCACTTCATGTGTGTTGCATTATTTAATCTGTAAATAACTTTGTGAGGTTGAGATGGTCATTATCTGTACCTTTGAGACAAGAAACTGAAAGCTCGGAGAGTTGAAATATCTTGCCTGAGGTCACACAGCTAAAAAATTGAGGAGCTGTTATTCAAAGCCAGACCTGACTCCCAACCTTATGCTCTTCTCCAACAGTGTTTAGGAGAAGGTAGAGCTTTGTGAGCTGATAGAGGCAGCCCTGTCCTTCAGAGAAGGAACTTGGTCCCCAAGAAGGAGGGGCTTGCCCAGGGCCACACCTTCTGTTGGTGGCAAAGCAGGCTCTAGAAGCAGTTCCTCTAATCTCCAAGGCCACCCCTTCTGGTTTCTTTTTGAGGCTTATCAAGTCTAGTCTAGATTTTTAACCAGGGCCACAGGCTTTTTGCAGGCTGTCCCTTTCATTTGTCCATCCACACTGGACAGCCAGCACTTCCCCACACATGGCCCAGGCTTCCTCCGCATCGCCGTGTCCTTGCTGTCCGCGGACCTTCCCATTTCCTCTGCCAGTGTGAATTCTGTGTTCCCATTGCATTGCTCACTTAAAATTAGTGATTTGGGGGATAATATAATCTTTATGGTAATAAAATATACATAATAAAATGAGTGCATGCAGTGGCATATGACTTATGTCTCAATACAGCTGAGAAGGGACGGGGAGAAACGCCCCTCCAGATCTTCCCTTCCATGGTGCCTCTTCCAGGAAGGCTTTCCTGCGGGGAGGTTATTGGGGTTGCAGAGTTCAGAGGCAGGCCTGGTTTAGTCTCCATTAATGTGACTTGTTGCTGCATATGGGGATGTAAGAAAGAACATAGTGTCACCACTGTATTGCCAAGCCCCATGGGGAGCTGGAGGGTCATTTGGAACCAAGCTGCCACTGGAGACCCATTGTCCTGTCCTCTCCTCTGTAGCACTGGTCTGCCTCCCTCTCTAATGCAGGACAGTGAGGTGACTGTCCTCACTGCCCAGCCATTGCTCCTCTTGCTTGCACCACCTCACTCTTCCCTCTCCTTATCCACCTTTCATGCATTCAGCAATTTTTTATTGAGCACCTTGTTTGCTCCAGCTCTGCCTCTAGGTACTTGGGGAAATGCTGCAGGAGGAGCAGACAATATTCCAACCCTGGTGAGCCTCATTCTGACCTGCTGGCTTCTGCTAGCCGGTGATGTCTACTGTCTCTGGTTTCTGCAGGCCCATGACATCCATAGTTTTCTCCCTCTGCTTGCCCATGATATCTGTTGTCCTTTGGCTTCTGCTGGTGCATGACATCTGTCATTCATGCTTTTGTGGCCTTAAAACTTCTACAGCCTCATGGCTTTTGATTTCTGCTCCTGGTTCCTATCAACCTCTTCTTTCTGTATGTCAAATTCAGCCTTTCAAAATGGAATCTATTTCATTCAAAAATTTCTGCTTGGCCAGAAATTTTTTCTGGGTCACCCTACAGATAATGCATCCATGACTCTTTTTAGCCCATGGCTGGTCCAGGCACCTGTCCTGGGGTGATAAGTAACAGGCTCAGCTTTCCTCTAAAGGCTGGTGGCCTCACAGGCCTCCTTCCCTAATTAAACAAGTTTTATCAAAAGATCATATTTTATTGGCCCAGTTGATGCCAGGGACTGTTCTGGGTGCTGAGATACAGGAATAAAGAAGGTCCTGCCTGCCTAGGGCTTACATTCTAACAAAGAGATGTGTAAGAAATAAATTGACAATGACTATAAAATACAGTGTTGAAGATGTGTGACAAGCCAGGTGTGGTGGCACATGCCTGTAATCCCAGCAACTAGGGAGGTGGAGAGAGGCAGGAGGATCATGAGTTCCAGGCCAGAGATAGCAATTTAGTGAGAGCCTGTCTAAAACAAACAAACAAACAAGCAAACAAACAGTAACCAGCAGATTGGGATCCCTTTATATAGGGTGGGAGGAGTTGACATTTGAATCAAGGGAGGAACTGAGGTATACTCCTGAGGGAAGAGCATTCTGTGGAGATGGCAAGACCCCGGGTTAGAAATAGGTCGGAATATTCTAGAGATAGTGAGGAGCCCTGAGCAGCTGAACAAAATAAGTAAGGTCCAGTGTAGGGGATGGTGTCAGACAGGTCACCAGCCAGGCATAGAAGACCTTATTGGCCATTGTGAGGACTTGGCTTTTCCCTGGAGGCCACTGCAGAGGTTTGAGCTTCCAGCAACACGATTGGGTTTGGGGTGAAAAGCACCATCCTGGCTGCTGGGTGGTGGCGGCGAGGGACTCCACAAGAGACTAATGCTGACCTCCAAGCCTAGGTGGCTGTGGCCTGGACCAGATAGCAGTGACCAGCTTCCAGGTGTAGCTTGAAGGTGAACTGAGCATAATGGATATCTCTCTGTGTACCTCCCCCAAGTCCCCAGGTGGACACAAGCAGGGCAGTCCCTCTGCTCCTGTGGTGTTTATCCCAGGTGCCACAGTGGATTTCCTGATCTGTAACTAGAGGACAATAATGATGTCTCCCTCCTGGGATCAATGTGGGCATGACAGGCCCTGGTCTCACCAGGTGGGAGCTGTTATTATTTAGAAACACAGGAGATATGGGTGTTTCAGAATAGAGGGAACATTTCAGTTGGAGTTCTCTCAGTGGATTTGGGATATCCCTGACTCCATTGTGCCCAGAAACTCTGAAAGTGGGGTCTTTTTAGTTGGAAATGGAGAAGCTACTCCTTTGTGGAGTTCAGCCAGGAGCCTGGGACTTTCCACACAGCCCCTCTGAGCAATGGGAGTCCCCACATCCATTTTGTAGCATCTTGGAGGGTGAAGGAATTCACCCCAGGGCTTGCAACAAGTGGCAGTGCTCAGGCCAACTGGCTGAGCCCCAGCCAAGAAGCAGAGTGGTATAGTGACTTAAGACCTGGGCTTGGGACCCACAGAAATCTGAGTTTGATCTTGGTTCTGCCACTGACTGGCTGAATGACCTGGCTGTGTCCCTTCCTCTCTCTGTGTCTCAGTCTTCTTATCTGTAAAATGGGGTAATAATGGGCTCCTTGCCTGCTTAGGATGAGGAGTTAGGAGGAGACAGATGTGAAGTCTTAGGCAGGACCCACATATAGTGGACACTATGCAGATAAGAACTCCCCTCTCTTGTCCCCAAGCCTGTGTGTCTGGCTCCTGCATGGCATCCCTGCTAGCATTTTGAAGTAGATGCCTCATTGCCAGATGCTGTCATGGAAACCAAGAGATGGGGGAAATAGGAAGGACCAGAGGAGGAGTGGGGGTGGGGAGGGGATGTCCTTCCTTTGCTCGTCCTCTGGCACACCTTAGCCAGCTCATTGTAACAAATGATGGCTCAGAAGAACAAAGTGGATGTGGGAGGACAAAGTGATGGAGGAGACAAAGGCCAGCTGGGGTGAGCTAGTCCCTTTGCCTGTACCGTTAGTGGAGGGTATTGAGAACAACCTGCAGGGCCAGTTGCAGCCATGTCTCAGGCCCCCTGAGGCTCGGGCAGGCTGGAGCAGGGATGTGACTCATGCCGAAAATACTTGTCCATCTGCCATTATTTCTGCCTCTGTGAGAGGCAATGCAGCCCATTTTCCTGTGAAACACTCTTTACCATGTCTATCAAGTCAAAGCTGATGATCCTTCCAGCTGCTCCTCAGAATGGAGGGCAAACTGTCACTGTCTTACAAACAAAAAGAACTTTGTCTGAGGTTACCTGGTCCCCCTCATCCAGTGTCCTTCAATACTAGATCCTTTTTTGACCCTGAGTTCTTCAGAGCTGAGTTGGAAACCTGAGCTCTGGATTAATGACCCTTCTGAGTCTGTGTTCTTGCCGGTTCCAGGGGTTGATTGCAGGACCTGCCTCACAGGCCCAGGAGACATACTTGCAAGTGGTATTGTTATACTATCATTTCACACCCTCTAAACTCAGGAGCAAGGAAGGAAGCAGGGAAAAAACTCTAAGATTTGCTTTGTTTATAAAATAAATAATTCCTTTTTGAGATGAAATAAATCTTGCAAACACTTTCTTCCTTGCAAGTTTTGGATTGGTTTATCAAGTGTTTATTTGTGCTTGGTTTATCAAGTGTTTATTTGTACCTACTATGTGCAGCCCATGCTGCATGCTGGGAAGATGAGTAACAAAGAATCACCTGAACTTTAAACTTGCAGCCTGGTGGGGAAGGCAGACAGAGACATATGTGGTCAATACATAAGATGTGTGTAGTCAAGATGGATGCAGGGCTATGGATGCACAGAAGTTGGGGGGCACTTATCTCAACCTGAGGAACCTAGAAACCTTCCCTGGAGGGGGTGGTTTGCCTGGAGAGTTTCAAAGCTGAGTAGAAGTGCTCGGTTGAGTAGGGTCAGAAGAGCTTTCCAGGCAGAGGGTACTGCCAGGTAGAGCATGGTGGTCTGAAATAGCATGGGGTGTCCAGGAGGCCATAAGGAGTTGGGCTTTGCCAGAGCTGAAAGTCAAGGCAGGGGAAGATGGGACAAGAACAAACCTAGAGAGGTGAGCAGGGTCCTGTTGTTAGTGGGCCTTTCAGTGCTAAGGATGGCCTCCCTCCCAGACTCAATCTAATCTAAGATCTCTTCATTGCAAAGAGTGAGAGGTGCTGTGTTTTTGATTAAGTGTACCCCAAAGGCCCATGTGTTGAAGGCTTGGTCCCCAGCCTGTGGTGCTGTTGGAGGCTGTAGAACCTTGAAGAGGTAGGGCCTAGTGGGAGGTCTTAGGTCACTGGGGGTGTGCCCTTGAAGGGGATAGTGGGACCCCCTCCCCCATGAAGTGCTCTGCTCTGCTGCATATTTCCCCACAGTGTGCTGTCTTACCACAGGCCGAAAGCACAGGCCCAGCAGATCATGGGCTAAGCCTCCAAAACTATGAACCAAAGAACCTAGTCTCTTTGTAAGTTGACTCTCTCTAGTATTTATTGTACTGATACCTCAGGAGACAGAGGAGGGTGGTCAGAGAGTCTTGACCACCCATTTAGTACTTGGAACTTTCCTCATCAGAGAGTGGCCCCACAGGCACCATCGTGACACTGGAGCTTGTTAGAAATGCAGAATCTCAGCGCTGGGGTTGTAGCTCAGTGGTGGAGTGCTTGCCTGTGTGAGGAGCATGTGTGAGGCATGGGGTTTGATCCTCAGCACCACATAAAAATAAATAAATAAAATAAAGATATTTAAAAAAAAGAAATGCATAATCTCAGGCTCCACCCCAAAATCAGAGTCAGCATTTCAACAAGGTCCCCAGGGAACACGCATGCACGTAAAGGGCACAGGATTAGCCAATACCACACCAAGATGCATCCAGCCATCACCTGCTCTGTTTCCAGGCCCTGGCAAAGGTGGGCTTTTGCTTTCCAAGCAGCCCAGTACTCCTATTCAGGACAAGGAAAGGACTTCCCCAGCTTTTCTGGAACTGCTTTAAAAAGATGTGTCTAGGTCCCCTTTTAAGGTCCCCCCCAGGGGTCCTTGGTCAATTCATCTCTCTCTTGCTTCACTGGAAGCAGGATCAAGTGAGACATTGAAGCACAATTTACTCATTTCATAAGAGGACACTTGTTCCTGACTCAGGTTAAAAACAATCTCTAGATAAAGAGATTTGGTAGGTGCCTTTCGGCTCCTCCTGTGAGGTGGCTTGTCTCCAAGGACAGGGCCCCAAGTCCTGTCCTCAGCACCGCATTTATTCACAGCCCCCATTTATTCATTTGTATGTTCTCTTGAGAGGGAGAAAATGATGACACAGTCTCCTTCATGATCTCCAAGGACTTAGAAAATCAGGCCAAGTGATTTGGACTTTTGCTGAGGGCCGTAGGGAGCCATGGAAGCATTCTGAGGAGGACAGTGACAGGTCAAATATCGCCTGTCGAAAGGTCACTCTGCCAGCAGTGAGGTGGGGGCAAAAAGGGCCTGCAGACCTTAGTGTGGAGGCTGGTGCAGGAGCCCACATAAAAAAACGAGGCCTGGGTCCAGGCAGTGGCCCTATTTGGTCACCCTGCATGAGCTCTCTGAGCACCCAGCCTTTTTTTATTAAGTGGGTCATGGCTTCAAGTGTGGAGTTCCTAATTGATCTTGTCTGCTGGAGGCTTAAGCAGCTGCTACCTTTGAAGCATCAACTTACAGACGACTGAGAATAGAATTTGAAACCCTCTCTGGGCCATATATGACAGAGAAAGTCATCTATTTTGATCTAGATAGTTTAGGAGCTACTAGCAACAATTTCAGCTTGACTTGGGAATCCCTCCTAATGCTCACCCAAGCCCCTGGGGTTATGTGCGGAAGAGTTTGCTGAGGGACTCTGGACTCAGAGCAGAGAACGGGGAGGACTGTGTTAAAGGCTTGGTGTTCAGCTTGAGGCTCTTGGGAGGTGGTGGAACCTTTGAGAGCCTGAGCCTAATGGGAGGTCTTCAGGTCATTGGAGCCATGCCCTCCCTGCAAGGGCATTATGGAGCCCCAGTCTCCTCCCCTTTCTCTCTTTTACTTCCCAGCCATGAGGTCAGTGTTTTTGCCTCACCATGTTCTTCATTTTGATATAATGTCACAGCCTAAAGCAACAAGGCCAACTGATTGTGGACTGAAAACTCCTATACCCAGGAAAAGGTGGAGACTTTTGGTTAGTAGAACCTGGCTTTTAATCTCATTTTACCATTTGTTGTGTGCTTTTGGGTACTGAACTTACCTTGAGTCAACTCGGTCTTTTTTTCTGTACAATGGGAATAATGCCAGTACTGATGATGTGAAGTTATTATGAATTATGAATAGCACATGTTTGGCATGTTACAAATAAAGGATAGCTGTTAAATTATTATTATTATATTTTTAATATTGTTATTATCCATAAAAGTTTCTTTACAATGTATAAATTTTACCTTTAAAGGCTCTGAAAAAGTCCTGCAGTAAAATCTGCTTGACTTTGCTTAACCAGGTGTTTCTGAAATCTTTTTGATCTTGGAATCACCATTTTCACATAACAGCTGGAAGATTCTAAGGAATTCATGCCCTGTGATACTTGCTTTGGGAAATACTGATTTTGTTTCTTGGAAATACCCTGGGAAGCCATTGTCTGTGGGCCAGGTTTTAGTCCAAACATAAATCCTCTGATATAAAGAGTTCTGTCTCATCTCGGTTCCTCCTGTTTCTTCTTCCCCTAAGACCAGCATTTAGAAAGAAAGGCATGGGGTAACCATTCCAGTATCCTAGGGCTAGGAGCTAGAGGTTGATCTTGGGGGTTCAGCTTTGCCCTGGGAAAAGGACTCATCCCTCAGGACCCTATTCCTGTGTTCACTTCTCTCAGAAGCCTGTGATCTTGCCCAGAGAGCATTAATTGACCATTTCCACACGAGGCAGCAGCCCTGGTGGAGACTGCCCATTCCAGACATACCTCAGCAGACCATGGCTGTCTGTGACATAGCTATCTCCCCAGCTAGACTGTGAACTTCTTCAGTGCAGACATCATATGTGTGTCATCTCAGGAATCCCAGCCAGAACTTGATCAAGACCAGATTGTATTCGTCACCCTCTAGGGACTCCTGAGGTCTCAGCCAGTGAGAGCAGGAGTGAAGAGTGAACTCTGGGTCTTCTGAAACAGGGAGACATGGTCTGTCTCAGCTCTGCCAGTTCCCATTGCCTTGATGGGGACAGGAAGGATCAGAGCTGGCTCCCTTGGATTGCCAGTGCGTGACTCAAGACCTCTCTAGGATCTCTGAACACAGACACATAAGGGTAGGAGGAAATGCATCCCTGGGCTTCTCATCCTGGAAGAAAACCACTTCTGTGGCAAAAGGGCAGGGATGGCCACAAAGGAGTGATGATACTCCCGATTTCCACTCCAAAGCTCATATACCATGACCTTTAAAGTCAGTGTGTTATTTGAGCTAGATGACAGTCCATGAGTGCTTAATCTTGGAAGATGACTGTGGTCTGCAGTGCTGTAGACGCTGGGATAGGCTTCAGGCACAGGGACTTGGCTGAGTTAAAGGGCCCAGAGACCAGAACTAGACCCTGGGAAGCTGCTCCCGACTGGCCCCCGACAACCTGAGTACAGCTTAGGACATGCCAGTACCCTAGCAGTGGTAGTGGGAAAGATGGGGAAGATAGTCTAAGTCACTGTGGAGACTGAGGACAGCTGCTGGGCAGTAGGCTGCCCCCAGTCCCAAAGCAACATTCAGCAGAGTGGGACCTGATTCAGATCAGAATCGAATGTGGTCCCAATGGAAGTATCTTAGTCATGGTTCCTTTGGATAAGGAACCCTTTTTCTTTCAGTGTCTGGAGAGAAAGGAGGCTGAAGCACACTGGAGTTTGGGATGTGACACAAAGCCCTGGTCAGGTCTTAAAGTCCCAGCTGGAACGGATTCCTTGGAGAAATGATGATGTTAGTGGTGGTGGTGGTGGTGGTGGTGATGATAGTGATGATAGCAGCTTTATTATTATTGAGCATTCATTTGTGTCTTTCTACAGTTGACCTCATTTAACACTTGCTGCGACCCTTCAAGCTGGCTATTGTATCCCCCATTTTTCAGATGAGGAAGTTAAGCATCTGCAAGATTATACAAATTCCCCCCCAGGTCATTTAGCTAGTAAGCTGCAGAAGTGGGTTTCAAGTCTGGGTCTTTTTGGCTTCCAAGCACTGGCTCCTGACTGAGGCTATGTAAATGGTCCCTTATCTCAAGGGAAATAATTTATATTCCCAGTTTAAGTATAGACTGCCAGTGGGTATGAATCTTTCAGATTTAATGATCTCTTTTATAACAAATCATTTGGAATGCCTTCTTTACCATCCCTAAATGGAGGCCATGGATGTACTATACCCACAAACACCTAAAATAGTAGTGATAACAATAAAAATAGGTAAAAGAGAAATAAAAGATTAATCACTTATAATAAAATAATAATGCATATGTCCCTACATAGGTGCTTGGGCATGCCCACACTCAAGGACATCCTGAAGAGTCAGAGGCCCTGGGACTGGGGCTGTAGCTCAGTGGTAGAGTGCTTGCCTAACATGCGTGAGGCACTGGGTTTGATCCTCAGCACTACATATAAATAATAAATGAATAAAATAAAGATCCATCAACAACTAAAAATATATATATATTAAAAAAAAGAGTCAGAGACCTGCAGCTACATCTAGAATCCAGGAAATATATAGCTACAAATGCAAGTTGATACAGATGTGTCAAGTTGGCAACTCAAACAACACCATGATTCCACTCATGATAAACCTCCAAACAAAACAATGTCTCATCTCCCTGCAATTTGTATGATGAAAGCCATCTTAAAAAATTCAGAGTAGATTGAAACTGTGCAATGAGGTTTTGCATTTATATATAAATGGAATTAGGGTTTGTGAAGTCAGATAACTATGAAGTTTTCCTACATACATAATAGTTCAAGGAACATTTGAAAGGTGGACAGGACAAAGGAAAATTCATCATGTGGAACTTTACTGGCCACAAAATGCTAGTTGTGCCTCCCAAATTGCTCTCATAATTTGAAATTCACCCCCTCCAGACATTTCTAAACACCCCATGGAAAACACGAAGCTCTACCCTATTGAGAACCATTCTGCTATTGAGGATCTACTCTTACATGGTTCCAAGGTCATGCTATCATAAATGAAGCCAGAATTGCTTTCTACCTTATTTTTTTAAAGCTAAGGTTAAAATTTTTAAGGACTGATGAAATGGGAGTCTGAAGATAGTGTCATATAATGTTTAGAGCATATTAAAAGTCAAGTACAACCCTAGTCCTACTGCTCATCAGCCACATAACTTTAAATTGACACTTCCCTCATTCTTTTCCTGAACTCCTATGCATCCCTCAAAACCCAACTTAGACGTTACCTCATTTGTGAATTATCCAGCTTCTCCAGGATGAGGGAGTGCTTTCCCCCTCTGAGCTTCTGTGCTCCTATTCATAAAGCTCAACGGGACACTTGCCACCCTGTGCTGTGATTCCTGCTGTCTTCCCCAACTTTATGAGGAGCATATTGAGGGCAGAGACTTTGTCTGATTTAAAACCCTCAGTCCCTTTTCTGTACCCCCAATGCCCAACACAACCACTGCATCACAGACATTCACAAATACAGAGTGAATGACTGGTGAAATTAAACTACTTTGCTTGCCGAGTTGCTTACAGATCATATCCTTTGTGCTGAATGACCAAACTGAGCAGGTCAGAGTCACCTGGGATTTAGGGCTGTTGATGGCATTTCTTCAAACATAGCAGCTTTTAGGTTGATACAGAGAAGACAGGAGTTGGTGCAGCCCAGCCTCCCTCTGAAGAGGTCTGTCCAAAAGTAGTCACTCAGTGGAGCTTCTTTCAGACATGCCTGCACTCATTCCTGCTGCCTTGTACACGCTACCCAGAGCTTTCAGCAGCAGAGAAAGGGGGCTGTGATGGTATTTTGATCCATGCTGCAAAAAGAGGAGATGCTGCTCACCTGTTGTCATCCTTTAGCACCCATGCTCTTCCTCATGCACACTTTGTACCTCTTCTGCTCCTTCAGGTTTATGTCCCTCTGCAGCCCCTGGCTACTGGGCACAGCCCTCCTTTTCTTCTGGTCCCAGCTTATCATCTCCACACCCATGATTCATCCATTAGAAATTCTTCCCCAGCCCTGTCTCTTGAAGAAGGTGGAGACATCATGGTCTTTGGGGACAAAATTGTTTCAAATTCCAAGTCCCTTAGTTCCTGTTTGGATTCCATCAATGTTAATGTTCCACCCAGATCTCCTGGGTCTCTTTAAAATTCTGTTCAACTTTCCCCCAGCCTGGCTGTGCATGCACCTGCCTCCTTTCTGCAGCAGGCTGCAGTTTTGCTACAAAGCTATTTTGTCCACAGCAAAGAGGTTCAAAAATGCCTGAGAATCCACGGCTTCCACCCACAAACGCTGTGTGCTTCACCAGTGGCAGTTGGGTGCAGAAGTAGGAAAGCCCATCTCCCTGCCCTTGGTTGAGTCACCTCTTGGCTGTGACTTACACTTTAGAGCCCCTCAGTGGGATAACACAAGACTTGGCCCATACCCAACCCCAGTCTGCTTTTCCTGCAAAACACCTAAAACATCCAGTGCCTGGGAATCCTTGTCCCTGGGTCTACTTCTGAGGAACCTGAATTAAGACAGAGACTTGGGCAGCATGCTTCATATCTCTGAGACTCAGTTTTCCTACCAGTGACTTTGGATGAGGAATGCAAAGTATGTGTATAAAGTGCCCAGTGTGTAGTGAGCCCACAGTTCCTTTCCATGATTTCTCTTTTCAGAAAATCACCCAGAAGGGCATCAGCCTGGGACTCTGCTATCCTGACTTCTATTCTGAGCTCACTGCTTGTCCTCAAATCAGAACATCTGTCCATTTCTAAGGTGAAGTCTCTTTGCTTTTCTAGGCCCACGTTTCTTTTTAAGTGGCTTTATTAAGGTGTAATTCGCATATCATACTATTCCCTATTTAAAGGATATAATCCATTGGTCTTAGTATGTTCCCAGAGAGGTTCAACTATTGCCACAATCTAGTTTTAGAACATTTTCATTATCCCCAAAAGAAAGCCTCTACCTATTTTAGACACCTTCCACTTCCTATACCACTCCTACCCCATAGCCCATGGCAGCCACCAGTCTCCTTTCTGTGTCTGTGGATTTGCCTTTTCTAACTATTTCATATAAATGGAATCACACACCATGTGGTGTTTTGAGACTGGCTTTGATCACTTCGCATGATGTTTTTTTAAATATTTTTTTAGCTGTTGATGGAACTTTATTTATTTACTTATTTTATTTATATGCAGTGCTGAGAATCAAACCTGGTGGCTCACACATGCTGGGATAGTGCTCTACCACTGAGCCACAACCCCATCCCTTAGCATGATGTTAAGGTTCATCCACATTGTGGCATGCAAAACTCCTTGACTTCTTTCTGTGTGGATATATCACATTTTGTTTATCCATTGGTTGATAGATATTTGGGCTGTTTCCTCTTTTTGGCTATTATGAATAATGCTGTGAGCAAGTTTTTGTGTGGACTTACGGTTGTTCTACTCACGAGAGTAGAATTTATGGGTTAAGTGTATGTTTAACTTTCTGTGGAATTGCTTGTTTTCCAAGATGACTACACCATTATGCACTCCTGTTAGCAATATATAGAAGGTTCTAGTTTTTCTACATCCTCGCTTAACTGTCTTTTTGACTTTAGCTTCCCAAGGCATCAAGTTGTGATTTTTGATTTGCATTGATAGCTAATGATATGGAGCATCTTTTCATGGGCATGTTGATCATTTATACATCTTCTCTGGAGAAATGTTCTTTTAGATCCTTGGCTCATTCTCTGATTAGGCAATTGATCCATTGACTGTTGTGTAAAAGCTCTGTATATTTTTATATTATGGAGGCTGATGGAATTTGCTGTGTTCCCCAGATTAAAGACAAAGTTTGTAAGGGGCCTTGTAGACACCAGGGAGCTATTAGCTGTTATCATTGATAGAACATTCTTTTAATTCGTAGATCTTTAGGCTGGATAAGGCTGCAGCTTTCGTCCAGTTTGAACCTTCCCTGTCTGCCCTGTTCATGGATGAAGCAATTCAGTTAAGAGAGGGAAAGCCACTTCTTGTTCTAGCTTTCAGAAATGGCTTAAAGCAGATCTGGAATGAGCCAGTCATGTGCCCTTGGGCAGGCCACATCTCCTCCTTGCACTTCAGTGTATCCATCTGTGAAGTGGAGGTTGGGGGCACAACTAGCCTGCACAGAGCATCATATATGTTGTGAGTGGTGGCTGGAATGTTTTTATGTACATATCCTGTCCAGTTCTCCCAGACACCCCTATGTCTGTCACCTTCCTACCCTCCCATTTCACACATGTGGAAACTGATGCACAGAGAGTTGAAGTCCCTCACTTGAGGGCTCATGTCTGGAATGTGACAGAATCAGGATCAAACCCAGAATTTTCTTCCCTGATGCCTGTCATCTCTTTTATTGCCACATCCTGTCTCTTGGGACACCCCGGGAAAGCACTTCATCCTTTTTTTTTTGGGGGGGGGGATTTCCTGATACTTCTTGTTCTTCTACCAGAAATTTTGTAATTAGCACACAGGAAACCTGGGAAAAGTGGAATATACACTCTCATCCCAGCCATCTGTGATAAGTTTTATCATCTCTCAGATCTGATTAGAAAGTTCTAATGAAATCTGTGCTATGCCATTCCTACCTTTCTAAAGTAATAGCCTGGAGCACCTGGGAGTCTAACCATCTCTAGGGTAAAATCCAGTCTAGGTAGTACTGAACTTTGAAGGACAGAGATTTTTTGGACCTGTCTTTCTAGAAGTCAGGCACATCTGCTTTCTCAGCAGGTAGGACTTGGTAGGAGAATTGGCAGATCTCTTTGGGCAAGGAGTCTCAGATTCTAAAGCAGTTCTTAGTCTCCAGCAGTGGTGTTGCCTCCTGGGAACGTTTGAACGTTTGACACTTGCAGGAGAGGTTTGCTCCTGGCATCTAGTGAATAGACGCTGAGGGTGCTGCTCAACATCCTACAATGCACAGGGCGTTCTCCAAAACAAAGAATTATCCTGACACAAAGTATGGACAGAGTTGGGGCCAGGAACCTTGTGCTTGACCAACACAAAGTTGGTCCTGCTTCCTTTTTTTTTTTTTTTT
>CM053416.1:4629424-4752160 GCA_028644305.1 Xerus rutilus | reverse complement strand
ATTTTTCAACTTCATCCATTCACCTGCAGATGCCATAATTTTATTATCTTTTATTGCTGAGTAATATTCCATTGTGTGTAAATACCACAGTTTCTTTATCCATTCATCTATCAAAGGGCATCTAGGTTGGTCCCACAGTTTAACTATTGTGAATTGAGCTGCTATAAACATTGAAGTGGCTGTGTCACTGTAGTATGCTGTTTTTAAGTCCTTTGAGTATAGACCGAGGAGTGGGATAGCTGGGGCAAGGAAAGGAATGTATTTTTTTTAAAATATTTTTTTAGCTGTTGATGGATCTTTATTTTATTCATTTGTTATTTATATGTGGTGCTGAGGATCGAACTCAGTGCCTCACACATGCTAGGCAAGCACACTACAGCCCCAGCCCAAGAAGTGTATTTTAAAAAAGGTCAAATGGTGGTTCCATTCCAGGTTTTCTAAGGAATCTCCATACTGCTTTCCAGATTGGTTGTACCAATTTGCAGTCCCATTAGCAATGTATGAGTGTGCCTTTTCCCCGACATCCTCACCAACACTTATTGTTGTTTGTATTCTTGATAACTGCCATTCTGACTGGTGTGAGATGAAATCTTAGAGTAGTTTTGATTTGTATTTCTCTAATTGCTAGAGATGTTGAACATTTTTTCATATGCTTGTTGATCAATTGTATATCTTCTTCTGAGAAGTGTCTGTTCAGCTCCTTAGCCCATTTATTGATTGAGTTGTTTTTTTGGCGTTAAGTTTTTTGAGTTCTTTATATATCCTGGAGATTAGTGCTCTATCTGATGTGCAAGTGGAAATATTTGCTCCCAGAATTTTGGCTCTCTGTTCACTTCATTGATTGATTCTTTTGCTGAGAAGCTTTTTAGTTTGAATCCATCCCATTTATTGATTCATGATTTTTTTGTGTGCTTTAGGAGTCTTGTTAAGGAAATCGGGGCCTAATCCAACATGATGAAAGGTTGAGCTTACTTTTTCTTCTATTAGGCACAGTCTCTGGACTAATTCCTAGGTCCTTGATCCACTTTGAGTTGATTTTTGTGCATGGTGAGAGAAAGGGGTTTTGTTTCATTTTGCTGCAAAGGGTTTTTATTAAAATGAACATGCTCACCAAAGAATAAAACAAAACTTGCCAATGCTTCTGAATACATATCCTCAAAAAACCTAGGGAATCATGAAAAGTATTCTAGTGCCTGGGCTCCACTGCTGCAAATTTGGATTCAGAAGGTCTGGGACAAGGAAAGAAATGTATTTCAAACAGGGTTTCTTAGAAATTCTCAAGTATAAACAGAGAGGGCAAGAGCCTAGAGCATGGTATCAGGGCTCAGGAATTCAAGTGGAGAAATAAACTGTTCATTTGATAACGAAAGCATTGAAAGCATTATAAAGTCACCTCCCCTGGGAAGCCCTCCCTCATTTACTTTATTTATTTATTTATACCTGTGTGGTGCTAGGAATTGAGTCCAGCACCATATATTAGGCAAACTCTTTACCATGAGCTAAATCTCTAGTCATTTTTTATTTTCTATTTTTGTGACAGAGTCTCACTAAGTTCAGGCTAGCCTTAAAATTGTGATCCTCATGCCTCAACCTCCAAATAGCTGGGGTTAGAAGTGTGGGCTACCACACTGGCCTCCCTGATCCTTCAGAGGAGTCCATTGCTTCTTTCCTGACCTCCTATAGTACTTTGTGCACATGACATCACAGGGCAATTTTCTGTTTATTGGGTGCTTTGGAGCCAGAACTCTGTCTTATCTGCCTCTGTACAACTGGCACCTACCCCAGTGTCAATCCTGAAGCCAGTGCTCTGTGAATGCTTATTTAACAAATAGATGAACAGATAGAAAGTCCACTTTGGCCTCCACCTGGTGTGCTTTGTGGTCTGGGCCTTAGACTGAAAGACTTGAGTTTAGACTCTGACACTTTCTGTCATCTTGACTTTGGAGCCCTCCTATTCCCCTTCTAAATCTTATCTGGCCCATCTGGAGAATTGGGATGAAACAATCCCTCCCTCTTGGTGGAGCTGGATGACAGGCAAATCATGGCAATGGTATTTTGCAAACCTTGAGGCATCTTGCCGCTATGTATGTGGTGGGGGGATTGTGATTCCTGTTCTAGAATGTTGGCACTCTCAGAGATGTTCTTTATGGCTTCCTCTGTGCCCAGCTTCCTCTGGGCTCCTGACACTTGGTGAGGGCAGATGGAAGTTTCAAATACAAACATGTAATTCTTCCAGGGATTAGCATCCCTGGGTTTGTTTAGTTTTGTGGAAGGCCCCACTTCTGAACACCTCCAGCTTGCCTTGCAGATTTCCTCCTCTGCCCAAGTTCCCTGCTCCTCTTGCCCACCTTGCAGGACCCCTGAGGATTCCTTGGCCCCTCGCAAGCAAGATCAGGCCCCATTTTAAGTCCTTTTCCACCATGGGGCTATGAGATCAGACTTGAAACCTAAATGGTTCCACCTTTTCCTCTTCCTGGGGACCTCCCTGTGGGAATTGTATACACTTGGAATGTGAGCTGCCAGAATGTTAGATTTATGGACCTGCTATCAAAAAGCTGTACAGCTTGTTTCCTGCCATATTGTAACTGAAGGAATGGCCATTATTTGCCTCAAGATAAGGGAAACTGGCTCTGGCAAAATGATGCAGTCCTTAGTCATGATAACTGCAGCTTTTACCAGTACCCATTATCAAAATATAGAATCCTTACAACATTTTGTAAGTATTGCTATTATTACCATTTTGTGGATGGGAAAACTGAGGCCCCAAGAAATGAGCTAAATTAGCCAAGGCTAAACTACTTCACTCTGGAGAAAGCTGGATTCTAGCTCAAACTGCCTGGTACCACTCACTTTCTCTGAGAGAATGAAGGGAAAAGAAGAGTCATGTTTTTCTCTGTGCTGCAGAATCTGGAACCTCTCTGATTTCTACCTCAGGGGTAAGAGATGATTATCACATAGTTATAAGTGATAAAGTTCTATAGAATGGCAGACCTGAGCTCTAGTCTTACCTGAGCACAGGCTAGCTTGGGGTTAATATGATTATGTGTGAAGGTGCCCATCTCTGCACTAGATAGGCAGGCAAACAGGTAGAACAGGAGAGAGTTCAGAAATAAACCTACATACGACTTGAAATTTAGTATGCATGAAGGGCACATTAGAAATCACTGGAGAGAAGAGATACTCAATATGTGGACTTGGAACAATTGGAGAATCTCTTTGAAAATATTAAGTTAGGACACAGCTTACTCCTCTGACCAGAATTAATTCCAGATTGGTCAGAAATTTTAATACAAAAAAGATAAATACAATGACTAGAAGATGTGATATTTTCAAAATAATCTCAGAGAAATCCTTTCTAGGTATAAAGTACAATCCAAAATACACCAAAATTTTTTGATAAATTTTAGTATTTAAAAAGTGGTTTAGGGGCTGAGGAAATAGCTCAGTTGGTAGAGTGCTTGCCTCACATGCACAAGGCCCTGGGTTCAATCCCCAGCACCACACACACACACACACACAAAGTTGTTTAAAGTTGGTTGTGGTAACTCAACACCTGTAATTCAATTCCTGGTACCCTCCCAAAAAAATAAAAATAAAAAGTTGTTTAAATGTCTTTGCCACGTGATATAGCAAAGTCAAAAGATAAATGAGTCACCTGGATAGAAAAGTCATTAAAGTGTATCACAGATAGGAGCTAATTTTCTTTTTTTTTTTTAATATTTATTTTTTTTTTTAGTTGTAGGTAGACAAAATATCTTTATTTTATTTTTAGGTGGTGCTGAGGATCGAACCCAGTGTCTCACGCGTGCTAGGTGAGCATGCTACCACTGCGCCATAACCCCAGCCCCGCTAATTTTCTTAATATATAAAGAGTCCCTACCAACCAATAAAAAAGAACATCCCCATAGAAAAACATGGTCAAAGAAGTTGAACAGAAAAAGGAAGTTAAGGCATTTATATATGTAAAGAAATGCACAATTCCTTTCATTATAAGAATTGCAAGTGAAATTACAGTGAAATGCCATTTTAACCTATCAGAGATTGGCAAAGATTTTCAAAGTTAGTTAAGGCATTCTGATACTGAGATTTTGCAGAAATAGACACTGTCATAAATGTCAGTGTTACAAAAATAGTGCAACCTCTCTCTATGGATCTCACAGTATTTTAAATGCACAAAATCTTTGACTCAACCATTCTTACTTCCAGAAGTCCATCCTACAGATAAAGTTGTGTGTGTGAAGCAATGATTGTGTGTGAAGAGTCCAAAGTGGCAGAAAGCTTGAAGACAACCATAAATATCTCCCCACAGCATACTCACTGAGTCAATATTCCTATATCCATATGTGCCTCACTGTGCAACTGTGAAAAAAATGAAGCCAACTCACATGAACTGACAGAGTGCCTTTCAAGGCCCATTTGTATAAAAGGAAGGAAGGAGGAGGAGAGAGGAAGAGAAAGAGAAGGAGTAAGGAAGGAGCAAAGGAAGGAGGAAAGAGGATGGAAAAAAGGACACAAGGAGCAAAGAGCTTATTTGTGTACATACATGTACTTAGATGTGCATGCTGTGGCCTTGGAAGGGCACACAGGACACTGGTCACAGAGGCTTCTAGTAGTAAGAGCTGAGTATTTTGGGGATAGGGTTGGCTTTCACTCTGTTTCTTTAGTGTCATTTCCTTCAAACGCTGTGCATTTATCATACAGTTAAGTAAATAAATAAAGGAACAAAACAACACAAAAACACCAGGCACACAGAAGGTGCTTAATATTACCAGTTCACTTACCCTTCACTAAACCTCAGTTTCCCCTTTTGCAAAACTGGGATGCTGAATTCTAACCCTGCCTCTTCTGTGGGCCATCATGAGGATCAAGGGCAATAGTCAAAAGAAAATATGCTTTGAATGGCATCTGATGCTTTTACCCCCATAGAGCACCAGCAGCAATAATATCCAGTGTCAATAACAACAGCCAACGTCATGCATGTTGGAGTTTTGTGTGGGTGCCTACAGGCTCAGCCTGCTCATCCTAGAGACTGAAAGTGTCCTTTAATTTTTTCATCGTAAAATGGGCCCACCCTGGGCTAATGTTGGTGGATTCCTACCCAGCAGGTCTGAAAGACTTCCTACTTGTTCTAGCAGGGGCTCTTCAACTGCTGTCTTCTTCAGTCCTCTAAAGGTCCCTCGTGATTATGCGCTTGTAGTCGGGCATGGTGGTGCACGCCTGTAATCCTAGCATCTCGGGAGGTGAGGCAGGAGGATCACAAGTTCTAGCCCAAACTTAGCAATTTAGTGAGGCCCTAAGTAACTTAGCAAGACCCTCTCTAAAAATAAAAAATAAAAATGCCTGGGGATGTAGCTCAGTGGTAAAACACTCTTGGGTTCTATTTCCTGCACTGAAAACAAGCAAAAGAAAACAGAGTCATCCTAATTTTAGAAGGGATTTATGTTAATAGGTGTTATTTATGTGTTATGTATACACATATCTGCACACAAATCCATACACACATACACATATGTCCTTTCTTTTTTTTTCCTTTTTTGGTACTGAGGATTGAACCCAGGGGCACCTTTCCACTAAGTTTCATCCTAACCCTTTTTAATTTTTATTCTGAGACAGTGTCTTGCTAAGTTGCAAAGGCTGGATTCAAACTTGCAGTCCTCCTACCTCAGCCTCCCAAGTTGCTGGAGTTACAGTTATATGCCACTGTACTTGGCTACAATAAAACAATGCATGTTTTTAAAGACATCTCTGATCATATTTTTAACAATTATCAGATATCAAATAGAATTTACAACTTTATAATCTAATGAAGTCTTATCATGGACTATCATTAGGAGTTGTAAACAGGTGGCCCATAGACTAAAGCCATTTGACAGATGAATTCGGTTTGCTAGGTCAGTTCAAATTTCACAGAAAAGTTTGTATTTCTTACTTTTTTTGGAAAAACTCAAGAGATTTGCCAACACTGGAACCTTGTTGCCCTTGGCACACTTGGCAGGAGCAGAGAGAGCTGTCTTGTTTGGTTTCCATGGTCCCCCAGTTCACCCTTTTACCACCATCCTTCCCGTTGATATGTGGATAGCTGGCATAAACAGTGCAGGATGAGCATCCCTAATCCAGAGTTCCAAAATACTCCAAAATCCAAAACTTTCTGATCCCCAGCATGATGCCATAAAGTGGAAAATTGTACATCTCTTCTCATGTGCTGGTTCATACTCAAAATGCAGGCACACTAAAAGCATTGCATAAAATTGCCTTCAGGTTATATGTATAAAGTGATACAAGACATAAATGAATTTCATGTTGGGACTTGGGTTTCATTCCAAGATTTCTCATTATTTATATGTTAACATTACAAAATCCTAAAAAAGAAATCTGAATTCTGGAACTCTAGAACTCTTCTGGTCCCAGGCATTTTTAGATAAGGAATACTTGAGCTGTGTCTGTGATCCCTGCTCAACTCACTCTGTCCTGAAGTTGGGCTCATTGACTATTCATCTGCACATTCCCAGCCCCTTCTTTTGGGCTGCTCATTGAGTGACTAACGGATGAGCCCAGAGAAGGTGTTGAGTTGTCTGAGGTTACCCAGTGACATAGTGGCAAAAGTTAGAACCAGAGCACATCTCTATACCTTAAGGAGAATGTTGTAACAATGATTCCTTCCTGTGGAAAAGGATCTTTTCTGAGGCTGCTTCCTCTACCCTGGTCTAGGGGGAATGATCGGCTCTCAGAAATTCTCTTGGACAGATATATTGGACATATATGTGGTGGCTTATAAGGTATTTTCTATTCATGGGCAGAGAAAAGGAGGGTTTTGTAGAATGAAGGGGCTTGGGAAGGAAGGAGATGTGTGGAAGGAACACTGGTCTGCCCTTGTCTTGTTTGGGGTCCTTGGGCAGCCACCCTGTCTCCCTGCATTGATATCCATAGCCATGAACCACCACCTGCCCCCATGAGACTTCAGCATCCAGAGAGAAGAGTGGAGGAGGGCCAGGAGTGTCATAAGAGATATAAACATTGTCATCTTGTCCTTGACAGTCCCATCTGTTCTCCTCTCCTTCCAAGTGTGAATTCAAGGCCTAAAAGTGACCTAGAGTTTTCCCTTAAGTCCAAGGACATGTGCAGACTTCCTTGAAGCAAATGCTGTTTCTAAAATTTCTGAAATGTTTATTTTGATGATCAACTACAGGATGAGAAAATCAAACAGCTGCTTAAGTGTTTTTTTAAATTGAAAGGAAAAAATGTTTGACTATAAAATGTATAGCTAATATCAGAGAAACTTTCTTTTTTATTTGTGTCTTAGTTTTTCCAATAAGAGACACAGCATGTGTCTTAATCTCTCCAATAATATTCTGCCACAGTCCAAGCATCTCATATGTGTGGCATGGTGCTAAACATTATGGGGGGATCAAAGGTAAATAAAATGTGCCACCATATCTATCGCATGAAGAGTAATATTCACTTAATATTCCACATGCTCCCCTACATTTCTCAGCTCCTCGCAGATAATGAGGGTTATGTAATGTTCAAGCTAGTAAAATCCAAAGCACTTAATTGGCCATTTGAGACCCTTCTGCAAGCTCCTATTCTGTGGTATTAAATGATGTTTCAGATGCCTTTCATCCTGGTTCCCTGAGTAACTACATGGAACAGAATCCCCTGCCAGTCTTCACTGACCATTTAGCATGAGTAGAAAATTAACCTTTGTATATTTGTGCCTCTGAAATTTGAGAGTTAAATCTTTTTTTTTTTTTTTTGGTATCAGGGATTGAACTCAGGGGCACTCAACCACTGAGCCACATCCCCAGCCCTATTTTGTGTTTTACATAGAGACAGGGTCTCGCTGAGTTGCTTAGCGCCTCGCTGTTGCTGAGGCTGGCTTTGAACTCGCGATTCTCCTGTCTCAGCCTCCCTAAGTGCTGGGATTACAGGCGTGTGCCACCATGCCCGGCAAGTTAAATCTTTTCTACCGGTTAACCCCACCTTTGTTAACAAGTACAGCTTTTAACCTCAGTATTAAGAGCTACTGGTTATTGTATGCCTGCTGTGTGTCTGAGCACTTTACTTGCCTTCTCCCATTGAATCCTCACAGGAACCCTGTGGGATAGCTGTTATTATTTTCCTTTTCCAAATGAGGAAGTACAAATTCAGAGTCTTGTCCATTGTCACACAGCTAATCAGTTGCAAAATCTAGATTCAACCTCAGGTCTGTCAGACTTCAAGCTGGCCTTTTCCTCTAAAGTTTCAAGGGAAGTTAGACATGAAAACATATTCTGTGAGAAGGTTTGAGCTAGAAGGCAGGGCTAAAGGAATTCCTCAGTTTAGGCTAAGAAGGAACCTATAGACTCAAGATTCCACATTAGAAATCCAGTATTACAGAGAGGCAAAAATGCCATTTTTAAAGCTGTTTTGATAATGGCCACCCTTTGATTTTGCAAGTGTAGACCATCTGTCAAACATCACTGCTGTCTCCTTCCATCAGAAAGAATAATCCCTAATGTAAGCTACTTGCTGTGTCATAAGTATATTAGCATGAGATGGGGTCAAAGTCAGAAACACTAGAAGGACTTCCTCTGGGGTACTTTCATTATGGTGCAGAGGAGTGTGAAGCCAGAGACAGTCCTGTCTCAGATCATATGGTACCTCCACGGGAGGCCTCCCGGTTAAACTTGGAGCTTTGTGGGAAGTTTTGCACAGGTTCATAAAAGAAAATGGGGGTCTGATTTGCTTTTTCTTCCTAAATGACCTTAAATGCTTTCTGCAGAGGGAAGTGTCATCAAGCTCCTCCCCTCATTCCTGACCCTCCGTGCCTATCTGCCATCTGTGAATAATACACAACATACTTTCATATAGTATCTGGAGCATTTAAAAAACTACATCTGTTCATGTTTGTTATCTCTCCTGACCTTCATGGAAACACTCTGGGTAAGCAAGGAAGGTCTCATGCCCATTATACAGATGACAGAATGAGCTCAGTGAGCTTGAGTGGTTTGTGAAGGTCACAAGGCTTGTAGGTAGATGCAGCCCAGAAAACTCTTTACTCTCAGACAAATGTTTTATCTTTTTGACCCCTTAAACTTATATCATAGGCCCCCTGGGTGGGTGGCATAGCTTGGATTCCTCACTGCCTGGGATTGAATTCAATTATTCAATCATTCAGTGACTCAGTTTCCTCATCTATAAAACTAGGAGAATAATAATACTGAGGAAGAATTCAATAAACTAATACATATAAACCTCTTGGAATAGTACTGGGGGTATGGTTAGCACACAGTCATTATCAGCCAGTATGGACAGTCCCTGACTTAACTATGGCTTCAACTTAAAATATTTTGACTTTATAGTGGTGCAAAAGAAACACAATTTCAGTGGAAATCATCCTTCAAACTTTGAATTTGGATCTTTTCCCAGGCTGGCAATCTGTGGTCCAGTCCTTTCTCCCTGTCTTTGTGTCTGTCTCTCTCCTTTTTTCCCTCTTTCCCTTCACCTCCTGGAGGCTGGGCAGGGAAGCCATGCCATAGCTCTCAGTCAGCCACGTGAGGTGTCACTAGGGAAACAACCAATACTGTAGAGTGCCCTGAATTCCCAGGGTTTTTTTTTTTTTTTTTTTTTTTTGGATTTTTTTTTGATGGAGATATTTAATAAATGGCATGGGATTCAACATTTTATTGTAAAATAAGCCTTGCATTAGTGTTAGACCAATTAGCTGTAGGCTAATGTAACGTAAGTTTTCAGAGCAAGAGAAAGACTGGGCTATGCTATGATGTTCAGTATGTTAGTTGTACTAAATGCATTTTTGACTTGTGGTGTTTTCAACTTGGGATAGCTTTGTGGGGACATACCCCACTGTAAGTTGAAGAGCAGATATGTTATAATGAGATCCTTGCCATCAGTGATTATAATAGTTCAAGGGACACCCCTAACCCCTGCATCTATAACATGCAATGTTTTGGGTATTTTTTTAGTTGTAGATGGACACAATACCTTTATTTTATTTGTTTTTATATGGTGCTAAGGATCGAACCCAGGGCCTCACATGTGCTAGGCAAGCGATCTACCACTGAGCCACAACCCCAGCCCTGGTTTGTTGTTTTGATGAGAGAAAAGCTAACTACTCACACAGAATGATGTTAGGATAATAATTTGTAAACTTGTACACTTCTTCATGAAAAATGGCCACACATGTTGCCTTGGAGGACAGCTGTGCCAAAGTTCTTGCTCAGGTCCCCTGAGGACAGGGCAGTGGCTAGCACCATGTGTAAGGAAGAGCTCAGGGCATGCCTCTCTTTTCGTTCTTTGTTCAGTGCTGTGCAGCCGCCACCCCAGGCCCAGTGGCCAGTAGCCTCCTTGGCTCTGGAATCTGGCAGCCCTTTGTAATACTTCCTTCTCACCTCAGTCACTTTCTTGTGTCTGAGGAATGAAAGTGTTGGTATGTTCAGACTGTGTCAACTAGGACCTCAGTAGCTCTAATTCAGTGTAAATGTCCTACTACCCAAGCCTACAATGGACTGATAGAGGATGGGAAGCCAGAAGCAATTCCTGGATTGTCACATGTCAAGAATGAACCACACTAGTTTCTACACATACTGAAAGGGTCTTGTGGAAGGAGGTTCTGATACAGAAAGAGTTGTCAGTCTCATCTCCACCCCTTCCCTAGCACCAGAGAACCAGACCCCAAGATCTGTGGTTATGAATTGAAATGGGAAGAGGAGATCAGTTTTGGAAACCATGTCTCAGTCTTGGCCTGAGTGTGTCCACAAATGTGCAGCAGAGAATCTAATTCTGAACAACTGTCCAATTTTATGGGCACCCTAGGCCACATGGGCTGTCTTTATAGGGCAGGTAGTGGGCACCAAAGAGCTCAGACCTTGGTGACCGGTGTTCAGACAGCCCCAGCCTCAATCATTATATAATTGCTAATTAACTGAGGTAGTAAGATGTAAATAAGGTGAGTTCACCCTCATGGTTTAATTCACTGTGGCCTAATGAGAACACAAATGGCATATTGGGAGAGAGCTCTTCACGCAAGACCTGTGGGAGATCTGAGTATTTCTGGCCCCTCTCAAGGAATGTTGTAGCAGCCCTAAGGGCTTAGGACCTCAAAAATGATATCCCGAATTCCTTACAGGGCTGGCAATGCCCCTGGCCTGGTTGAACTGAACACAATGCTACCTTCTTATTACAGAGAAGAGGCTAGTTTAGTGGTTATAATGAACAAAGATGGAACTGGTTTGCATGACCCATCCCCTGGGGCTTTATCCTAACTCTCGCTGCCCAGATACTCTTCACTGAATGTGATGAGATGACTATGGGCCTTTAGCAGTAGCAGTAGTACTTTTTATTGAGGTGTGATATTACACAAATGCATCCATAGGTTTAAGTGCACAGCTGGGTGGATTTTAAACAAGGAAGCACACCCATGTAACCAGCATCCAGGTGCAGAAAGACTCCGCTGCCATCATGGCAGATTCCTCTTCATGCCCTCATGTGGGGCAGCTCCTATCTTGATGTTTAGTGGTGTTTACAGTTGCTATGCCTGCTTTTATGATGTTTGCCTCTGTCGGCTCCATCCTGTGTTTGTGATACTCAGCTGTGTAGTTGTTGGTTCATTCTCATTGCAGTGTCACATTCCATGGTCTGAATGTACTGAAATGTGTGCACCTGTGGTTGAAGTAGGTAGGAGGTGTCCCATTGGGGGCTGTGGTCAGTAGTGTTGCTGTGAACATTCTAGGTCCTTGTATGAAAATACATGTGTCTCTCTTTTGGGGTCATGGGCTCTCATTTTTAGTTTTTGGTTGAAAAGAAGTCACAATAATCACATCAGGTCTCTAAGCATCATCTCAGCAGGTGAGGTGGCCACTCAGTAGACTTCCCACCTTGAATGGAACTCAGTCTTTAAGTGGTTCTCTGTCCTTTTGTCCATCACAGCTAGGCCCTCCTGTCCTTGATTCATCTCTTCCGGGGCTGTTAGATGTGGGGGATAATCTCTCAGTGCTTATTTTCCTCTTAGACCTAGCCAGAGAAGCCATAGCTCAGTAGCAGTTGATTAAATAACTTTATAAAATTTTAAGGGATCAAGTAAAGTAATAATGTAAGTTGAAACATGTTTATTTACTGGGTGGGCTGACCAGTGCAATTTTTTTAACGTATCACATATGATGAGCCAGAACTTCAGCATCTAAATATAAATGTGTTTCTACAACTCAAATTTTACTTTCCCTGAGGACAAGCTAATCATAGCAATGTTCTTTTAGAAATATTCCACATGTAGGCTGTTGCTTGAGCTTTTTCTCCTGTCCTTAAGAGAAAATGATTGCAAACAGACCTCTTAAAAAAGCTCTGATTCACTTGGCAAAATGAAGTGAATATGTTACAAACTATTAATATTAGGCTATGAGTTATTCTGCATTGTTTTGAATTTCTTTTTTAAAGTGGGTATCTTAATCTGTATAGGCTCCTATAATAAAATGCCATCAACTTGGTGAATTTCACAAGGTAGTCAGTCACCATTCCAGAGGCTAAAAAGTCTAGCATCAAAGTGCTAGCAGGTTTGGAGTCCATGAGGACCATCTTCCTGGCTCACAAAAGGTGCCTTCATGCCTTGGTGGCCCACCTTGGTAGAAAGGCCAAAGGGTCTCTTTTGGTCTCTTTCTGTAAGTGCACCAATCTCATTCCCGAAGGTCCTTTCCTCATGATCTAATCACCTCCCAAAGATCCCATTGGCTAATACCATCACCTTGGAGTTAGGATTTCAGCATAGGAATTTGGTGGCAGGGTGGGGTTGGGGGAGGTTGGACACAAACATTCAGAACATAGCAGCAGCATAGGGAGAAAGGAGGAAGATTTGGGGTCATTTCCTGAGGTGTCAGCAAACATGTTTGCTGCCGTGATGAGTTTTCTGCTTATCAGAGGAACATTCTTTCCCATAGGTTTCTGGGGAAGTACAAACGATGTTTCTGTTCTTGAAGTTGGTTGGTTTGATACTTGGTTGTCCAAGCATAAATGCAAATTGGTATGCATACGTGTGTGCACTGGGATCAAATGGGCTGTGCCCTAAACCTGGAGTCCTTACGAGGTATTTGGATAGGGACCTTATTTTTTTCTTAGGAGAGAGAGGACAATTTCTTAGGGTGGCACAGTGCAGTTAGAGAATTGGGGAATCAAATGCAGACAGACTTAGGTTCAGATCACAACTTTGGCTCTTTTTAGTTGCATGCATTTGAGCAAGATTTTTCATTTATCCAAGCCTTGGTTTTTTCAGCTGTAAAATAGAAATGATGCTGCCTATGCTGTTTGTCATAAGGATTTAAGATGACAGAGGCACTTATTAAATGGTGGCCATTTCACATTGGGCTCCTACTTTGTCCCATACTCTCCTCCAAATATATACTGTGTTAGCATATCGTGGCAGGGAATGTGTGGAGGAACAAAATCAGTCACCACATGGCCAGGAAGCAAAAGAGAGAAGTGACTGGGGTCTCCTCAAGGACACCCCCTCAATGACTTAAGACCCACCTTTTAAAGATTTCACCACTTCTCAGTAGTATCGCACTAGGGACAAAACCTTTAACACATGGACTTTTGGGGGACACTCCACTTTTCATCTCGAGGTTGGATAAATTCCACAACTTTTCCTTGCTCAATACCAACCTCAGTTTACTCACCTAATAACTTCCTTAATTGACTCACTTTTTAATTCAGTCCTCATCCTGAGCACTAGTAGCAGTGAAATTACTGGTTTGATGTGCTTTTTTTTCTGAATATGCCTTAAAATTGAGGCATGACCCTGAAAACAACATATTTTCTTTATGAGAGACAAAAAGAAAGCACTGTGGTGACCAACATTTATATGCATACTACCCATCCAGGTGCTCATTTCCAAATTTAACCTTCAAGAGTGTCTGTCAAAGGGTGCACTGGATTTTTAAAAGAAATATAAATGGATTTCCCCATTAATACCTTGAAGTCAGCTAGAACCCTTGAAAGACGACTTTAACATCTCTCGGAGACATTTTCCCTTCAAGAGAAATCTTTCAGATCCTGAATCCTCTTTTTGCCTGTAACCAAAAAGAGCAAGCATTGTCACAATGGTTCCTTGGAATGGGCGGCTTCTGCAAAGGCTCTTGAAAAGATTCATATTCATCTTAGTTTTTTGTAAAGCAAACACTAGAATAAACCACAAACAGCTTTGCAGGGTGCTAGTTGGACAGTGCTGGCAGTTGGCTTTCAGAGTCACTGTGTGCTTCCAGCTAGAGCCATATTTAGGCATATCTGCCTCATGCTTCCTCAACACTCCACCCCCAACCTCCCACCGCTAGGTTGGCTAGAAATCCCCTCTACCCCAGTGAAGGGAGAGGGAATGACCCAATGAGCTGGTTCCTGCTAGAGCTCCTGAATCTAAATGTGTTCATCAGAAGCAAGTGACTTTGCTATAGTATTACATTACATCATGGAATGTCTGGAGACTGTAATCTGGGGCCCTGCTGCTTGTCTTTCTAGAATCTTTGCAGTTTAAAAGCCTCAATTCAGGTATGATTTTGAGTTCCCTAGGGTTCTCTGGGTTGCAAGGAAACTACTTCAACCAAGGAACCTGACATAAAGGTACGCAGGCATCCCAGAGAAGTCAAATCAGAGCTGCTGATGATCCTCAGGAAGGGCTGTAACCAGGGGCCTGCCTCCCTTTTCTTTTTTCTTTTTCTTTGCCCTCCGCACAAATTACTTAACAAAAAAAAGTTTTTTGGCCTAGTACTATGAATTAAACCGAGAGCCTCACATGTTAGGCAAGCATTCTACCACAGCTACATCCCCAGAACCAGTAATTCACTGTATGTCTGATTCTTTCTCTTTCCTCGCAGACCATCTGTCCCAGTTTCCAGTGACCTTGGAGCATGAAATGGTCAACAGTAACTCTTTCTTGAGTTTTATTCCTCCTCAGAGACTAAAAAATGCTCTCTCTAGCAAACACAAATCCATACTCCCAGGGGAGGAACTCCATACTTTACCCCATCCCAACCCCTTTCTTCCCTGCAGCCAGAGTGACCTTTGCAAAAATATGAATCTGACGGGGCTCCCCCTCTTCTAACACTCTCCAGTGTCCATGGTGCTGTCAGGATGAGGCCAAAGTCTTCCTGAGGCTCTGCCTGGCCAGGCTGCTACCTGGCTCTCCAGCCTCACTATCCTGTCCAGCGTCCCTAGACTGTTGCACTGTTTTCTCCTCTTTCTGTGCTTCTCCCCACCCCCAGGTCACATCCTCTCTCACAGTCACAGCACTTGTCACAGACGTCCTTCCATATTGATCTGCATGATTCTTCTTCTTCTTTTTCCAGCTCTTCATTGGGATAGGGAAAAGCCTCTTTGTCACCTGGCACACAGTAGGTGCTCTTCAGTGGTGGCAACGCTTTTACTGGAGCCCTTTGTTGAGTCATCTCTTGAGGCCTTTCAAACCCACCCAAAATACTGGGAACCCTGCCCTTTTGGAAACTGTATGATGCTTCCAGGGAATTAGTCTCTAAATCATAAGGGGCTGATCTGCTACTCAAAGTGTGGTCCAGTCCTCTAACCAGTTTTTCTCCCTTCTGAGCTCACTGCCCACTTCCACCTGGGATTGCCTCTCAGATAAACTAATCACACCCAAATCCTTGCCTCAGGGTCTGCTTTGGGAAGAATCTAAACCAACTTATCATCTTTCTCCCAAAACTGCTTCTCATCCTGTGAATTTCATCAGCTTCCTCTCACATGCGCTGGCTGGGTAACTGGGATCCCACTTTGATTTTTTTCCCGCTATCCCACCTCCCACAAGGGACTCACATCCAAATGCTGCTGCTTTCTAACCCCCTAAATACTTCACAATTCCATCCATGTTTCTAGATCATTTTGCTTTCATCTGTGGTCCAGGCCATCATTGCTTCTTAGGTGAACAGCAGCCAGAGTCTTCTGCATCCCTGCTTTAACTCTTCGTCCAGGTGACTCCCACATCTGTCCAGATCTGCTAGGCCCAGACCCTTCTGTCTAGCCAGATCCTGGACAAGTTCCCTTGAAGATGCACCTCCAACCTAGTCACTACTTTGCATTTCCAAGTCTCTTCCTGGGTTAATTGTGTCCGTGATAGGTCCTCCACCTTATTTCCCACACACTGGAAAGCAGGAAGCTATCCTGCTGATTCTTGTTCCTCACAATCCCATTTTTGCCTTGAAAACTTCTCCCACATCCATCCTGCTTTTCCACTTTCATATCTGTGCTTTAGTTTGGGTAGCAGTGTCTCTTGAATGGAATGCTCTAATCCTTTCCTAACTGCCTGCCTCCAATCTCAACTCTTCATCCTTTCTCCATTATTATTGAAAGGATTAGCCTAAAATGCCAATCAGATCACCCCACCATCCTATTTAACTTTTCAGTAGATTCTCATATGCCACAGAATGAATTTCTTCATTGACATTGAAGACCCTTTACGGATTGTCTGCAGAGAGACTTAACTCCTAGCTTTCCCTGCAGACACTTAACGATTTTAGCCACACCCCATTTGTACTTTTTCTTGCCTTGAGCTCCACAAATATTAGGGGTGGACTTAGGACTCAGGGATGGGGATCTCACTCTTGAGCCTGGTCAGGCATCCCCCCACCCCAGTGCTGAGGATGTAACAGAGCCTCATGCATACTAGGCAAATGCTCTACCACTGAGCCCCAGCCACAGTCCTCAGGTTAGACATTCTGACAGGAAGTGGTCACCATCCTCGTCCCCTCCATTTCAAAGAAATCCACCATCCACATGCACATCCAATCTTGGAAGCCAGGCAAAAACTGACATTCAACAAATAGCAGCAGTTATTATAATAAGATATGCGTCTCTCAGGCATTCCATGCTCCTGTCATCTCATTCCTTCATTAAAGAAAATCCTGGCAGCAGGGCCCTGGGAACATGGGAATTATACATAGCAGAGGGAAGGAATGTTTGGAGCCTGGAGACTTGAAAAGTATGGCTGGGAGCTGGTTTTGCCACTGGGACAGGGGTTCCAAGAAAGTCCCCCAAAGAAAGGTGGATCTCAACTCAGACTGTGGGAGTCCTTGATGACATCACACAAAGGAACTTACGGAGAGGTCAAAGTGAGGTATAGGTCAAACTTACTGAGATAAATAAGGAACAGGGTGGAGCATAGCTGTTGGAAAGGAATGCTCTATCTACATCTTAACTGGTCATGTTTATGCACATAAGATTAATAGTGCATGGACACTATCTAAGAGGTTGTTCTTAGTTCCCCTTTGTGTTGGTATCTGGACATGTTGTCCAGTATGGGGACTGGGTCATTTACTGAATGGCTGACAGTTACCAGAATGGGGTGTTCTATTCTATTCCTCTTTATTTTTGATGCACTGTGCTTCATGAATTTAACATTGTTGAATAAGTTCTAACAACTGATTTAATAGTGCTGCTTGTGATTGAGGCATGTGAAAGTGACTTTTAAATCTGGACTTAACATGACCACTCTTGAGTTGTCCTTCAGGCCTCCTTTTTACCTATCTTTATGTCTTCTGTTTTACCTCAGCTTGATGGGATTTTGTGGGGAAGGGGGAATAGTCAGGCATATGTGGGCCTGAATTCTTTTGTTCTTTTTTTTTGGTACCAGGGATTGAACTCAGGGGTACTCAACCACTGAGCCACATCCCCAGCCCTATTTTGCATTTTATTTGAAGACAGGGTCTCACTGAGTTGCTTAGCACCTCGCTGTTGCTAAGGCTGGCTTTGAACTCTCTATTCTCCTGTCTCAGCCTCCCAAAGTGCTAGGATTACAGGCATGCGCCACGGCGCCCTCCTGGCTGGGCCTGAACTCTTGAGCAGATGGAGTGCAGGGCTGTGCAAGGACAGGAAGGGCGGGAACACAGTGGCCAGGCTGCAGCTGTCTTGACCTTACAGCTCTGCAGAAGCTGGGCCTCCACTTCCCCCTTTGTTACAGAGACTGAAGGGGTGTGGTTGACTGAGGATACTAGGGGTGGAGCCCTCAGGTAACTGGAGGCCTTAGCTACCTGACGGAATTACCAATTCCCAGGGACAAGTAGAGTCTGAGAACAGTGTCCTCACTTCCAGGTGAGAAAATGAGACAGATTGAGAGACATATCTGCAGTCACTACCAAGTAAAAGGCTCAGGGTGTCCTTCAGTAGCCACTGCTGGAGGGTATCCAAACATTACCAGAATACCCACTGAAGATCCTAAAATTGCCACTGAATGGAGTAAGGACTTCCTAGTCACAGACTTGCTGAACTTGGCTCTCTTCCCTCAGCTCCTTGGAGTCAGTGCTACAGTGCTAGAAGCATCTGCACACATCAGGGAGCCTTCCATGAGCTCGCCCTCCCACTCACCCACCCTCCCTTCCTTCTTTTCTCCTTCCATACCTCCCTCCCTCCCACTCTCTCTCCCTTCCCTCACAGTGCAGCTACACACTGTAACACTTTTAAGGACGATCTTCACAAGGTGTATTTGACATCCAGCCATTTCCACTGTGAATACATACTTTTCAGAAGTGATTACCAAACTGGATTGTATTTCTTTACCTGTCTTTTTTAAAAATATTTTTTAGTTATCAATGGACCTTTATTTGTGGTGCTGAGAATCGAACCCAGTGCCTCACACATCCTAGGCAAGTGCTCTTCCACTGAGCCACAACTCCAGCCCTTTACCTATCTTTTTATTCAGTCTATTGGGTGATCACTATAAATATCCAAACCAGCATTGAGGTCATTAGCAGATTTTTAAAAAATTTTTTAAAAATATTTTTAGTTGTCAATGGACCTTTATTATTTATTTATTTATATGTGGTGCTGAGAATCACACCCAGGCCTTACACATGCTAGGCAAGCGCTCTACCACTGAGCCACACCCCAGCCCTCATTAGCAGATTTTTGTGCCTTTCTCAGATGCTTGCTTGCTTGCTTGCTTCCCTCCTTTCTTCCTTCCTTCTTCCATTTTTCTTCCCTTCTTTTTTACTTTCTTCCTTTTCTTTCTCTCATCATTTCTCCCATTCATTCATTCATAATTTTTGTGAATTAAAATCAAACCATTTCTATGAGTCAGGAATCCAGTCTGGGCAAGGTGGCACACACCTATAATCCCAGCAGCTTGGGAGGCTGAGGAAGGGGAACTGCAAGTTCAAAGCCAGCCTTAGCAATTTAACGAGGCCCTAAACAACTTAGCAAGACCCTGTCTCAAAGTAATAATAATAATAATAATAATAATAATGGCTGGGGATGTGGTTCAGTAGTTAAATACCTCTGAGATCAATCCCTGGTACCAAAAAAAAAAAAAAAAAAAAAAAAAGCTTAGCTGGGTCCTCTGCTTCAGAATCTCTTACTGGACTGCCATCAAGGTTGGCCACGGCTGGGGCCTTCACCTGAGGCTTGCCTGGGCAAGAGTTCACTTCTGAGTTGTTGGGAGGATGCAGTTCCTTGTGGATTATTGGATGAGGGTCTAAGTTCTTGGATGGAAATTGACAACAAGTAGGCCTTGGTTCCTTGCCATATGGGTCTCTGCAGGGCAGCTTGAGTCATTAAAACTAGGAAAAGAGAGTCATGAGAGTCTGCTAAGGCTCTACAGTCTACTGTGATGTAGTTACAAAGGTGATATCCTATCACCTTGGCCTAATTTAGTAGAAGGAAGTCAAGGGTTCTGCACAAGGATAAGAATTCTAGGAGGCAGGGACCATCACTGTGGGTCATACAACACTTTGTCACAGTGAAAGTGACATCTCAATCCCCCTCTTGCATATTTCACATTCCATTGCCCTCCTGGAGCACTTCTGAGGAGGGTCCTACAGAATATGCCTTTTGAGCAACTTTGTCATCCTACTTCTTGTGCATAGGAGATTCAGGCCCAGAAACTTTTTATACTTCATCCTTTTAATCCAGGTTAATGCCATTTTCATCAGCATAGTTTCCCAAAGTTTTGTGGATTTTATGTGCCCAAACAGTACTTTTTGTTCAAAACAAAGTAGTTTCTAGAACATTCTATACTATGAGAGACTTTGTGTGGATCCTTTTCTGGGGGGACAATTAAAGGGAAAGAAGTGTCCTTGCCTATACATGCCAGGCAGTCAGTATACCATCACTTTTAGAGTAGGGCAAAACATCCAGAATCCCAACCCTCGGGAAGCTCAGTTGAGAAGAAAAGTCAACCACTAAAGAAGCAGTTGTAGATGGAAAGAAATCAAGGGAAGTTCCTGGAATGTATAAAAGCAGATCCAAATCTAATATTTCTCAAACTTTAACATGCACACAAATCACCTAGGGAATCTCATTACCAGATTCTAATTAAGTAACACTGGGATCTGGTATGAGATTCTGCATATTCAACTGACTCCCAGACACTCCTGATATTGCTGGTTTATGGACCACACTTTGAGTAGCTGAATGGCTATTATAATTTAGGATATAATTCCCTGGGAGCATCATACAGAAAAGAGTGCTCCTGGAAGAGGGAGCTGCAGTGAAGATGGGCAGGGCAGCAAGGCTGGAAAGCCAGGTAGCAGCCTGGCCAGGCAGGGCCTTAGGAAGACTTTGGCCTTATTCTGGCAGCACCAGGAGCACTGGAGAGTGTTAGGGGAGGGGGAGCCCAGACAGATTCATATTTTTGCAAAGGCCACTGTGGCTGCAGGGAAGAAAGGAGTTGAACAAGGTCAGTGGAGTCCCTCCCCTGGGAGTGTGGATTTGTATTTGCTAGAGAGAGCATTTCAGTCTCTGAGGAGGCATAAAACTCCAGAGTCATTGTTGACCTCTTGTGTTCCAAGGTCACTGGAAACTGGAACAGATGGTCTGCTAGGAAAGAGAAAGAATCAAACACACAGGAAATAACTGGTTCCCCAGAGAGGTTCAAGTCAGTGCTGTATGTCAGTGTCTCTTCTGAGGCATTAACTACCCAACTTTCCCAGCTTACTCTTTTAGGGTGGAGCGAGCCCATCCACAAGTGGAAAGAGATCACCCAATTATCCAGCTGTCTCCTAGCAGACAGGGATGTTGAGCCTCACCTCAAGTCTCTGCTACAGATGTTAAGACAGCTTGGACATGTGGACTCCCAGGTACCTGACACTTCCAGCTGGAGATGACCCCAAAACGGGTGTGCAGGCCAGATGATGGTAACACTCTAGTAACCATCAAGGAAATCTCACCTTTGTGCCCTAGAAGTGTGGGTGTCTTCATGTTTGTTTAGGGCCTTCAAGTGTCCTTGACCCTGTTGGCCCAGGCAGGTGAACTGTCTCCTTCCCCAGGCTTGCAGCTAAGCCAGTACTTTAAAGCTCAGCTCACTCTCTGCAGAATAGTCATCAACTGTTTCTGCACTCTTAACTTCCCTCCTTCTGGATCTTGAGTGCCACTTGTCAACAGTTCCAAGAAGTGGAGCTCATTAGGCAAAGAGGAAGCTGAAGGCTGTGGGGAAGATAGGTCCATCTGAAGACAACCTGCAGACGGCAAAATAAGAGCCAGGTTCCCAGGCAGCCCCCGTGTGTGCAAGGGAGGGCGAATGGAATGATCCACTGTCATTGCTCTCTCCCCAGTCCCTATTTCATCCTCTTAACCACAGAACACAGGTGTGTCATTGGACCAGTCTGCATATCAGTCTCTGCCTTTAAAAATGAACTCTCATGCCAATCCAGCACTATTCAGTAGAAACAGAATAGGCACTATAATGCAATTGCATATATCCCACTAGCTACGTTTTTAAAAGTTAAAAAAAAGTATGATTAATTTCAGTTATCTCAGTCTATCCAAAATATGGTCATTTGTACATATCAAATGATTTGTCTGATATTTTACATTTTAGGGGGAAACGGTGGTACTATCTTCAAAATCTTCCTTTACAAAATATATCAGTTCAGAGCTGCCATGTTCAAGAGCTCACTGGGCATGGGTAGTTGGTGGCTGCATATTGGATGTCACAGGTCCACCCTCTCTCCTATTGAGGACCACAGGGAGGAGCTAATTTAGTGCATGTATGTATCTGCGCGTGCGCACACGCACACCCCCACCATCACCCACCCCCACAAACCATCTCTCCTGGTACATCTGTTATGTCCAGGGCCTAATCTACATAAGAATCATATGATAGTTACAATGGTTAGGAATTTATCCTGTGCTGAGAGCTTTATAGGTTTGACCTTATTTGAGCCTACATCCACCCTGTGCATTGTGACTTCTGTATTAGAGGTGAAGCAGTTCAGGCAAGGAGAGGGTAAGCAGTTGACCTGTGGTCATATGTTCCACTAGTGGTGATCCCAGGATTCCAGCAAAAACCTCTGGCTCAGGTCTTGTGTTTCCCATGAAGCATACTGCTAGTACCAGGAGTTGCCTTGCTCTCCCTCACCTCAAGATTTTTGCACATTCTGTCCCCTCTGCCTGCAGTGCCCCACCCTCTCCTTGCCTGGCTAACTCCCACCAACCCCTGTCTCCTCCACCAAGCCTTCCCTTCACACACCTTTCTTATCTTGGGCAAGAAGAGCCACTTCCTCACTGTTCCCACAGTCTGTGCTTTCCTGTGGTAGCACCTGTCACACCATATCCTCCTCACCTGTCCCATCGCAGTCTTCCCAATGCCTTGCATGGAGCCTAGCAGGTAGTAGGGACCCAGGCGTATTTGTTTCTACTGCTAATGTTCTTAATTGACCGAGGAGGTACAATTTACCATCATTGTTGTTTCTGTTCCAGATATTCTTAGATACAGAACCTGAGAAATGGTCACATGGGGATATGTGTGATAGGCAACATTGGCAGCCATCCATTCCCCATTTCCTGGCTAATGGAATGCTCATTTTTTTCTGGTTAACTACCCCTTAGGAAAGATGACCTCATTCTTAACCAGTCATAGGAAACCTTATCCTGTTGCTGGGGATCATTCAATACTGGGCAGTTGGTCGGGCCAGGGTCCTCGTGCTTCTTGATCTTAGGAAAGAGGGATGGCTTCTTCATTGCATGTTGTTGTGCTGGGCCCTGTGCTAGTCATCTTGTGACCAGGAGATGATCTAGTTTGAAGAGCACCTGATAGATATGAAGATGGCAGAGTCAAAGATGCAAGGGACCAGAGTCCTTGATGATGTCCCTGAGGTGCTGAATTAACTAGCCCTAGAGCTGCCCTAACTCAGGGCTTCTTATTAGAGGGGGTCCACATTCCTGATTACACGAGGCGAGTGTTTGGGGTTTTCTATTACTCTACCCTAAATCATCCTCATAGTTCCTCTGTGCCCTGGAAAGACTGTACAGTGAGACTGGCTGGAGAACAGTCCCGGAATGTGGACTCAGCTCTGACGTGGAGGGTCTGGGACATCCTCTGTGCACAGCTCAGATGCCGTTCTCTCAACAAAGCCTTCCTAGACACCCCACCAGGAGCTCATTCTCTTCCCTCCTGAGTGTCTCAGATGATCCACAAGAGCATCCTTCGCCGCTGTTCATGAGTTCTCTGACATCAGGAACTGTGTCGATCATTTCTGTATTGCCACACTTGTTACCTTGCACAGAGTAGGCCCTTAATTAGGGAATAGAGGGAAGTTGAGGGCATTAATATTAATATTGCTACTTCCAGGCTCACAGAGGAAAGACATTTCCCCTAAACCTCGCACCTGGCTAGTAGGCAAGTCAGCCATTTCCCTCCACTGGGGCTGTTTCATTTGTAAAATGGCAAGGTTGGACTAGATCCCCAGCTCTGAAAATCTCTGTGACATTATAGCATTATTTTTCTATTCTTCTTCTTCTTTTTGGTTGGTTCTGGGGTTGTTGGAACCCAGAGCCTTCTGCATGCCAAGCTGTCCCTCTGCCACTGAGCTACATCCCAGTCCCTTGATGGCATTTTATACCAAGGGTCTATTATGTACAGGGCTGTGAAATATAGGAAATAATTAGATGCATGCCCTTCCATAGATATGTGCAGGATATAGGGTGGGAGTTATTTACCTGTAAAGGGAAGAGAATCCTTTGAGGAAGATGCTCCCATTCTCAAAATGCTATATGTAGTTTTAGGGGATCCATCAATGAGTTTTGCTAGGGAAAGGCATCCAGAGGCCCATTTCTGCCTTCTAGCCCAAAAGGAAGAATGCTAACTCTCTTAGAAGTCTAGAAGGAAAGACCAAGTGCAAATTAACCAGTTACCCTCCAAAGGCACTGACAGAGGCAAGCCCTGGTGATATGCAAAAGATGGACTTGATAGCCAGGGTCTTGCTGTTTGTATAGGAGTTCACCAGGTGCTTCGACATAGGAAGCTCTTGTATAGGCAGAGAGGACTGTATGTGTCTAAGCTCTAGTGGGTCAAAGGGCACTGGATGGTGAGTAACTGCTACAGAAACAAAGAATGGGGGACCAGAGGGTAGATAGAGGAGGGTGGGTGTAAGGAGCAGACAAAGGCATGTGGGAGAGATGCCAAGAGGAAGTCGCTCGTGGAGGATGCTTTGGGCTGCGCAACTAAGAGTGGGCTTCAGAGCAAGGAACCTCTACGGAGGTTCCTAAGAGTTCCACAAAACAGGCTGAAAATTCCACACATCCTCAGACTCAGCTGGAAACAGCTGTCTGTTAATTTGAGGTGTTGCTGCACCCCTGAGGGGGACTTCCCCAGGCAGAAGGCTCTGCTGTCTGGGCCTTGTCATGTGCCTCCTGAGCAGCTTACAGGAGGTATGTCTAGCCAGGAAAAATAAAGGCAGAGCTCTTCCTTTGTGTGGTCCCACCACAGGACTTTATGTAGGGATGGAGGTTGGCGGCTACTAGGTTCCATTAACATTTTGGGAAGTTAAAGAAAATCATTTGCTCCCCAGGCCTCAGGGCACTGTCAGGGAACCTTTCTTTTTGCTGAAACTGTAATATTACTGCTCTGCCCTTGGCTCCCCTCACACCAGACGGGGCCTGGGCCTGACACAGCAGGACACCTTAGAGTAACTCAGAGGTGCAGAGGATGGATTCTTCTTTAATACATGCAGCTTTGTGGTAGATAAAATGATTTCATTACAGTAGAGATTAAGAGGAGCCTTTGCTGGGAAACAACTAATCACCTAGGTGATTTCTTTTTGTTTTGTTTTGTTTTCTTTTTTCTTTTCTGGTATTGGAGATTAAACTCAGGGGCACTTTACCACTGAGTCACATCCTCAGCCCCTTTCTCATTTTTATTTCAAGATGAGGTCTTGCTAAGTTGCTTAGGGCCTTACCAAGTTGCTGAGGCTAGCCTCAAACTTCCAATCCTCCTGTGTCAGCCTCCAGAGTTGCTGAGTTTACAGGCTAGTTCATCATGTACTCTTTCCATGGATCATGCCTCCAGTGTCTTATTTAAAATGTCCTTGTGAAGTCCCAAGGACTCTGGATTTTCTCCCATGTTATCTTCTATGAATTCTATGGTTTTGCATCTTATACATAAGCCTATTATCCATTTTGAGTTGATTCATGTCAAGGATGTAAGAACTGTCTATATTCACTTGTTTTGCACGTGGTTGAGTTTGGTACAGCACCATTTATTGAAAAAAAAATGTCTTTCCTGAATTGTCTTGGTGCCTTTGTCAATGTTCAGTTAATTATATTTATGTGGATCTATCTCTAGGCTTGTATACTGGTCCACTGATCTTTCTTTTTTTTTTTAATTTCTTTTTTTTTAGTTGCAGATGGACACGATATCTTTATTTTATTTATTTTTATGTGGTGCTGAGGATCGAACCCAGTGCCTCACGCATGCGAGGCAGGCGCTCTACCACTGAGCTACAATCCCAGCCCTGGTCCATTGATCTTTGAATGATACTATACTGTCTTGATTCCTGTAGCTTTATAGTAAGTCTTAAAGTTAGATAGTGTCAGCCTTTCAACTTTATATTTATCTTGTATTGGCTATACTGGGTATTTTGCTTCTCCATCAGAACTTTAGAATCATTTTGCATGTATTCACAAAATAAATTGCTGGGATTTTGATTGGGATTGGATTTTTAAAAAAATTTTTTTTGGTTGTAGATGGACACAGTGTCTTTATTTTATTGCTTTGTATGTGGTGCTGAGGATTGAACCCAGGGCCTCACATGCAAGGCAAGCGCTCTACCACTGAGCTACAATCCCAGCCCTGGGATTGAATTTTTGATTGGATTAAATCCGTAATTAGTTTGGGAACAGGTGACATCTTAATAATGCTAAGTCTTAGGTGCATGAATGTGGACTTGCATTAGCTAGGACTCAAGTTATTCTTTGAAATAGCTACCCCCCCCCTTTTTTTGTACTGAGGATTGAACCCAGAGGCGCTTTACCACTGAGCCACATCTCCATCGCTTTTTATTTTTTATTTTGATATAGAGCCTCCGTAAATTACTGAGGCTGGCCTCAAACTTACCATCCTTCTGTCTCAGGCTCCTCAGTCACTGGGATTTACAGGCATGTGCCACTGTGCCTGGCTCTGAGCTAGCTACATTTCTGCTTCTAAGTTTTCCTTAATTGAAAAAAGAAGAAAAAAAAAAAGTAGGGCGGGGTCACTGGGGAGATTGTTCATTGAGTACCTACTACGTGCCAAAAATCATTTGATCATTTTTTAATATCATGAGAGTGGGATTATGATTCCCATTTGATATTCACTGAGGTTCAGAGAGATGTGTGTAGCCATCCATTAAACAAGCATGAATTAAGGACTTGCTGCTTGAGATGTCTGAGCCAGGGGCTAGAGGTACAACAGAGAACACAATATAAATGTTTCCTACATTCTTGGAGCTTACTGTCTAATGGGGAAGAGAGGGCCACTAACTAAATAACCTACAGAGACAGTTTGGGGAGGGGCTAGAGAAGGCTTCTTTTAGGAGGTGCTATTTTTTTTTTTGGTACTAGAGATTGAACTCAGGGGCACTCAACCACTGAGACACATCTTGTGTTTTAGCCCTATTTTGTGTTTTATGTAGAGACAGGGTCTCACTGAGTTGCTTAGTGCCTCGCTGTTGCTGAGGGCGGCTTTGAACTTGTAATTCTCCTGTCTCAGCCTCCCTAAGTGTTGGGATTACGGGCTTGCACCACCGCGCCCAGTTTAGGAGGTGCTATTTGAGCTGATGGAAGGATGTGGCAGAGGGAACACCACTTGGAAAACCCTTGAGGCAAGAAGGAGTTTAGAGCTTCTTGAGGACTCTGGGTGTGTGCGGAAGAAGAGGGAGGATGAGCTCCTGGGACTGCTGAAGGAGGAGGTGGAGCTTATCTGTGCATGACCTCCAGTCCTGAGTGCATAGAAGGAGAGTGTGAAGAAAGAGAACAAATTGGGCTGGGGATGCAGCTCAGTGCTAGCTTCACCTAATGATAAACGTTAGCCCATTTGACACATAAGAAAACTGAGGCTCAGAGGGGGTTGACCACACTGCTGATCAGAAGCAGCCAGGGCTTCCTAAGCCCACCTGATTCCAAAGCCAGAGTTCTTTTCAATTCAGGGACCTAGGTGTACCAGCCCCATCTATCCAGTGCTTCCACCCTCCTTTCCCAGGGGATGCCCAGCCAGGTTCCCTTCAGTCCCATGTTTTCCATTTCTGGCCTCTGTGGCATTCTTGCTTAGAATTAAAGACAGAAACTTGGGGTCTGGTAATTGTATTTCGTTAAGCCTAATTAAGATGCAAATTTGTACAGTTAATGAAGGAGGCAATTTGGAGGCAATTTCGCCAGTGACAGAGGCAATTTCATCAGTGCTTCTCTTCTCAGTAGGTAGGTGGGGGAGATGGGAAATGTATGCACAGCCACTCACCAGGCTGCATCTGGCCGGTCTCCCGGGAGAATTTCTTCCTGCTGAAGAAGGACAACACCCCAGCTAGAACACATTGTACAGAAACTGCTCCACTCCCCTGGTCCCTGATATGGGGATCACCCAGCTCTGGCCTCTCAACTCCGAACTGCCTGTTCTGCCCAGCCCTGGCTCCTGCATGTGTGGCAGGAGGGTGTGCAGCACTCTCTGGAACCAAACTGCCTAGATTCATATCCCAGCCCCACCACTCACCAACTCTGTATCCCTGGGCAAGTTTGTTAACCTCTCCAAGTCTCAGTTTCCTTCTCTGTGAAATGGGACAATAATAGCATCACCTAAGAAGATTTTTGTGAAGATGAAATGAGATAAAATACCTGGCATGTGAATTGGGGACATTTTTTTCATATTTTAATTTATTTATTTGTTCTATTTAGGTTTATATGATATCAGAGTGCAACTTGATTCATTGTACACAGATGGAGGATAACATTTCATTTCTCTGGTTGTAAGTGATATAGAATCACAACATACATGCAGTCATATATAAAGCTAGGGCTATGATGACCATCATATTCCACCATTTACTGTCCCCATACCCCCTCCCCCCTTACACCCCTGTGAACAGAGTTCTGCCATTGTTCCCGTGTCCTTCCCCCCATTATGGATCAGCATCTACTTATCAACGAGTACATTCAGCATTTGGTTTTCTGAGATTGGCTTACTTCACTTAGCATGATATTCTCCAGCTCCATCCATTTACCTGCAGATGCCATAATTTTATTCTCTGTTATTGCTGAGTAATATTCCATTGTGTACATAATATTCCATTGTGTATCCATTCATCTGTTGAAGGGCATCTAGGTTGGTTCCACAGTTTAGCTATTGCGAATTGAGCTGCTATGAACATTGAAGTGGCTGCGTCACTGTAGTATGCTGTTTTTAAGTCTTCTGGGTATAGACCGAAGAGTGAGATAGCTGGATCAAATGGTGGTTCCATTCCATGTTTTCTAAGGAGTCTCCATACTGCTTTCCAGATTGGTTGTATCAATTTGCAGTTCCACCAGCAATGTATGAGCATGCCTTTTCCCCTACAACCTCGCCAACGCTTATTGTTTGTATTCTTGATAATTGCCATTCTGACTGACGTGAGATGAGATCTTAGGGTAGTTTTGATTTGCATTTCTCTGATTGCTAGAGATGTTGAACATTTTTCATATATCTGTTGATCGATTATATACCTTCTTCTGTGAAATTTGTGTTCAGCTCTTTGGCCCATTTATTGATTGAGTTGTTTGTTTTTTTGATATTAAGTTTTTTGAGTTCTTTATATATCCTGGAGATTAGTGCTCTATCGGATGTGTGTGTGGCAAAGATTTGTTCCCAGAATGTCGGCTCTCTATTCACTTCATTGATTACTTCTTTTGCTGAGAAGAAGCTTTTTAGTTTGAATCCATCCCTTTTATTGATTGTTGATTTTTATTAGCTCTGCCAGACCCCCATATACTGTATGAGTAGGATTTCTAGCTCCCAAGCCCCAGGTTAACAGCTCTCCTACTGCTGCTACCAGGTCCTGACTGCCCTTTCCCTGTGATCCATCTGGCTGTGAAGCTGGGTACCTACAGCAGCTACTATTTTGTGTGGGTTGCCACCTGTTGGATGGCTGTTTTCATGTATTTGGATACCAAAGTTGACCTGCTGGTCAGGACTTCCTTCTAGTCCCTTGCTCCCCCTCCAGCTCAGTGACCAATTTTGTTTCTAAATAAATTATTTAACCTACAGTATTATTATTACAGTTAGTATCTGTGAAATGTTCACTGTGCCAAACTCTGCATATATGTATTTTATCCTCACAGTTTATAAATGCAGAAACCAAGGCTCAGAGAGGTTGAATAACTTTCCAAGGGTCACGTAGCTGGTAAGGGGCAGAGCTGGAACTCAAACTATGTCCATCTGACTCCCAAATTCACTTTTAAGCCCATTAGTCTACCTCTTCTCCAATTCCCAGGTGCTTTCTGGGTGCCAAGTTGTGTGCCTGGTGCATGAGACAAAGGAAAAGCACACAGACTTGTGGGAAGGGACAGATAAGAGGACAAAATGACAGAGCAGTGAGCATGTGCTGCAGGGGGCAGGGGTCCCCAGGGAGAGGACTGTGACAGCATTGAGGGGGGACATTGTCTTCCACAGAAGGATCAAGGAAGAAAAAGACCAGAGGAAGGTGTACCTGGTCTGAGTGCTGAAGGGAAGTGGTCCATCTGTTGGGGTTTGCATTGGAAAGGTCATCGTGCAGGTGTAGGATACTCAGGTGTGCTAAAGTTTAGGGGCTGGGGGTAGAGGGAAGACAGAGTGTGGCAGTAGAGAGGGACACATGAAAGGTAGGCAGAGGCCAGATTCTGCTGCGCCTCAAAGGTAGCCTCAGGCAGAACTTACTAGAGGCTTAGAGTAGTGGGTTCTAGAATTAGACAGACAAGACTAGAGTCTGAGCTTCTCCACTTAGTTGCTGATGACCTTGGCCAAGACCCTTTACATCTTTGAGCCTTGGCTGCTTCATCAACAAAATAGCAGAGGAGTAATTAAGAACCTTCTCTGCTAGGCTGGTTGTGGGAAGATGCAAAAGAAACAGTTCACAGTCTCTGTACTCAGTGACCTCAAACGACATGAGCTGTTTCCCCTTGCCGCAGGAGCCAAAGAAGAGACACTCTGCATAGAAATAGAAAAAACAATCTTGAAATTTCTGTGGAACCACAAAAAGTCTCAAACAGTCAAAGCAGTACTAAGAAAGGAAAGAAAAGTAAGAGGAGGGAGATTACACTTCCTGATTTAAAATTATATTACAAAACCACAATAATCAACACTGTATGATACTACCATAAGAACAGAAAGGTAGGACAATGGAACAGAATAGAGAGCCCAGAAATCAATCCAAACATGTAGTCAACTCAGTTTTAGCAAGGATGCCAAGAAGACACTATGAGGAATGGATAGTCTGTTGAACAAGTGGTGCTAGGAAACCCGGATTTCCACATTCAAAAGATTGAAATTGGACCCTTATCTTCGACTATAATAAAAATATCAACTTGAATTGACTAAAAGATCTAAATGTAAGACCCGAAACCAGAGAACTCCTATAGGAAAACATAGAGGCAATCTTCCTCAACGTTGGAGTTGGCAATGATTTTTTAAATATCACACCAAACCTTAGTCTACAAAAGCCAGAAGAAATAAGTGAGGCTACATCAAACCAAAACCTGCTTTACAGCAAAGAGCAATCAACAAAATGAAAGAGCAATGTAGGGACTTCAAAAAAATATTTGTAGACCACAAGTAAGTGGAGAAGCTTGGACTCCAGTCCTGGTTTCTCTGATTCTAGAACTCACCACTCTAAATCTCTAGCAAGTTCTGCCTGGGACTACCTTTGAGTCTCAGCCTGATAAGGTGTTAATATCCAAAATTTATGAGGAACTCTTATACAATATCAGAAAAATAAGTAAACTGATTTTTTAAAATGAGCAAAGCACTTGAATAGACATTTCCAAAGAAGACAAAGGTATATGAAAAGGTGCTCAGCATTACTAAGTATCAGGGAAATGCAAATCAAAACCAGTATATCGCTTCACACTCAGAAAGATGACTGTTATCAAAAGACAAGAGATACAAATATTGAGGAGGATGTGGAGAAAAGGAGTTTCTAATGCACTGTATAGCCATATGGAAAACAATATGGAAATTAAACAAAAAATAAAGGGCTGGGGATGTAGCTCCATGTTAGAGCACTTGCCCAGCATGCTCGAGGCCCTGGGTTTGATCCCCAGTACCACACATACATTAAAAAAAAAAAAGGACCAGACAGTCAGATACAGTGATGTGTCCTTGTGGTCCCAGATACTTGGGAGGCTGAATCAGGAGGATCAGTTGGGTCCAAGAGTTAGAAGCCAGTTCGGGGAAACAGCAACACCCTATCTAGGAAAAAAAAAATAGAACTACCATATGACCTAATAATACCTCTTTTGGGCATAGATCCAAACGAAATGGAGTCTCCTCTCATGTTCACTGAGCATTTCACAGTAGCCACAATATGGAGAAAATCAAAATGACAAATGAACGAGTAGATAGTCAGGAAATAACATATTAACATAGAGATCTGGGGAGAATTGGTTTGGGATGGTATTTTTAATTGTTCAGATTCTTAACTTTTCTTTGTACAGTTGGTCTGATAACGAAACTGCTGTGGAACCACAAAAGCTCATATGATGGAACTAAATATATCTGGAGTTCACAGTGTTTGACCAGTAACCCTATAACTTCTAGAATCTGAACTTTCTTACTCTGTTAGGGCTGCTATAATGAATATAATATATATTATGACTTAAACACTAGACAAAAGTTTCTCACAGTTCTGGAGGTTGGAAGTCCAATATTAGGGTATCAGTGTGGTTGGGTTTGGTGAGGGCTTTCTTCTTGGCTTGCAGATGACTGACTGCCTTCTTGCTGTGTCCTCGCATGGCAGAGAGAGGAATCTCTGGTGTCTTTTCCTTTTCTTATAAAGGGCACTAATCTCATTATGAGGGCCCACCCTCATAACCTCATCGAAACCTAATTACCTCCCAAAGCTTCCATTTCCTGACTCTGTCACACTGAGGGTTTTAGCTATGACATATGGATTGGAGGAGATATATAAGCATTTAGTCCATAAACATCTACCACTAGGACAAGTGAATTGGATTATTGCTTTCAATGTGTCTCTAGTCTCTCCAGTGGTAGCCAGTAAGCTGTGTTGTTTATTGATTGTTTACTATGTGCAAGGCTCTATGTTAGGTAAGCACTTCTTGTGTATTCTCACTGAATCATCACAACATCTCTGTGTAAGAATTGTTAGCTCCATGTGACAGAGAAGTTAACTAGGGCTCAGCTACTAAAGGGTAGATAGCACCTCCAATTCTTTGCTCATTCCCACTCTGCTATATTACCCAGACAGACCATGAACTTCTGGGGATGGAAGACTTATCTTGCTTGCCTCTGCATCCTATCCCAATGTCAACACAAGGTAGATAGCATCAAGCTCCATTGTTATAAGACAGAGTGACAATCTTGGCATTCAGTGACTTGGGTTTGAATCCTACTTCTGCCCCTTACCACTTAGAATGACTTTGTCTTTCCATCTATTAAGTGAGTTTAATAATCCTGTCCTTGCCAGACCTTTTTGAGGATAAAATGAGATGGTGTATATACCCAGTATGTAATAAACGCTAAATAAAACTTATAACTATATATTTTCATATATACCTTTAATCCCCAAAGACCCCTAGATCCAATGAGCAGAGCACTGTGGAGATAGAGATGGCTCCAGGACTTCAGATGTCAGAGCATAACATCATTCATTCATTCAGAAAATAGTTGAGTGCCTCTTACAGATGCTTCTCAGTTTATCATGTGATTTTATCTTAATAAACCCATCATAAGTTGAAAATATCATAAATTGAAAATGCATTGAATACACCTAACCTACCAAACATGTAGATGTTGGTAGATGATTGTAGATGACTTCCTGATAGTGTGACTTGCTCCCCTGCATCATGAGAGTATCATACCACATATTGCTAGCCTGGAGAAAGATTGAAATTCAAAATTCAAGGTGTGGGGCCGGGGTTGTGGCTCCGTGGTAGAGCACTTTCCTAGCATGTGTAAGGCACTTGGTTTGATTCTTAGCACCACATATAAGTAAATAAAATAAAGGTCCATTGACAACTAATATATATATATATATTTGATACTAGGGATAGAACTCAGGGGCACTCAACCACTGAGCCACATCCCCAGCCCTATTTTGTGTTTTATGTAGAGACAGGGTCTCAATGAGTTGCTTAGCGCCTCGCCACTGCTGAGGCTGGCTTCAAACTCTCCTGTCTCAGCCTCCCTAAGTGCTGGGATCACAAGCGTGAGCCACCGCGTCCAGCTTAAAAATATATATATTTTAAAAAAATTTAAGTTGTGGTTTCTGTTGAACCTACAGCACTTCTGCATTATCATAAGGTTGAAAAATTGTAAGTCAAACTATAGTAAGTCGAGGCCCATCAAAACACAATAGTGAACAGCAAGTGACATAAGATCCCAGCTTCTAAGGAACTTAGGTACCAGGGGATTGAGACAGATGATAAAATAGCAAGGAAATAAATCTATTCATAATTCTAGTGGTGAGTGCTATGAAGAAAAATAAACCAGGCTAAAAGATTAGAAATTACCAGAGACAGGTTGAAGAAAGAGAATTATTTGTATCTAATGGGCAAGAAAGGTAGCATTTGAACAGAGATCTGAGTGAAGTGGGAGCCACCATGACAAGATGTTAATTAGCAATTTTGGTGCCCAGAAAAAGCAGCTAAGGGGTCTGTAGTGGTGCATGCCTATAATCCCAGCACTTAGGGAGGCTGAGACAGGAGAATTCAATGAGTTCAATGAGTTCAAAGCCAGCCTCAACAACAGCGAGGCGCTAAGCAACTCAGTGAGGCCCTGTCTCTAAATAAAACACAAAATAGGGCTGAGGATGTGGCTCAGTGGTCGGGTAACCCTGAGTTCAATCCCCAGTACCAAAAAAAAAAAAAAAAAAAAAAAAAAGCAACCAAAAAACTCTGTAATTCATGAAGGGGTGTAAGCCAGGCCCTGCATCTCATAGTTCCAGTGAATTATAACTGAGCTGTTTTGTTTTCTATGGCTAAGGGTGTACCTGCTGTCAAAATTAACAAATTAATTGACAAATATTTCACAATCACGGTTAGTCATTTCTGCCACCTTTGGTTGTCAGACCTTCCCACGAGAGTACCCTCTCCAGTCATGGCTGTGCCCAGGGCAGCTTCGAACCGCGGCACTTGGAATTTCCTGAGCATGACTCAAGACAGCAAACCCTGAGCCGCGTCGGGAGCTTGTCAGGATAAATGAAACAGGGTGGGATGGACAGACAGTGTTAAGCATTGGAGGTTTCAAGATTCTTCACTGCTCCAGTTTGCCTAGGTGTGTTCCCACCCCTGCCAGGATCAAAATATATCTCTCTGTGGTCTGAGAAAGGATATGGGACCACTTCATCCTATAAGTATAAATGCACAGAGACGGGTCTGTTGGGACTATTCCTGTAGTTTAGGATGGTGATTCTCAACCATCTGCACCAGAATAACTCCTGGAGTCCTTATTTCAAATTCAGCTTCTGGGGCCAGAGGTGTAGCTCAGTGGTAAAGCACTTGCCTAGTATCCACAAGGCCCTGGATTATATCCCTAGCACTGAAAGAAAAAGGAAAAAAGAAAGAAATTAAATTCAAAAGAAGACTCTGGGCTCTACCCCAGACATCTTGATTCATATTTCCTGGAATATGCATTTTAATAAGCTCCCTGAGTAATTCTGATGCATTGTAAAGTTCGAGAAGGGTTGATTGATGGGGTAGCTGATGGGAAGAATATTTGCAGTTGAGGTTGTCCTGGGAAGGCCAGGGCACTTACTGCCTGCCATCCTGCTATCAAAAGGCACTTCAGGGTCAGGTTAGAGGGTGGGGGTGGGATGAGAGCCACATCCCCAGATTTATCTTTTTGTCAGGGAGAATCGCAGTAGGAATAAAGACAGGAATTTCAGAAGGTGGTTTTCATCCTGCTGTGAGGCAGTATGTAAGAAGGCTCTGCCTTACTTTAGATGAGAAGGCAAAAGAAAAACTTGATATCTATTTATTCTGGAGGCAAATGTGTCACTTTCAAATGGATTCTTTTCCAGCCTGGACACAATTTTCATTTCTCTCTGGTGAGTCATTGCAGAAGCTGCTTCTTCCTCGCTGCCACTTGTTGAGAAAGGACATATTTCATGGAATACGTGCTAGGGACAATCCTGGGAAATTTATTCCTTGCAAACCCAGTGAGAGGACCCACTTGAGGATGCCACAGAACCCCACCAGGTGGTGTTGCAGGGGCTACAGAGACCCCTGACAGCCAAGGAGAGGATCATTTCTACCCTTAATAATTAACCGTCCTTGTTAGCTCAGATCTTGCCCTCTCTGGGGCTGTTTTCAGACTGTCTGGCTGCCATCCCGCTGATTTTAATGAGAAAAAGCCCCCAAGTACCTTCTGACATTCATTTATGTGATCAATCAGTTGCATAGCATTGTAATTAAGAGCTTGGGCTCTCTGGGAGTCATCTCCCAGTGGCTGCCCATCTTGCTCAAAGTCACTACGAAAGTGCCTACCCCGACTAACTTTATGTCTCTTTTACTTGCTCAGCTCCAGTCACCACACTAAACTCACCATTTATCTAACTTGTCAAGGGCATGTCAACCACAGGGCCTTTCCACAGACTGTTTTCTTCTCCTGTGATACTCTTTTCCAAAGATCTCTGCATAATCAATTCCCTTACTTCCTTTAGATGTCTGCTGAAATTCTACCACATCACCATAGTCATCCTCTATAAAATAGCACACTTACATTAAGCCATCACTAATCCCTCCCCACTTCCCCTCATAGCATTTATCACCATTTGACATAGTATTTACTTACTCATATTTTCCTGTATTATTTGTCTCTCCCCACTAAAATGATAGCTTTTATAGATGGGAACTTTGATTTGATTACTGCCATTTTTTCATTATCTAGAATATGTTTAACACATCATAAATACAGATTGTTTGATTGACTGTCCAGCTCTGTTCCTTACTAGCTTTGTGACCATAGGCTTCTTAGCACCTCTGAGCCTTAGTTTCTGCACATTTACAAAGTGGTCCTGGTTATACATGTTTGCAAGCCAAATGAGATAATGCATGGGTCTTAGTCTTTTTGTGCTGCTATAACAAAATGCCTGAGAGTGGGTAAATTATAAAGAACAAAAATTTATTTTCTCACAGTCTGGAGGTTGGGAAGTCCATGATCAAGGTACTGACAGATTCAGTGTCCAGGAAGAGCCCATTTGTCCTAGATGGTGCTGTCTAGGTGACCTCACATGGCAGAAGAGATGGAAGGACCAGAAAAATTTCTGAAACCTCTTTTATTAATCCTAATCATTGGGATAGAATGATCATGGCCTAATCACCTCCCAAAGGCTCCACTTAGTTATTATTTTTGGTCATGGGGAAGAAACCCAGGTTCTCATGCATGCTCAGTAAGCACTCTACCCCTGAGCTACCAGCACCCCCTAAACACAAACAGCCTGGCTCTACTTAGTACATTTACTTTAGGGTTTAAGTTCCAACATGAATTTTGGAGGGACACACACATTCAGACCATGGCAGCATGTAAGTCCCAAGCATGAATTTGCATGTTAACCAGCATGTCCAGTTGTCAATAAACAATAGCCATTTGTAGATCATTATTACTAAGACCAGCAAAATAAGAGACTTCCAAAGAAAATGAAAATGGCTTGCAAAGCACTGTCACATTGAGTTGCAGAGGTGTGTCCATGTAGTTGGGATCAGGAAAGGCTTGTTGGCAGGAGTGGCATGTGAGCTGGGCCTCTGGACTGGACAGACTCTCAGTGCATGGATGGTGGTCTATGAAGATGGAACAATATGAGCAAAGAAACAGGGGAGGAAGTTGAGGGACTGGGAAGTTGTGCTTCCTAAACTCCGGAGACTTCAAAACACAAGGGGGAAGGGAAAGCAGAATAAAGAGAAGGAAGTTCTGCCCGTCTTCTAGAAGAAGAGAGGTGGTCCAGTGCTTGCCAACAAGCTGTACCGACAATGGAACCAAAGGGAAGTTCAATTTACAAGCCCCTCTTTGGAGCTGAGTGCTTTGCAGTTAGTAAAGTGCTATGCTGAGCATTATTTTTTTTTAAATATTTATTTATTTTTTAGTTGTAGGTGGACAGACTATCTTTATTTTATTTTTATGTGGTGCTGAAGATCGAACCCAGTGCCTCACGCGTGCTAGGCGAGCACACTACCACTGCGCCACAATCCCAGCCCCACTGAGCATTATTTTGTTGACTTGTCACAACCCTTCTCAAGGGAGGCAGAATTTATTGTATGTTTGTTATTCTAAAACTGAGGTCACCTGCAAATAACCCTGAGTGAGATATCATGATCAAAAAAAACCAAGTGGTAATGGTGGGATTTCTGGGCACTGTCGCATCCTGCTCTTGTGTAGACTGGGAAGAAATTCAAAGCACAGGCCTAAGGAAGAACTAAGAAGGTTGGTGTGGTGGGAAGAGGCTGACTGGTGAGCTTTGGAAAGCAGAAGGCTGTGCATTTATCATTCATTCATTTGTTCATTGAACACTGAACACTTACTATTGCAAAATAATATATTCAGGCCTGAGACTAGCACTTTAGCCACTTTATACATGTTGAATTTTCTACCTGATTGAAAAACAATGGTTCTCTAACTTTAAGGAGCTTGAAGAGGCAGCACAGGTTTCAAGTCACATGTCAGCTCATTGATTCTTGAGGCCAACCAAAGAAAGCTTCTGAGACTACAGTGTAGGCTCTGCAGGAAGGAATCTGGTGATGAATTAGAGATGTCTGCCATGACTTCAGTAGGGGAGGACAGGGTGGAAAGTGCCACACTTTTACCACTGCAAGGACAAACTGTCTATACCTGTAATAGCTGGCCTGAGGGTTTGCAACAGAATAGAAATAATTATTTGACTACATAGTTGGTGAATGTAATGTGACTGATAACTCACTGTAGAGAACTGTGAAAATTTAGGACAATAAAAGTCAACAAGAAATGATGTCCCAGGGTGATCAGGTAGGTCTCTGCAAAAACAGTGTCGTCAGGCTTTTATTGTTATCTCACCTACCCCTAATGGGACATTTGTTTATTGCATCTTCTCCTAGTATTCAGCTTTGTTCTCAGAGCAAGGCTCTTTGCACTCTATTTCACCTTCCTGTATTATATATAATTTGTTAATACCATTTATAATATAACCAGAACAAACAAGTTTAGAAACAACTAACTAATGACTAGGGTGCCTCTTAGTGATAATGCAACTCAATAGTTGGAAACAGAAGATACAAAAACCAGAGCCCTGGTTTGACAATGGCAGGGGTGGGAATTTAAGCTGATCCAGTCCAACAATTCAGTGGAGGTCAGTTAAGAGAGCCTCTCCTAACAATGTACTGTTGTATTTTAGCCACAGATATGGATTCACCCCACACAGTGTGTGCTCTTTTGTAACTTAAACAGATATTGGAGACATCTTTCATGTCACTGAGCACTCTTTCACAATATTTTAAATGGCTGCATGGGATTCAGTGATATGTATATACCATTTAATGGATTTTCTTGTTCTTGGATTTTTCTTTTCTTTTCCTTTTTTTTAGTTGTCAATGGACTTTTATTTATATGTGGTGCTGAGAATCAAACCCAGTGCCTCACCCATGCTAGGCAAGCGCTCTACTACTGAGCTACAACCCCAGCCCTGTTGTTGGATTTTTATGTAGTTCCCCGATTGGGACTAAGATATGAGTGGTGAAGGGCACTGAACACCTGCTGGGTGGGAGGGGCAGAGGTGACTATTAAAAGGGAATGGAGGATGGCAATATAAGAGGTCCAGCCACTGTGGGGACAGTATGATGGCTCCTCAGAGTGCTGAACAGGATTACTGCTGATCCAGCAGCTCCACTTCTGGGGATCTGCCTAAAAGAATTAAAAGCAGGATCACAAGGAAATATGTTCATAAAGCATCGTTCTAAGTAGCCAAAGGATAGAAACCACCTCTGTATCCATCAAGGGATGAACGGATAAACAAAATGTGTGCATTCTTACAATGAAATATTATTCAGTGTTAAAGAAAGGAAATCTCGTCACATGCTACAACATGGAACCTTGAATCCAGCCAGTCACAAGAGGATAAATAGTATATGATTCCCCTTCCATAAGGTACTTAAATTAAGGAAGACAGCAAGTAGAAAGGTGATGGCCAGGAGATGGGAGTAGGGGAGTGAGTTGTTTGGTAGATAGGGAATTTCAGTTTTGCAAGATGAAAAGAGTTGTAGAGATTGGCTCACAATATAAATATACTTCACACTTCTGAATTACATACTTCAAAATGGATAAGATGGGAAAATTTTGTATGTGTATTTTACCACAATTTATTATTTTTTAATGTTTTTTAAAAATATTTTTAGTTGTCAAGGACCGTTATCTTATTTATTTATACATGGTGCTGAGAATCAAACCTAGTGTCTCACACATGCTAGGCAAGTGCTCTACCACTGAGCCACAACCCCAGCCCTATTTTTTAACCTTTTTAAAGAAACAGAAAAAATGTTGTAGGTATTAGGAATCAACAACTACTAAGATCATCCAAAAGAAAAAAGAGCCAACCACATGTTATATGCCTCCTAGAGAAGCCAGCTCCACCTGCTGTCTTAAAGAGATCAAACCTGAGTCAGAGCTAGTCTCAGGTTCCAGTTGCCAATTTGCAGGACATACAGGGACAGAGCAACATGTTGAACTGAACCCCAAGTATGGCTCATTGGTAGAGTACTCGCCCAGCATGCACAAGGGACTGGGTTCCGTCCTCAGCACCAGGGAAGGGGTGGAGGAAAGCATATCAGATTTTTGAAATGGAAGAATGTAGTGTCTTGGGGTGCATAGTTAGGTAATAAAACATAAGTGACTGTTAAAAGTCAGTGCCTCTTAAAATCAGAACAGCAGTTACTTATGGGGGTCAAGAGTGGGACAGGCCACATAGAAAGGATTTATGGGGTAGGTTACAAAGTTTTAATTTCAGGTGTTCACCTTATAGTAGTCTATTAATTCATATGCTAGATTTGTATGACTTTCTGTTTTCTTTAAAAAGAAGAACTTTGGAAAAAGGAAGGGAGAGGAGATGTTGGATACAAACAAAGTAATCACACAGACCTGGTAAAAACCAGCGTCCTGCCTCTTATTAGTTCTGTGACCCTCCGCAAGTTACTTAACCTCTCCAAGCCTCAGTTTCCTTGTCTGGAAAAGTAATTATAAGAGTAATTACCTCCTGGCATTGTGGTGAGGATGTACAAGATGGTGCATTTTAATCCCCAAGCACCACGCCTCATCCAGAGTAAGTGCAGTTAAATGCTAGTCATTTATTCAGGGAACAAAAGTGGACTTGAATATAGGAAGCCCCAGAGCCATTCACACCTCTAGCCCTAACTCACTGTGTTGTCTTGGTAAAGTGGCTTCTTTCTAAAGTCACATATCTCTGAATTGTCCTGATAATCCCTGTCTTCAGAAAAAAACAATAGTAGTGAGGTTGAGCAGCCTGCCTGCTGAGATGGGAGTTCTTTTAACAAGGGCAGAGTCTGTGCTTCCTCCAGGAAACAGCAGGAAAGCAGAGGTGCAGAATTGCCAAGGCATCCCAAGTAAGCCCAGCAGGTGACTACATGCCCAGACACACAACTGAGACAGCAAACTGGTTTCTGTCATCCTATGCATGAAAAGTCATATGATTTTCTAGGCTTGGACTGCCTCCTGGAAACTTTGCCCTCCTTTGTCAGGCTGTGCCAGACTCCAAAGAATGGATGAGCCAAGATTAGTTATAAGCGAGGCGCAGTGGCGCAAGCCTGTAATCCCAGCACTTAGGGAGGCTGAGACAGGAAAATTGTGAGTTCAAAGCCAGCCTCGGCAACGTCAAGGCCCTAAGCAACTCAGTGAGACCCTGTCTCTACATAAAACACAAAATAGGGCTGGGGATGTGGCTCAGTGGTAGAGTACCTCTGAGTTCAATCTCCAGTACCCGCCCCCCACAAAAAATAGTTATACACACTTCAGGGAGAGCTGCTACCTCTCCACTGCCCTTTCCCTCTATAGCTCTATTTTTTAAAAAAATTTAGTTGTAGATGTACACAATATCTTTATTTAATTCATTTATTTTTATGTGGTGCTAAGGATTAAACCCAGTGCCTTACACGTGCCAGGCAAGCATTCTACCACCGAGCTACAGCCCCAGTCCCCTTACTGCTCTGTTTTTTGCAAGTAGAATCATACTGTATACATTATTTTGCTGTGTTTATTTTTCTTTTCGTTTCTTTCCATACCTCCCTCTCCTGTGGTGCTGGGGATGGAACCCAAGGCCTCACACATACTAGGCCAGTGCTCTACCACTGAACTGTGTCCCCAGTCTTGCATGTCATACTTTTTCAGATTACTGTATGTTATTTTTAAAAATTCACTTTTTACACGTGGGATTTTGTTCAGAATCCTGCTTCCCCAGGAGCACAGAAGAGACTGTTGACCAGTCCCAGATTCCTTAAGTGAGGTGAAAAGAAGAAATCAAATTAAGAGAGTGCCTAGAGTCACTGCCCCCTGAAGTACCTGGACATGGAAACATGTTTATAGGAAAGCTTTGATTTCATATATGATCAATCAGTCCATGTACTGGAATCTACTATAGGACACTCCCACCTGGTCTACCCCAAACTCCTGGAAATATTTCTTCATAAGGCTCCTGAAATTGATGGACCCTGTAATGTTAGACCCCAGCAAAATGCTTTAACAAGCTACTTGGTTTTATAATTATACATAATAGTGGGATGTATTGGGGGCATTCATACATGCACATACCATAATTTGATCAATTTCATTCCTAGGACCTCCTCTTTCCTTCCCCTCCTCCTTCCCCTGGTCCCCTTCATCTACCTTACTGGTCTCCTTTCTATTATTTTTTAAATTGGTGCATTATGATTATATGTAAAAAACAGGATTCATTGTGGCATACTCATACATGGATAGAGCATAATCATTATTTCTTTTTAATTGTGGTAAAATGTCCATAAGACTTAACCATTTTATTTATTTGTTTTATTTATTTGTTTGTTTATTTATTTGGTACTGGGGATTGAACTCAGGGGCACTCGACCACTGAGCCACATCCCCAGCCCTATTTTGTGTTTTATGTAGAGACAGGGTCTCACTGAGTTGCTTAGTGCCTTGCCTTTGTTGAGGCTGGCTTTGAACTCACGATTCTCCCATCTCAGCCTCCCAAAGTGCAGAGATTACAGGCGTGTAACACCACACCTGGCTAAGACTTAACCATTTTAACCATCTAGGTGTACTAACCCTGCAGCCTTCACCACCTCCATCTGTAAAACTTCTTTATCTTCCCAAACTGAAACTGCCAAATTGAAAAACTTTGTCAAATTCCAAATTGAAATCCATTAAACATTAACTCTCCATTCCCTTCTTCTCCCCTATTTCCTGGCAACCACCAAGCTATGTTCTGTCTCTATGAATTTGACTTAGAGGTACCTCATACAAGTGGAATCATACAGTATTGATTGTGTGCCTGGTGGGGGGGGGGGCCCAGGCATCAAACCCGGGCCTTAGTCATCAAACCCAGGCTGTGAGCATCTAGGCAAGTGCTCTCACTGAGCTATTTGTAACCAACTTGTTTATTCATTATAATATCCTCAAGCCTCATCTATGTTGTAGCATATGTCAGAATTGTTTTCTAAGACTAAATAGTATTCCATTGTATGTACATACCACTGTTGTTTAAATCTGCATCTGTCAATGGACACTTGAGTTGCTTCCACATTCTGATTATTGTGAATAAGTTGCTATGAACATGGGTATATCAGTTTCTCTTTAAAATTGTCCAAGGATGAGACTGTGGCTCAGTGGTATGTTGCTTGTCTAGCCAAGACCCTGGGTTCCATTCCCAACATTGCAAAAAAAAAAAAGCTTTGTGTTTGATTGTACTGGGGATTGTTGAACCCAGGGGTGCTTTACCACTGAGCTACATTCCCAGCTCTTTTTTTTTTTTGGTACTGGAGATTGAACTCAGGGGCACTCGACCACTGAGCCACATCCCCAGCCCTATTTTGTGTTTTATGTAGAGACAGGGTCTCACTGAGTTGCTTAGCGCCTCGCTGTTGCTGAGGCTGGTTTTGAACTCATAATTCTCCTGTCTCATCCTCCCTAAGTGCTGGGATTACAGGTGTGTGCCACCATGCCCGGCTTCTTTTTATTTTTTATTCTGGGATAAGGTCTCACTCAGTTGCCCAGGCTGGTCTTGAACTAGGAATACTCCTACCTCATCCTCCCAAGTCACCGAGATTACAGGCTTGTGCCAGGTTCTAGTAATAGTTCTGATGATACCCTGGAGAGTCTCAGGTACTGTAGTCAGTTAACAGTTCTTTCTAACACCCCCACCCTGGGCTCAGGATATATTGAGTACACAACAGAATCAGGTACACACTGAAGTATCAGGAAGCTGGAGATGGGGTTGGGGTGAGGGTGAAGGGCAGCCAGGCTGGGCCAAGACTAGGAATCAGAGCATGAAGAATATTCACAGCTGTGACTTCCTTGTGTTGGGAAGATTTTCTGGGGAACAATTTATGAAAACTATGATTATATTTCCATTTCCCAGTCTCTATGATTGTTTTCATAAGAAGCAAAGTGGTTCCTGTGTGATTATATAGCCCAGGTGCTGTGTAGAATTTTAACTAAAATACTGAAATCCAGGGCTGTTTGGCTATCACTCATATATTTGTTCAACTTCTCCTAATAAATTCAGTGTACTATTTAAATTCAGTGTTTATAACCAGTAGAGGTTTTAGTGAGTTCTGGAAAAACAGAGGGAGATAAAACTCAGTGGAAAAAATGAGATTGAAGCAGATGCTCTTTTTTGGAAGGAGATCGCAGGCTGCCAGGAAGGTGCAGTGGTCCAAGTTGCCCATTGCACCATACCATATGAATAGATTGCTCTTACATCAACAAAAGGCAGGACTAGCGGTCTGCTGTATCCAGTGTGGTTTGGAGACAATGGGAAACATCTCTTCTAAGGCAGCCCATCCTCTCCTTTTTGATCGAGGAGCCTCAATTTCCACCATTCAAGTATATTAGACACTCAATAACAGTTGTCCAAATGTGTCAGAAAGGATTTTCCATTTTCAGATCTGTTCTCTTAAAATGAAGATATTCCTAGAAGTGCTGTCTGTATTTTCAAGAACTTTCAGAGTTCCTCTAACTTGGTTGTCAGTGGGCTTCTCTGGTGAGTCTGGAGCAGAGAGGAAGGGGAAGAGGTAAGTGGGGCTTCTCCATTCCAACTACAGCAATTTGCTTTTATCTATTTTAAATACATTTTAGTATAAGCCAGGAGTAGCACTACCAAGAAAAAGAGGAAAAAATCTCTGATTTAGAGCAACCTCGTTTTGACAAAGGAAGCCCAGAGAAGTTGAGAGAAGGATTCCAAGTCACACAGCAAATTCATTTAACAAATATGTACTGAGCACCTGCTATGGGCCAGATACAAACAAAGATGAGTGCACTGATCCCCTGTTATGAAGAGCAGGCTCTTCTCTCTAGGATAGTTCCTGTGCAGCAGTGTGTGTGTGCCTACTATGTGCCAAGCAAGGCCAGCCTATGAGCTACAAAATTAAGACATGTTCCTGCTCCCAACCATCTTTCAATCGAATAAGGGAGAGAAAAGCTGTACATAAATGACTGCAGTAAGAGTCAGTGCTACACTCTAGAAGGAGGCACTGATAGCTTATCAGCCTTGCAATTTGAGTCAGGGATGAAAAGACACATGTAGCCAGAGGAAGTGCTATTGGAACTGGGCTTCTTTTATCTCCCTACACTTTTAGGTTAAGAATATAGATGTTGGAGTCAGGCAACTCCCATTTCAAAGCCCATCGAGCCATATAGCTGTGAGCTGGGCCAAGGGACGTAACCTCCTAGAGTCTCATCTGAAAATGTGATGGTAGATGATAATAGTAGTATCTGATAATAGTAGTTTCTACCCCAGTAGGTTGCTGTGAGGATTAAATGAGATAAGTCAGGGCTGGGGCTGTAGCCAGTGCAGACAGCTTGCCTAGCATGCTCGAAGCCCTGGAGAGGCAGATGCTCTTTTTGGAAGGAAATGGCAAGCTGATGGGAAGGTATGGTGGTCCAAGTTGCTGACCACACCATACTGTATGACTAGAGTGCACTTCACATCAACGATAAGGCAGGACTAGTGGCCCTCTATATGCATCCTCAGCACTGAGAGAGAGAGAGAGAGAGAGAGAGAGATACCACACATGTCCGACTCTTAGCTTTGGTAGATGTGACTTAGAGACTTTAGAGATAGGTGGAGATGGGAGAAGAGTGTTCCAGATAAAGGCAGAGAGGGGAATGTAGGCAGCAGGGTACAGGATACTCTGTCTGTTGGAGCTAAGAGTCACACAGAGGAGGGAGTGCTAGGAAGTGGAGAGCCAGCCAGGTGACAGAGGAGCCACTCTAAGAACAAACTAAGGACTGGGGCCCTGTGGCACTCTTTTTTTTTTTTTTTTTAGCCTTAATGGGTTTTCTTGTAGTTTCCTTAGGGTTTTCTAAATACTAGGTTGCATGGTCTGCAGAGAGAGATAATCTTACTTCCTCCTTGCAAGGCATGCCTGTATTTCTGGCTTGCCCAATTGCTTGGCTGCCTTTAACTCCTTTTATTTTTACTACATGTGTCCCAGGCCTGGCTGGCATCAGAGGGAGGAACAGACTGCTTTCTAGATGGCCTGAGAATATGCAGGCCTAATCACGTGAGGGCCAGGGCAGGTCTCTGGGCCTCTGATAGGGCATGCGCTTCCAGTTCTCCTCAAGTGATGACAGAGAGAAGACGGGTAAATGCTTCCATGGATCATTCAGTCCCTGGAGCATATTTCTGGAGCATTCAGTAACTGTTCATTGAGCGCCTCCCCGGTTCCTGGCTCCAAGGACATAGGCATGACTCAGACCTAAATTTGACACCCACAGTCTGGTGAGAAATTCTGCTCGGTAATTAAGCAATTACAACCCAGCTTGATAAGGGTTATAATAGAAGTCTGTACAAAATTCAGAAAAACCCTAGAGAAATAAGTGAATTAGCCACGTCTGGTAGGGTTGAGGAATGCCTTCAAGGGACGTCAGAACAGGGTTGTAAAATACTAATTGGATGTCCTGGCTGGCTGAGAGGAGGGGAACTGGCAGAGAAGCAGCCTTTGCACAGGTATGGGGGTGGGAGCGAGCAGGGCTTTCAGAGGAGAGGGGAGTCCTGGAGGATAAGGCCACAGTAAGCTGGGACTGGATGGGAAGAAGTCATGTGCAAAGGGCTCACCAATGTTCACACTGAGCTGGCCACTGCCAGGCCCTCTGACTCAGGTTCCAGACTGGAATCTGTTTGACCGCTTGTCTCTTGGGCTTTTGTCATAGTGACTGGAGTAATAGATAAAGAAGAGAAGCTTTGGGGAATCTAAGCTGATTTATGTTAGAAATAATGGCAAGGTGCCCTTCAGTGGATCAGAAAGACTCAAGAGTGGGTGAAGAGAAGTGTGGGGACAGAGATGGAGCCACACGCTGAGAGACAGTTATGGGGGCTTAGAGGACAAGCAGCTGAAATGGTAAGCACACTGGAGTGATAAGTGGAGAATTTAAGGATGTGTTTTGCCTCTTTGAGAGTCTATAGTAAAAAATTTAATCTACTTTTTCATAGATAAATTTTCTGTATGTTGGGCTTGCATTTCTTGTGAACATGATGCTCCAGGCGGACTGAACACAGCCAGCTAGTCGTACTGGGGTTCCCTTTGTGTTACACGCAGGAGGGTTGCAGTACATCCTGACAGTGGCCAGCTTAGGAAGGTTCTGGGTCAGGGAAAGTGGTGATTGGAGATGTGGTTTTACAATGATCAGCTGGAGGTGTGGAGGAGGGATCGCAGTAGTCAAGACCCGGAGCAAAAAGTCCAGTTACGAAACTTTTACAGCTTGAGAGGAGACGTTATCAAACTCCAAGCCAGAGCAGAAAGGATCTGTATGTATTTCTGTTCTTGGGTCATCTGTAATGCAGAGTTTCAAAGTAGGGCTGGGCAGGCGAGCCAATAGCACCAGTAAAGAAACTCCTTTTACCTGTGGGGCAATTAAGATCTTAATCACTTCCTGGGGCTTTGTGTAAACACAGCACACAACACACACAGAAGGAAGGGTGGTGTTGGTGGTGAGGGGTTTTTTTTTATTTTGTTTTGTTTTTGGTACTGGGGAGAGAACCTAAGGGTGCTTTACCACTTAGCCACATCCCCAGCCCTTTTAATTTTTTTGTTATTATGAGACAGGTCTCGCTAAGTTGCTTAGGGCCTCACTAAGTTGCTGAGGCTGACCTTGAATTTGTGATCCTTCTGCATCAGCTCCCTGAGTTGCTGGGATTACAGGCATGCGTCATAATGCCTGGCTTGGAAGTGTTTGAACAGCACAGGGCTGTGGCCTGCCTCCCAATAGACTCACCCTCGCTTCTGCTTGGAGAACTTGGAGAGGCCTAGACAAGACCATTCTCTTTTTTGGTCTCTTGACTTGGCCACAGACCCCAGGAACTTCCTGCATCCGAGGGTGATTAGAACCTGTCCTTTCATAGCCTTTGCAGAGGAAACAGCCATAAGTGAGATCTGCTGTCAGCCACTAGAGAAATGATTGCTGTTGAGACTGGCCAATTAACCAGAAGGACAGAAAGTTCCTGGAAAAACTAGGTAGAACATGGACCCTGCTTTCCCTAAGGCACTCTGGAAATGGGGAAGAAGTGGGAGTCTTATTCATGTTTCCATCTCCAGCAGCTTGGCCCAACATAACACCTAGTACCACATTATTATTTAATTAATAGTTTCTGAATATATTAATGAATTATCATAACACGAAGCCCTGAAATTGGTCATGTTGGGTCAGAACTGTGGTGTGTTAAAGGCAAAAATCCATCCACTCAGTCATCATTGAGCATTAGATTAGGGCACAGGGTTACGGTCTTGGCTTCAGGGGAGCAGTCTGAAGAGTTTTCAGAGATCCTGATACCCCCACCACACCCAAGACCAGTTAAATCAAAGTTGGGTCTGGGGAGGCAGGCCCAGGCAGTAGTGGGGTTTTTTTTTTTTAGCTCCCCATGTGACTTTAGTGTGAGTCAAGGTTGAGAGCCACTGGACTAGGTGCTGGAAATACAGGTGGATATCACATTGACCCTGCGCTTGCAGGGATAAAAGTCTAAATGACTGATGCCTTCTTTCATTCAATAGCATACAGAGCATTAATTGCCTTAATAGAGATATGAAAACAATACTGTGGGAACCCAAAGAAGGCAATGCTTAGATGTGGCTAAAAGATATAGGAAACCTTCACAGAGCAGGGGACTTTTAAGAGGGGTTTTGTTGATAGAGTAGAAGTTCATCAATATCTTCTAACCTTCCTTCCTCTCCTTCCTTTTCTCTTCCCATCTTTTTCATCAACCTTTCTCTCCTCCCCTTCCCTCCCCATCCCCTCTCCTCTTTTTGGTACCAGGAATACCAGGGGCACTTAACCACTAAGCCACATCTCTAGGCCCTTTTTATTTTTTTATTTTGAGACAGGGTCTCACTAAATCACTTAGGGCCTTGCTAAATTGCTGAGGCTGGCTTTGAACTTGTGATCCTCCTACCTAGGCCTCCTGAGCTGCTAAGATTACAGGCGCCACACCTGGCTTCCTGTCTCTACCCTTTTTATCCTTCTCACCTCCTTTGTTCCAGGCAGGTTCTGAAGTAGGCCCAGAAGGAGATAATAGTAAACAAATGTGACATCCCAATTCTCAAGGTATGCCTCTTCTGGAAAAAAGGAATCACATGTGCAGAGCTCCAAATGCTGAAAGACCCAGAGATGTTTGGGGACAGTGACTTCATTTTTAGAGTGTAGTGGGTCAAAAGTTGAAGAAACTAAACTGTCTTGCCTGCAGCCCAAGGAGTTTGAATTTTCCCTTCATTTAGGAACAAAACAATTTTATGATGAGATTTCAAACAGTGTTCACCACATTTTAGGTGGCACCTGAAGTGACTCTAAACGGTACACAGACGTGGCATTAATTAATATCAACTCACACTGGTTTTTGATTATATTTCAGTCCTTCTGATTACTTCTAGGAGAGTCTAAATTTAGCACTGAAAGGTCTTTAACACCTATCTCACACTTGCTAATCTCTGTAACAAAGCAGAGCCTTCCTTGCAATATCTGGCCAGAATTAAATCACATTGTTCTGTCATTTTATTTATTCCTATGAAAAGCATCTGTAGGTGACAAAAACAGATGTCTGTTTGTTTTTAAGTGGCATGTAATAATTGTGCATATTTATGAGTTATGGTGTGATGTTTTGATGTATGTATACACTTAATAATCAAATCAGATATGCTAAATAGTCTGTTTATCATCTTATATATTTATCATTTCTCTGTGGTTGAGAGCCTTCAAAATCTTCCCTCCTAGCTATTTTGAAATGATCAGCACAATATTGTTAACCATAGTTTCCCTGCTGTGCAGTGGAACACCAGAACTGATTCCTGCTGTTGAGCTGTAGCTTTGTCCCTGTTGACCAATCTCTCTCCAGTCCCCATCTTCCCTCCCTCCTCAGGCTCAGATAACCACTTCTCTACTCTACTCCATGAGATTGGCTTCTCTAGATTTCAGTTAGGAGTGAGATCATGAAGTATTTGTCTTTTGGTAGTTTTTCAAATATGATTGTGAAATAAACTTAAACTAAAATAAAATGAATACATTTAAAAATATATGAAGTAAACATGGTATAGGAAACACAATAGATCCAGCAAAATTTTAACAAGGATGAATAAATCACTAAAGGAGAGAAACAAAACACAGAGTTAGGAAAAATGCTTGCATATTTACAGGGGTAGGAGCCAGGTATGAAACTGAAATCAGGCCAACCAGTTAGAGGGCTATTGCAGTGGCCCAAATGAAAAAGAAATTAAACTTGAACATTAACCTGGACCAAGGCAGCCTCCAAAAGGAAGAAGAGAAGAAGCAGGCAGCTGGCATCTACGAGTGGGCAGGAGACCCTGGAGCCTGTTTTAGTGAGATGACACTGGCAGAAGCCTCCTGGGCAGGCTGATCTGCCACAGGCAGGTTTAGCAGCAGATGACAGGGACTTATCCCAGGGCCTGACCTCAGATCTTAGTGAAGATACTGGGAAGGAAGACAAGAATTTAGGGATTCAGTTATTGGCTGGGGAAGCCATGGGGAGCTCATTCACAGAAGAATGTGATAGCAAGAGGCATTTTATTGCTGAATCCCAAACCTGATAAGACACCACATTCGGGGCTGGGATTGTGGCTCAGTGGTTGAGTGCTTGCCTCACATGTGGGAGGCATGGGGTTCAATCTTCAGCACCACATATAAAAATAAATGAATAAATAAAGGTCAATCAACAACTAAAAAAAAAATTAAAAAAAAAAAGACACCACATTTACCAGAGGGACTGTAAAAAAAAAAAAAAAGTGTCCGAGGCCCCTGTCCAGATCATCTGAATCAGATTCCAGAGTTGGGGCTCAGTGTTCTATATTTTTAATAGTTACCCTGGTAATTATTGTTAACTATCTTTATTGTACATACTATGAGATATTGTGACAAATTGATACACAAGTACAATGTGTGATGATCAAATTAAGGCAATTGGTATTTCCATTTCTTTAAGCATTTAAAACATTTAAATTAACATGTAATAACTGTACATATTTATGGGTACAGTGTATTGTTTTGATACATATATACAATGTATACTGATCACATCAGAGTAATTAATGTTTCCGTGTCCTTATCATCATTTTTTTGAAAGCATTTGAGCTCTTCTATTTTAGTTCTTCATGAACTACACAATAGGTTACTATGCGCTCTAGTTCCTCCACCCTGCTGCAGAACATTGGAACTTTCTCCTTCTGCCTCATTCTGTTTTAGGTATCTATCCAACCTCCCTCTTCTCACCCAGCCTTCCCAGTTTCTAGTAATCACTACTTTCACACCAACTTTTTAGCATCCACATAGGACAGAGAACCCTGAATATTTGACTTTTCATGTCTGACTTATTTTACTTACATTAATGCCCTCCAATTCCATCCATATTGCTATAAATGATAAAGTATTGTTCTTTTTGTGGCTGAATACTATTCCATTGTGGGAATGTACCATATTTTTTTAAATCCATTCATTCACTGATGTTCTCCTTGTCATTCTTCTGACTCAGCCTAGATGCAACCACTGTGCAGAGGTCTTTGCTCCCATAGTGAGGTTCATGGACCAGCAGTATGGGTATGACCTAGAAACTTCCCAGAAATGCAAAATCTCAGGCCCTACCTCAGATCTTATGAGCCATTTGAACAAGATCCTCAGAAAATGTGTGTACATATTAAGATATAAGAAGCACTGACTTGGACCAGTAGCTTTTAACTCTGGCTGCACTCTGAATCACCTGAGAAATCTTTAAACCATAGGGCCCAGGCATTAGTGTGGATTTTCATAAATTAAACCTTCTAGGCACATGCAGTTGTAAGAAATAGTACAGAGCAGAGAAACAATGCAGAGCAGTCCCATATACTCTTTCCTCAATTTCCTCCAATAGTTACAGCTTACAAAAGTGTAGTCCAGCGTCATTCAGGATATTGACATTGACACAATCAAGATACAGAACACTTCCATCCCTACTAGTATTCCTCAGTAGCCCTTTATAGCCATACATTTTTCCTTTCACCTCCCCCATTCCTAATCCTGACATGCACTATTCTGTTGTCTATTTCTTTAATTTTGTCATTAGAAGAATATTATATACATGGAATCATACAGTAAATAAGCTTTGGGCATTGGCTTTTTTTGCTCAGCATAATTCTTTGGAGATTCATCCAGGTCCTTGCATTCATCAGTTGCTTGTTCCTTTTGTCTGTACTGGTGGATTCTGGGAGTGGACCCAGGGTTGTAAGCATGCTGATCCCTCACTCTACCTCTGAGCTACACCCCCAGCCCTCACCCCCAGTTCCTCTGTTCTGCAGAGTAGTCTACATTGTGAATGCCAGTGCATGATTGGTTATCCATTCACCCAACAAAGGTTTCCAATTTGGGGCCATTATGAATAAACATGTATCAGCACAGGTTTTGGGGTAACTTTTCATTTCTCTAAGACAGATGATGAAGAGTGCAATGGTTAAGATGTATAGTAACTGTACTTTTAGTATCTTAAGAAATTGCCATCCTCTTTTTTTCAAGTAGCTGTACTATTTCACCTTCCTACCAGGAATAAAGTCTGAGTGATATAGTTTTCCTGCATCCTCACCAGCATTTGGTGTGGCTGCTATTTTTCATTTTAGCCATTCTGATAGGTACGGGGTGATATTTCATTTGTTTTTTTTTTATATATATATTTTTTTAGCTGTAGATGGACATAATGTCTTTATTTTATTGCTTTTTTGTATGTGGTGCTGAGGATCGAACCCAGGGCCTCACGCATGCGAGGCAAGTGCTCTACCGCTGAGCTACAATCCCAGCCCTTCATCTGGTTTTAATGAAACCACATTTGCATTTCTGTGAGGGCTAGTGATTTTGGATATCTCTTCATCTGGTACCTATACGTGTGTGTATGCATTTGCATATATATATACATGAGTGTTTATGTGTGTGGCTTGCAAATGTATTCTCTTGTCTTTTCATATTCTTCTTTTTATTTTTATTTTTAGTTGTAGATGGACATAATACTTTATTTTATTTATTTATCTTTTTATGTGGTACTGAGGATCGAACTCAGGGTCTCACACATGCTAGGCAAAAGCTCCACAACTGAACCACAAACCCAGCCCTCTTTTCATACTGTTAACAGGGTCTTTCACAAAACAGTTTTTTTTTTTTCATTTTTATGAGATCCAATTGGTTAATTTTTTCTTTTTATGGCTAATGTTTTTGGTGTCAAGTTTAAGACCTCTTTGTCTATCCTGCATCCTGAAGGTTTTTCTGCAACACGTTTCTCTAAAGGTTTTGTGGTTCTATATTTTACATTTAAGTCCATAAACCATTTGTGTTAACTTGAAATGAATTAATGTATGCCTTTATTGTGCTGCTGGGGATGGATGGGACTCAGGGCCTCATGCATACCAGGTGAGCACTGTTATCGAGCTACATCCACATCTTGAGTACACTTTTTAGATGGAATATGAGTTTAAGTCACAGTGCAGGGTTTTTTTGCCGAAGGGTTTCAAGTGCTGCAGCAGTATTTGTTGAAATGCTTTCTTTCTTTTATTAAGTTGATTTTTTTTACCTTTGACAAAATCAGTGGGACATATTTGTATGAGTCTCTTCCTTGGCTCTGTATTCTGTTCCATTGGTTTCTGTGTCTGTTCCTATATTAACACCACAGATTCTTGACTACTGAGGCTATGTAAGTCTTGAAATTGGGTAGCCTGATTTCTCCCATTTAACTCTTTTTTTCCAAAACTGTTCTAGTTATTGTAGTCCCTTTGCCTTTCCATATAAATTTTAGAATAGTCTTGTCTATACGTATAAGATATCTTGCTGACATATTGATAGGAATTACATTAAATCTGTGTATCAATTTAGGAAGAATTGCCGTATTTGCTATGTTGACCCTTCTGAGCCACGAACACAAGTATCTCTCCATTTATTTGTGTTTTTGATTTCTTTTATCACCATCTTATAGTTTTCAGCATAAAGTCTTACACAGGTTCTTTATCTGAGAATGTGTTGATTTTCTTTGGGTCCTTCAAGATATTTTCATTAAGATTCTGGGCTGAATGTTGTTTCCTTTCAGCATCTGAAAAATATTGTGGACTTCCCTCTTTTCTCCATGATTTCATGTAAGAAATCTGTTGTCCTCATTATGGTAAGGTGTTTTTCTACTGCTGCTTTTGAGATTTTTTTATTTGTCTTTAGCTTTCAGGAGTTTTTATTTATTTATTTATTTAGGTACCGGGGATTGAACTCAGGGGTACTCGACCACTGAGCCACATCCCCAGTCCTATTTTATGTTTTATGTAGAGACAGGGTCTCACTGGGTTGCTTAGCGCCTCACCATTGCTGAGGATGGCTTTGAACTCACAATTCTCCTGTTTCAGCCTCCCAAAGTGCTGAGATTACAGGCATGCGCCACCACGCTGGCTTAATTGTTTTTTGTTTGTTTGTTTTGGTATTGGGGATTGAACTCGGGGGTACTCGGCCACTGAGCCACATCCCCAGCCCTACATAGTGTTTTACGTAGAGATAAGGTGTCACTGAGTTGCTTAGCGTCTCACTGTTGCTGAGGCTGGTTTTGAACTTGTGATTCTATCTCAACCTCCCAAAGTGCTGAGATTACAGGCATGCACCACCACACCCAGCATGGAGTTTAATTGTTATTCATCTGATGTGGATTTGGGGGAAGTTTATTCTGCTGAGGTTTACTCAGTTCTGAATTCCATAGATTTATGTCTCTTGTCAAAATTAGGACATTTTCAACCATTTATTTCTTTAAATACATTTTAATCTTTACCCTCTTTCTTGTCTCCTTTCAGGACTATGATTACATGCATGTAAATCTTTTGTGATGATCCCATAGTTCCCTGGAGCTGCTTTTTTTTTTTTTTTTTTGGTCCATTTCCCCTTTGATATCCAGATTGGGTGATTTCTATTTTCTATTGTTTATCTTCCATTTCACTCATTCTTTATTCCCTCCATTCTGCTATTGAGCCCATCCATGGAGTTTTAGTTCAGGTATTTAATTTTCACTCTTTGATTTTTCTTTATGCTATTTTATTTTTCTTTCTTTCTTTTTTTTTTTTTGGTGGTCCCGAAGATTGAATCTAGGGCCTTGTGCATGCAAGGCAAACACTCTACCAACTGAACTATATCCCCACTCCCAGCTATCTTCTTTTTCTGGGTTTCAATTTTTTCATTTATTTCAAGTGTGTTCACATTTTCACATGAAGCAGTTTTTGGCTGTTACTTTATAACCTTTGTCAGATTAATCTGGCATCTCTATTATCTTGTCATTGGTATCTATTGATTGTATTTTCTAATTCTGTTTATGACTTTTCCATTTTTTGATATAAGTGATTTTTTATTGAAATGTAAGCAATTTCATGTATTGTGTTTGGAGACCCTGGAGCATATTTAAATCTTCTGTCTTATCTGACACTACCCTGGTAGAGGAAACAGGGCTTGTGAGAAGGAAGGTGATGCCTCAGACTTCTAGGAAAAGTCCAGTTTCCCAATTGGCTTCTGCTGATACCTGCAGGGTGAGGGCTTTTTTTTTTTTTTTTAATCACTGGGGCCTTGTGGATACCTCTTTGACTGGGATGGATGAGATGCCTCCTTCATGCCCCGCTAGGCACTGTGGGATGGTGCAGGGCTTGTGACCATCTAATGGGGACAAAAGACTCAGCTTCCTATTAGGAACTATAGGATCACATCACAATAGATCACTTTGTCACAGCATAGTGGGACTACAAGTGTTCTCAGTGGCATTTGGCTAAAAGTAGAACCATATTATCTCAAATTTTCCCGTTTTGTGATGCTGTGCCTTTCCTGGTATTTCCACTAGACATACTAGGTTTTTGTTGGATTTGTTGGTTGGTTGGTTTTGTTTTCTGTGCATATTGGCATTGATGAATTGCCAACTTCTTCAGTTCAAAGTATCAGAAAAGCCAGCCAGGGAATTCATCGTTGAGCCGTTTTTTGGATCCCAAGGTTCAAAGTTAGTCTGCCTCTGTCTCTCCACCTGTCAGAGTCTTCATCTGTCTTAAATATAATGTTCAGGGAATTTTTTTGTCTTTGTCTTTGTGTTTTTAAATTTTTTTTTTTTCATTTTGAGATGGGGTCTTGTTATGTTGCTCAGGCTGATCTTGAACTCCTGGGATCAAGTGATCCTTCTGCCTCAGCCTTTTGAGTAGTTGGAACTAAAGGTGCATGCCACCCTGCCTGGCTTGTCTGATGTTTTTACTTCTACTTGGCAGAAGAATAGGGAAGAGTACCTACTCTCCATCTTGCAGGAAGCATAAGTTTCCATATTGTAAAAGTTCTCTGGGAAGCCAGGATTGAGAAGGAGTGGTACAGGCTGTCCGCTCCAAGAGAGCAGAAACTGTGCTTATCTTTTAGGTATTATAATGTGCACCTCAAAAAATATCAGTAAAGATATTATGAATGAATGGATGGATGGATGGAAGAATGAGCAAATGAATAACAGAATTGAACCAGCAATTGGACTGATCCAGATTCACCTATGCCCCTTATAAACATGTCCCTGTATATAAGCCACATATGGCCCCAGAACCAGAGGATGGCTGGACCAGCAGGTGGCACCAAAGCGCCCCAGGTGTGGGGTCAGGGAGGTGGCAGCAGTCAAGATAATGGGTTACTTGACTAAAAGAGGCAGAAATTAAAGAAACTCCACATTACCTAAAAGCTCTCTACTGGAGACTTCACATCTGCCTCTCTTTTTTCTTCTTCCAGATCCTTTATTTATTGCACCATCCTAAATTTTTTTTTTTTCACAAAGAGAATATCCTGAGCAACTTTGGTCTTTGGAAGTGCCTTTCTCAAGACTTAATCTTTAGGGATTTGGAACAAAAAGAAAACATTATTCATCATGTCCTGAAATAACACTTGGATGAGTGCTGGGTCTGGAATTGAATTCTCTATTGTATGTATTGTCTAATGTTCACAGGATGTCCACACTTGCAGTTCCATGAAATCTTTATTTAAAGTGTTTACTTACCTCTTTTTCCAGAGAAAAGGAGGATGGGGAGTGAAGGGAGGATGTCACTTAAAGGTCTTAGAAAAGTGATGCCATTTGGGCCGTTAAATGAGACTTGCTCTTTAAGCACTCTCGGTATTTTTGTTTTAATTTGGGTTTTTTTTGCATGGTGCTGGGAGGGAACCCAGGGCCTTGTACATGCTAGGCAAGTGCTCCACCACTGAGCTATATCCCTAGCCAACTCTTTGATTTCCTAGCACAAGGCATCAAGTTTAGAAGCTTCCAAGTATCAGTTTCTGTAGTTTTAGAAAGGGGAAGGGGACATAATGATTTGTTTTGTGTGTGTGAGGTCATTAGCCCTGTATGGACTAAATGAGACAATACGGCAGCTCTCCCAGCCTGCCGCTGGTATGAAGAAAACCCTGAAAATATTACTTTTCTTTTACTTCATTGCTTTTCAAGGCCAGAGGGTGAGAGATAACTGAACTGAGCTTTAGTGCTTCTTTTGTTTGCCATTTAGTGGTAACTCCTTTAGCTTCCCTTCCTGCACTGGATTTTTAAAAATCCTAGCCACCAGAGCATGGGTGCGGGTTGGGAAAAGCAGAAAATCAAATAAGTCTTATTTCCTATACTCTTAATCCAAATTATAAACTGAGAGGAGATCACAGATATTTGGGAGGGAATGTTTAATGTAGCTAAGTCATTTTCCTACTTCCACTTCTGATGACTAGCTTAGAAGAAGTTTTCTGTAACATCTCACTGTGATTCCTTAAAAAGAATATATATACATATGTGTGTGTATACATATATATGTTATTATTTTTAAATTTATTTTTTGCAGTGTCAGGAATGGAACCCAGGGCTTCACACATGCTAGGCAAGCACTCTACCATTGAGGTATACACCTAACCCATGGTACTTATTTTATCTAAGTCTTAGTACTGGCTAAAGCTGTCCATTTGCTAAGCAACTAGTTTTTGCTTTCATCTGAATAACAGTGAGATCTTGGAACTGAACTTATTTCCCAACACTGGTATAGAGAAGTAGGTTTGGAAAGGATACACAGATCTGGAGCCCTGGGCAGCCTCTTTCTTGAACCACTGAATGTTTTTTACAATAACTTGAGATATAGTTGACATATCATAAATTCTACCTATTCAAAGAAAATAGTATAAAATTCCATTCTTGTTAGTAAATTTACAGAGCTATACAATCATTATCAGAATCTGATTTTAGAACGTTTACATCATTCCCCAAAGATCCTTTCATTTTCCCACCCCCACTCCCAGGCAAACACAAATCTGCTTTCTTTCCTGTATAGATTTGCTATTCTGGACATTTCTCTCAGTACAGTAAAGCACAGTTTTACTTTTTGTGCTCTCTTCTTTCATATAGCATAATGTTTCTGCAGGCATCTATGTTTTAGCATGTATCAGTACCCTATTTTTATTGACAAATGATAATGTATTGTATGGAAAGAATGACCACATTTTGATAATCCATTTACTAGTTGGCAAATATTTAAGTTGTTTCCATTTTTGGCTAATTATGAATAATCCTGTGAACATTTGCGTATCAATTTTCTGTAGGCATGTTTTTGGTTCTTTCAGATATAAATAGGATCTATATATGGAACTGCTGGGTCATATGGTAACTATGTTTAAACATTTGAGGAACTTACTTTTCACAATGGCCATACCTCTGGTCTAATCACATGTGCGCAGGGTGGTCAGGATGACAGTAACTGGTTGACAGGACCCATCCCCACATGAGATGATGTCTCAGAGAAGGAGTCTTGTCGTGAGCTAGGCAAAACCCCCCAAAAGTGTATACTTTGGGATCATTGTCACGGATTCAGCTTTCTGGATCCTCTATGAACTATCTTGATATTTCCAGTGGGTTTATAGGTCATCTCCCCAATACCATTATAGGTCATCTCCCCCAGATTTCTTTTGATTTACCTATGGCCATTCAAAGAAACAAATGAAGTAATTGAATAGTTGACAACATTGAAAACTAAAAGATTTCATATAAAATTCCAGATTCTATACTTCATTTTAAAAATAGACAGATCTAGGCCTACAGCAGGTGGTGGCAGCAGTTCTCCGCAGACAAAGAATAGACTCTGCAGGTTGTTCCAGTCATTGCCACTCATGGTCCCCTGTACATGGTCCTCTGTTCTCATTAGCTTTTCCTTTCTGGATCTGCAAACATTTGCATGTCTATGTTTCCTTGCAGAAGAGCCATGGGTGCCACTGCCTGTCTATAATGTCATCTACCTCTTGTGTCTTACCCAGAGAGTGACTCAACTCAGCACTCTGCTAGATTCTGAGTCAGCTGCGTTCCTGCAGCACTGGGCTCAAAATGACATTTTGCTATTTGGAGTCTGCTCTGTGCATCACAGAAGGTGGCATTGATAAGCCTGGGTGTTTCATGGAAATTATGCTTTGGCCAGACTTAATGAGAATATTCAGTAACTAGAGCACCCTCATGCATGGCGCCTTTTTCTTGGAATTAGAGCAAAGAAATTAATGTTCTGACTGACTTCACTAGAATAACCATCTATGCAAATGAAGAAGATGGTAGAGCAGCTTGCTTGGAATGGGGAGTGGTGGGTGAGGCAGTTTAGAATGTACAAAGAAGGAATCCCAAATGCTCACTTTTTACTTAAGAAAATAAAAGATGTGCAAAACATGTAGAAAACACTATTTTTTTAACTTGAAGAAATCATTTTGTTTTTTTAAAAAATAGGAATACAGTTCGTTATTATTTTCCCTGTTATCAAACAAATACAATTTCATCATTGAAATCTTGGGAAATACCCAAGATAATAAATACCATCCACTACCCAGAGAAAACTACCACTAACACAACAGAGATTCACCATAAGTCTGAGCCCATTGGTTAATAGCAGTGGCACCATCCTGTATCAAATATGTCTTTTATGAATTTTATTTCATTATAAGCATTTTCTCATATCATTACCAATCCTTCATAGATGTGATGATCAATGGCAGCACGGTATTCTGTTCTGTAGGTAACCAGTTGTATGAATCCATTTTCTGTTACCACAACAAAATACCTGAGGCAGACTAACTGTATAAAGAAAAGAGATTGTTTAGCTTACAATTTGGGAGGCTGAAAGTCCAGAATCAGGCAATCTTGTTGCTTTGTCCTTTGGTGAGGGCCTACCAGTGGATAGCACCATGGTGGGAGCATGAGCAATAGGGAAAGGTCACATAACAGCAAGAGAGAGTGCTTTTGTAGCAACTTGCTCCCTCAGGATTTCAGGAATCCCATAGAGCTATCTTAATTGTTTCTAAGGGCACACCCCCAGGGACTTAACTTTCTCCCACTAGGCCCCACCTCTTAAAGGTTCTACCACCTCCCAGTGGTGTCATAGGCTGGCAACAAAGACTTATTAACACATGGGATTTTCGGGGACACTCATCTAAACCACATGTTTGGTCATGGTGTCTCACTTCAGAAGCAGAAGTAACAGCCACACTCCATTCCCTAGAGTAGCTCCCTTTTTATCTGGGAAAGAATCACCCGAAGAAAGAATAATGATGCCACAGTAGAGTTAATATACAAGGGGGAGTTACACATGTTGTGGGGAGAAACTAGAAGCTTCAAGGCAAAAGTGTGCACCAGACATGAGCAGCAGCACCGGCATGGGCACTGAGGGGTCAGAGTGTTCACTTACACTTTAGCCCTAACATATGTTTCCAGACTTGTCATTCTGTGCTTCAGGTACTGCCAGTGAATTTCTCCCAGTTATTCAAATTCAGCTCCATGTTTCATTCTTTGTATACCTTGGCCTTAAGTAGCTCTTCCTTCCTCCTGGTGAACTTACTTACTTACTTACTTACTCATCTTTTTGAGCCCAACTCACACATAACTTCCTTCCTGACATTACATTCCACCTTGGGACAGTCAGTTGCTCCCTCTTTTCTCTTGCCACCTGCTGTGATCTTCATTTATCACACTTGTCCTACCTAGTTTCATTCTAGAATTTTTTAATTTTTTCAATTCTGTCTCTTTTTTTATGCTAATTTATAACTCCTTACCGTCAGAGGCATTGATTGTATCAGTTAGAATTTGGTTTGACTGTGTTTGATGGAAAACCCAAGTAACAGTGGCTTTAATGAGATAGACCTGAGGTTCAGAGGTGGGAAGTCCCCATTGACCTGGTAGCTCTGTGATCTTCATGGACCTTAAACTCCTTCCATATTGCTGCTTCCCCCTCCTCATTTTGTGTCTGTTCCTTATGGTCCAAAGATGACTGCTTAAACTCCATTCATCATATCTGCATCCCAGCCAGAGTATACACCTGCCCTTCAGAGTAGGAACTTGAAACTACACCTCCATTTATGTTCCACTGCAAGTTAGTCTGCTGGTTACATCCAGCTACAGAGGAAACTGGAAAATATCTCTAGTCTGAAAAAGCAGTGTTCTATTCCTAAACACCAGATGAGACTATTAATAGTTTCTGCCATAGTGGAAAACAGAGAGAGATCAAGGATGATTCCTTTTAGGCTGACCGGGCCAGCTGTGGATGGTGGTACCACTCACCAGAAATGGGGAAAAAAACATAACAGTTGGAATAACTGAGCCCCTCTGTATGCGAGACACTGTGTGAGGTGCTTTGGGTACTATATCTAAAACCAACATCTGCAGGTTTTACTTAGGTAAATGATCACCTTTGAAAAAGATGAATCATTTCCAATTTAGAATCAGATCAAAGCTACCTCTTCGCACACTTCCCATGATGGGGAGCTCACTATTTCTCAAGGTAACTTTGCATTGTTGATAGCATTGGTTTTTAGAAAGTCCTGCATTGCTTTGAGTTGAAAACCTTGTTCCTGGGCTGGCAATGGAGTGGAGTAGTTCTAGGCACATATTCTTCAGTTAGATCAATGGTCCTGCTCCCCCAGGGAATTTCTGGCAGTGTCACATATTTGGTCATCATGCCAGGAGGAGGCAGCTGCCCCTGGTATCTAGTAAGTAGAAACCAGAGATGCTGCTGAACAGACAATACATACGTCAACAGGCAGTGACCGTGTGAGCATTTAATAATAGGTGTATGAGAAGCACCCAGGTTTTGGCTTCTTACCATCTCAGCTGCCCCATCCGCTTCCTGGATGTGGAAAGAATATTTACTGCCTGTTTATTTGCTGGCACATGGATGTGATTGGATTAGACTGTAGTCTCTAGTAAGAGGCCCCACTCCAGCTAATGGGTTTGGTCTGAAGCCATTGCTTTAATTAAAAACAAATGATTTGCTTGTACACTCAGGTCTCTTAGAGAAGGGCCCATCTTTGCTTTTTACCTAATCATTTTCACTTTGCAGAATTTTCCCACTGCGCTGTCTCAGCTGATCCTCCCAACAAGCCGGTGCTACAGAGGACCTCCAGTTTCCTTCCCAAACTGTCCTTGTCCCAGGTGCCTCCTTCAGTGTCCATTCTCTTGGCCCAGAGAGCATCCCCTCTTGCCCACATCATTTCTGCAGGCTTGGCTTTCACCTCATAGGGGGCGCTCTAGATCCAGCTGGGGTCTCCTGTGCCATGAAAGACCAAATAAGGATCTGTGTGTCCATATATCTCTCCCCCTGTTTGCGAGAGCTCCTGGCCTTCTTTTTGGAATGTGTCTAGGGAAAACCATTCATGTGTCTGCTTTTCGGTGTGCAGATGCCCAAGGGATGGATAAGCGCCTTACTCAATCATTTCACGTGGAGCCTGTTCAGACTGGCATGAGAGGCAGAGTATAGGGCTGGCTTCCTGGTTATGTGACCCACACAACTGCACAGGGCCCAGGGTACACAGGGCCTTCAGCCTGGTGGAATGCTTTGCAGTCATCATTTTCAAATTCTTAACCACTTAAACATTTTTCATTTGGGGGTTGGGAGTAAGGCTTAGTGGTAGAATACTTGCCTGGCACATGCAAGGCCCTGAGTTTGGTCCCCAGCACCGCAAAAAATAAAAAGTTGTGGGTTTTTTGTGGTTTTTTTCCTTCCCATTTTGCACTGGACTTGCCAATTAGGTAGCTGGTCCTGGGGGGACAGTAAGTAGATGATAATTTTCTACTGGCCATAAAAGGAACAGCCCTTTCCAAGGGCCTCTGCTGCTGCCCTCCCTGTGTTTGTAGCCTTGGTGCCTGGGTCCCCTTGGTCTTCAAGGCTTCTCCTTCCTTGGAACTGTCCTACCATTCCTCAGATTGCTCCCCAAATCCTCCCCTGCTTCCCTGGAACTGCCCTCAGCATTTCTCAGGCTAAGTGCTGCATCTCTTTGCTGCCCTCTCTTGTATGACCGGGTTTTTCTAGGCTCCGTGCCTGGGTCACATTGCTCCCAAAGGCTTTTCCTCTTCCTCAGAACTGGCCCTGAATTCCTTAGAGTGAGTGCTGGGTGTAACATGTGTACTGCAGTGGCCTTCTAAGGACTCAAGTCCTAAAACTTTTTTTTTTTTTTTTAGCTGTTGATGGATCTTTATTTTATTCATTTATTATTTATATGTGGTGCTGAGGATCAAACCCAGTGCCTCATGCATGCTAGGCAAGCACTCTACCACTGAGCTACAGCCCCAGCCCCATCAAGTCCTGAAACTTTTGAAAACAAAAATCTACAAAAGTAGATTTTCTTCCTCCCAAATCACATCACTGAGCTAAAAGGAACCTTTTACCAGAAAAGGTTTGTTGCATGAATAAGTTCCTAGCAGAGATACTTAACAACACTCTTATCTCTCATTCATTAATTCATTCTTTTTATTTTTGCAGTGCTGGGGATGGAATCCAGGGCCTCTCATGGCCACTGAGCTACAACACCCCCAGCTTCACCTTTTTTTTTTTTTTTTTGGTTCTGGGCGTTGAACCCAGTGATGTTCCACCACTGAACTACAAACCCAGCAGTCTTTTTGATTTATTTTTTTGCTTTGAGACATGGTCTTGCAAAGTTGCCCAAGGTGGCTTTAAACTTGGGATTCTCCTGCCTTAAACTTCAGAGTAGCTGGGACTACAGGTGCATGCCACTGTACATAGAAATTTTTCTTTTTGAATCAAAAATGAAAAATATAGTTTTTTTTTTACAAAGACAATTCATTTTCTGTCAAATTAATTATTACATGATAGTTTAATGCAATTTTAAAAGATAGATTAGTGTCCTCTTCGTGTGCCCAGCACTGGGGAAAAGAAAATCTTTGGAAAGAAGGGAGTTCCCAGCTGCCTTGAGAATGCCTGGTACAGGGTTATTTTAGGAAACTACGCCCTATTTTCTTCTCACCCAAACAATAAAAAATAAAACCCCTGGGATGATTCTTCCTTCCTTCCATCCTTCCTTAACCTCTTTTCTGCCTTTTGAAGGAGGCTGTGGAAATTGCAGGGTGTTTTGACTTGGTCAGGGCTGGCTGAATATGAAGCTACAGTGAATTTGGCACTAGATGTAGGGATGAAGAAAGATACTTGCTGCCACTGTAGGTTTGGGGCTTGTCCTCATAGAGGTGATGGCTGAAGAGTAAGGAATGAGTGGAGAAGATCCCTGAGGCAGTAGAGTGACAAGGACAGGGCAGGGCTTGGTGTCACAGAAGCAGGAAGTGCTCTGATCGCAGGTGACTGTGCAGAGCTGGAGGGGAACATGGAAACCCACCTCAAGAGAGGCTCTAAAGAGGAGACCTGGGAAAGCTCTTAGAAATCTTCTGCCCCAACACACGTGTGAGAAAACAAAGCCGAAAGATCACTTAGGAAATTAGTGGAAGATTTGGAACAAAATCAGTGCTTTTCCAATGAAGTATCTTGAAAGGTTCCTTGTACAAGGATCAGATGCCTTGGGGTCTTGATTTTTTGTTTGGAAAATATGTGGATTTTGCTGGGCATGGGGGCATGCATCTGTGATCCTGGCAACTTGGGAGCTGAATCTGTAGGATTACAGGTTCAGGGCTAACCTCAGCAATTCAGCAAGACCTTATTTCAAAGTAAAATAAAAAGGAGTGTAGCTCAGTGGTAGAGGCCCTTGGGTTCAATCCATAGTGACACACATACACACCAAAAAAAAGAAAGAAAGAAAAAGAAAAACAAGTGCTATGGATTTAGCCTTCTGCTTGAGAACTTATGACTTTTATTGTAAAAATAATTTAGTCTCTGCTAAATTATTGAGAGAAATTTGCTGTCTTTGTTAGTGTGTCTCAGTTCTCTTAAAAGCATACTACTTATTGAATATTAAAACCTAACAACTGGTTCTTAACACCTACTTTCCCTTCCCACTTCTTTTAGTTTATCCCCCAAGGGTCTGTTTATTGAAGGCTTGGTCCTCAGGGTGGCACTATTGGGATGTGGTTGAACCTGTAAGAGATGGGGCCTACTGGGAGGTCTTCAGGTTATGGGGCCTTCCATTTTAGGGGATTATGGAACCCCAGACCTTTCTATCTCTCTCTTTCACTTCTTGGCCACAAAGTGGGCATTTTATTCTGCCATTTGCTCCCCACAGTTGCCATCCAGCACCCCTACCAGACGCCTAAAAGTAATGAGCCTGCCTCATCCTGGATTGAAACTTACAAAACTATGAGCCAAAATAAACCTTTTTTTCTTCATAAATTGATCATCTCAGGTATTTGTTATAGTTATTGAAAGCTTACAGAGGATCAATAATAATAGAGGATACAACCTGCTTTCTTTGTTGCCTTCACTAGCAAAGGTTTTGTTACATATTACTCAGCATAGTTTATGTAATGACAAAACTTTTTTTTTTGGTACTGGGGATTGAACTCAGGGGTACTCGACCACTGAGTCATATCCCCAGCCCTATTTTGTGTTTTAGGTAGAGACAGGGTCTCACTGAGTTGCTTAGCGCCTCGCCATTGCTGAGGCTGGCTTTGAACTCGCGATTCTCCTGTCTCAGCCTCTCTAAGTGCTGGGATTACAGGCTTGAGCCACTGCGCCCGGCAACAAAAATATTTTTTATTTATCAACTACAAAAGTAAATTGCGAGTTCAAAGCCAGCCTCAGCAATGGCAAGGCGCTAAGCAACTCAGTGAGACCCTGTCTCTATATAAAACACACAATAGGGCTGGGGATGTGGCTCAGTGGCCGAGTGCCCCTGAGTTCAATCTCCAGTACCAAAAAAAAAAAAAAACAAAACAAAAGTAAATTAGTAGATATGCTTTTCAAATACCACAATCCCTTTCCCATTTCTTCTTTCTTAAGTTGATTTTTGCATTGCTGAGGATGGAAATTCAGGGCCTTGGACATGCAAGCACCTGCTGTACCACCAATGTACATCTCTAGCCTGAGAGCCTTTGTTCCTGGTGATATGCTATATTTGTTTCATGATTTCCATACCTTTGTAACATCCCCTTGACCTTCCTGTCCCGCTCCCCGTGTTAGTTAGGGATGCTTTCAGCTGCTAGTAAAAATCCCCCTGGACAGTGACTTAAGTAAAAAAAAGACATTTCATTTTTTCCCATGCTAACAAGTCTGGAGGGAAAAGATTCCAGGGTTGGTTTAGCAGTTCAGTGATAAGAGGTTTTCTTGGTATTTCCCTGATGATCCCACAATGACTGCCATAGCTCCAAACATCACTACCTCACTTCCTTTCAGGAAGAATGGGACATGTGGGAAAGAATGCTTTTTCTTGTTTTGCTCCTTTGTCAGAGATGAAGAACTTTCCCTGAACCCCACCTCTATTTCCTTGGCCACAGTTGTGTCTCATGGCTACTCCTAGATCAACCACTGGCAAAGACAAACTAGATTACTATACTCAGTGTAGACCAATTAGGATGGATTCTACTTTCCCAGAATGTGTGCAAAATGAGACTTTCATAAATTACTTACCTACTTTATTTAGGCCAAACTCTCTTACTAGAACATAACTTCATGAGGGTGAATATTTTTGTCTTATTTCATTCAACGCTGTATCCCCAATACATAAAACAATGCCAGGAATTCAGTAAATTCATAGAATAAATGAAGAAGAAGGTATGTGGTAGTGAGGTAGGTTGCCAGCAGTGTCACTGCCCTCGATAGCATACAACTCTAGTTTGATGAAGACAGTGCTACCAAGTGACCACTGATCACCAAATCTCTGACCTTGATCCTTATATCTTTTCTCCCAGGGAGTGAGCCATAGCTGGAGACGGCCCTTGTGCCAATGACCCTTCCCAATTCCTCCTATGTCTTAGAAGATAAGATGTGTGAGGGGAACAAGACCACCATGGCCAGCCCCCAGTTGATGCCCCTGGTGGTGGTCCTGAGCAGCATCTCCCTGGTCACAGTGGTACTCAACCTGCTGGTGCTGTATGCTGTGCGGAGTGAGCGGAAGCTGCACACTGTTGGGAACCTGTACATCGTTAGCCTCTCTGTGGCAGACCTGATCGTGGGCGCTGTGGTCATGCCCATGAACATCTTGTACCTCCTCATGACCAAGTGGTCCCTGGGTCGCCCTCTCTGCCTCTTCTGGCTTTCCATGGACTATGTGGCTAGCACGGCATCCATTTTCAGTGTCTTCATCTTATGCATCGATCGCTACCGCTCTGTTCAGCAGCCCCTCAGGTACCTGAAGTATCGCACCAAGACCCGAGCATCGGCCACCATCCTGGGGGCCTGGTTTCTCTCCTTTCTATGGATCATTCCCATCCTAGGTTGGCATCACTTCATGTCCCACACCTCGAGGCGCCGGGAGGATAAGTGTGAGACGGACTTTTATGATGTCACCTGGTTCAAGATCATGACTGCTATCATCAACTTCTACCTGCCCACAGTGCTCATGCTCTGGTTCTATCTGAAGATCTACAAGGCTGTACGGCGACACTGTCAGCACCGGGAGCTCATCAATGGATCCCTTCCTACCTTCTTAGAAATCAAACAGAAGCCAGAGAATCCCAAGGTGGGCACGAAAAAATCAGAGAAGGAGTCTCCCTGGGAGGCTGTGAAAAGGGAGTCAAAAGATGCCAGTGGTGGACCTGTTTTGAAGCCATCATCCCAGGATGCCAAGGAGAGGAAATCTCCAGATTCCTTCAGCCAAGAGGAGGATGGAGAAGCAGCCAAAATCCCCTGCTTCCCACTTGACCTTGTGGAATCACAGACTGTGGCAGAAGGAGATGGCTGGAGCTGTGAAGCTGTGGACGAGAGCCAGAGCCAGCTGAAGACAGAGAGGCAGAGCCTGAACACCCGTCGGATCAGCGAGATGTCAGTGGATCACACGTTAATTGAGAGCCAGTCCATCAGCCGCAGGACAGACTCAGATACCAGCACAGAGCCAGCCCTGGGCAGAGACAAATTGAGAAGCGGGTCCAGCTCAGGCCTGGACTACATCAAGTTCACGTGGAAGATGCTCCGCTCCCATTCCAGACAGTACGTGTCTGGTTTGCATGTGAACCGCGAAAGGAAGGCTGCCAAACAGTTGGGTTTCATCATGGCGGCCTTTATCCTTTGCTGGATTCCCTACTTCATTTTCTTTATGGTCATCGCCTTCTGTAAGAGCTGCTGCAACGAACATGTGCACATGTTCACCATCTGGCTGGGCTACATCAACTCCACGCTGAACCCCCTCATCTACCCCTTGTGCAATGAGAACTTCAAGAAAACGTTCAAGAAAATTCTTCACATTCGCTCCTAAAGGAGGCACCAAGAGATTTCTGCAAAATGATACTTGATGTCCAAGAAGGAGATGGAGGAGGAAAGCCTGGGCATCCTCACGCACCTGAGCTTTCTGGAAAGGATTTGAAATCACAGTCTTAGGGGCTGCATTGTGTGGAAAAGTTCTCGGGTACTGTGGAAAGAATAGCAGCTGGTCGTGGTCAGTGCAAAGATTGTACTTGGAGTAAAAAGGAGAATATTTTCAAGAGAACAAGACCTGGGTGGAGCTGTCCTCCCTCTGGGGGGAAAAGTGGGAGCCTCTGACTCTCATTGTAATTTGAGTTTTCAGACTGGAATTAATTGGCAACTAAAGGGATACTGGATAGAGATCCACCGGAGAGTTAGGACTCTGCTGCAACAGAGCTAGAGGTCTGTGCAGAGACATGCAAATAGCTGCTGCCCTCTTCCAGGGATCACCTGGAGAGGCATGACAGCTATTTCCCTGCTGCCACTTCTCAGAACACCTCTCTTCTGAGCCCCTTGTACAGCTTTCTCCAGAACCAAGGCCTGATCCACACTGGAGATTCTGCCTTACTCTTTCTTACTCACACACGTCTTAGAGTTGATAGGAAATTATGCAGCTTGCCTGTCCGTCATTTTCAACCCCAAATTCCATCTGGCTCTTAAAAACATGATGACAAAAGCTGCCCTCAAAAGAAAGAGAAAGGAAATGTTCTGGATTGTGTGTTAGAAGCAAAACAAGAGAGTAAGAAAGCCATACTTCTTGAGGGATGGACCAGGATTACCTCATGGAAGTCCCATGATACCACAACAGAAGGGTGGCCTTACAAGTTCCAGTTCTCAGAGGAGCAAATGGAGGTGTATCAAGGTGAAATGAGGTGCCCAAGACCACATAGCTAGCTATGTGAGACAGTTAGAATGAAAAACCCTGGCGGGGGGGGGGGTTCCAGTTCATTTTAACACATTTTTTCCCAAAAGCAAAAATGCATCCTGTTAAGTACACACACACACACACACACACACACACACTCAAAAACACACACATGATATTCCCAAGAGTGGTGACAATTTCCAAAATAATATGTTGAGAAGAAGAACAGCTGACATGGAACACATCTGTGGCCGCAAATGACTCTTTGAAGGGACTGTGCATTTTTTTAAATCTATGAGACCAAAAGTTATCACGTTCTTTTATACTTACGTGTGTTAACTAAAAATTATCAAAGGTGTGGGAACATACAGTTATATTTAATGTTTATGTTGCAGTCTGGTTGTGATTTGTATTTTAAAATTATGCTAAAGCTTAATATGTGTAACAAATGGGGATGCCTGTACGAGCTGGTCTTTTGTGTCTTGTGTTCCTGTTTGCATGATCCATTAAAATGTTTACCTACCTAAAATACGATGTTTGAAAGGATACTGTAATGTGATTTATTTATTTATTTCTACCTTTCTGAGTATGTTGAACTGAGAAAATGTATTGAAATGTATTGTGGAATGTTACAAGACTTGATAGAGGATTTCTGGTCAACATTTGTGAATGTCTTTCAAAAAGGACTTATACGTTTTATAAAAGGTTTCATTCTCACTCTGCTTGCTTCCTGGAATATTGTTCTTGCTCAGGATTGTGGGAGCTTCAGAGATTTTGTTCCTGGTTTCAGAAGCTGCAACAGGTCCACTTCCACCTTATAAATCATTTTCCAGAAGACTTGTGAGAGAGACAGATGAGATTGCTCCCCAAGGTCCTCTGGAGCAGAGAACACGTAAAAGGAACACTCCACATAGATAAGTGGCTAAGTGCCCATTATTTATGATGAAGAACAATCCAGACAGCCAGTGGAAAGACATGCTTAGGAGCTTTGATTTGGGGTCAGAGAGACCTGGATTTGAGTCTGATGAACAAAAAAGGGTCAATAAATACATATGGTCAGAATAAAGAAACAAGTTCCATGCATTATTATTTGCAGTGTCTCTCATGCTTGCATAGTGTCTGGCATACAGAGGACATTCATATAAATTTTAAAAACACATTGAGCACGTGCCAGGTGCCAGACTTTGTGCTTTACTGTAACTTTTACAATATCCTCATGAGTGGCATTTCCTTGTTATATACACAGGAAAACCTAAGCTCTTTCTACTCCTGTCTGAAACATTGAATCCGTTTTTAAATTCATGAAAGGCATTGGACTATGGCATAGAGATAACTCAGCCCAAGCCTATTAGGAAAGTAGCTGATGGATTACACATGAAACCAGACTTTCTGTCTTAAATATTAAAATAAATACCTGCTGGGAGAAAGTCATTATAGAGAATTTGATTGTTACTAATAGTCTTGCAGACTCAGAAACTCCTTTCTGATTCTTTTCATGGACTTAAGCATGATCAACTTCAAAACAATTCTTTGATCAATTTGTCAAATTTACAATTTACCAAACATTGGCTACTTTATATGTTTTAACGATATGTTAGTCTGCTTTTCATTACTATAACAGAATAACTGAGACAGGCTGCTTTCTAGATTAAAGATTTTTATGGTGACTCATAAACCTCTGGAGGTACAAGGTCCAAACTGCATGTCATAAATTCTGATGCAGAGCATCACATCATGGTGGGTGAAAAGGAGAAAGCATAGAGTGAGGAAATTCCCTCTAGAATGCTACCATTGACCTCTATTACTGTCTAGGACTATCAGTTTAGAAATCCAAAACTGGGAGTAAAGAATCATCCTATGTCCACTTCTCCAATCAGCTTTGGTGTGGGGTGGGGGGAGTGGAGGCTAGGGTGGTGAAGGCCTTTGTGGCACACATATGTGGTTACAAAATGGCTGGAGACAGTTCACAGAGAAGTGGGAATCACTGCATCCTGGGCAGAAACTCCAAAATGTGCTTATTATAACTCAAAGCCCAGCAGGGAAACAAAGGTACAAAGAACTAACTTTAACCCAGGCTTATGTATGCTCAATTCAGCAAAGCCTAGAAGGGGATATCAACCATATTTTCTGATGGTGTTACCCTGGAGCAGAGGTCTGCCACAAAACTGAGGTAGTCATGGAGATCCCCTCTTCACTCTGATTCTTGCAGTCATGCCAGAAAGATTTCAGACATGTTGCTCAGAGTAACAGACATGAGTTTATTAGAAGGGATAGGATAAAGGAAAAAGAGACACTCTCAAGGAACAGAGTGGGTCCTCTTAGGAGAAGGACAGTGTGCCCCTTCTGCCCTCCAGTTTTATTGGGGGTCCCAAGGAAGTTTCCAGAGAGTCCCACCCAGGTTCACCTTTTTTAATTTTGACTGACAGCAGGCTGACATCAGATTCTCAAGTCCCCACTGCACAAGACAACTCTAGGTTACTTTGGCCTGTGATGACAGGTTCTAATTAAACCCTGTTCTTACAGATTTTAGGGTTAAGGGAAATTTTCTTTATTTGCCTGAGGTCTGGGATCTGGTCTGTGTGGAGGGTCACCAAATTCTCCCCCTTCAGGGTAACTTGTGTTCTCACTGGTACTTTGGGTCTGCATTTCTCCTGTAGGTAACAGGTAGTTTGCTAAGGAATGTAACATGTTATCAACTTAAGCTAGTCAGGGCTGCAGATAATTTTTTTTTAAAGAGAAAGCATGTGGGGGTCAGCACAGTGGGCCCAGTTTTAGAATTATTCTCTTAACCTCTTGTTACCACGACTCATGTCTATCCATTCCCTTCAATAGGAGGTGACAGTCCTGATTGTTTCTGTGTGTGTGTGTGTGTTTTGCTATGTTACCCAGGCTAGCTTCAAATTCTTGGGCTCAAGAGATCCTCCTCCAACAGCCTCTGGAGTAGTTAGTATTATAGGCCACCACACCCAGCTCTGTCAAAACAAATGGATTACTATCCTGGTCCAAAAGCCCTTTAACTTCTTGGCAAGCTGTTTAAATTTTCCTGGTCTCTGTTCTTTCACATGTAAAATGGAGATGATAAAACATCAACCTTGGAGGACTAGAGATGTAAAACCCAGAAAACATGATAGTGATACAGGATGGTTACTGGTAACGAGTTCTGCTTATTCACATGTTGAAGTTTGAACATTAGAGAAGCATGCTGAGGCAAGCATATAAAGCAGGGTTTATTTAAAAAGGGGTAACATAGACTTCTCCCAGGCGGGAGAAGGGGGCCATAGCTGGTATCCTGGTATCCCAAGAAGTACAGGTTTTTTGCCTTTTTATATGTCCTAGGCTTCCTTTGTTCTCCTGCTCTCTTCCCCTAATCTTTCTCCTTCCTGTGTACTGTGACTAGGCCCAGGAGATGCTCTGTGGTTTGGCCAAAAGGTGAAAAGCAGATGGACAGGGGGAGGGCCCAGGTGGAGTGATTTCGAAAGGGGGTGTAATTAACAACTCTCTGTAGGGAGGGACAATCCCTGGGACAGGTTACCTTAGCAACAGGTTGGAACTGGAGCAAGTTATCTTGATAAGGATGGAGGAAGGGCTCTGAAGGTATTAGCATTTCAATACCTCTCCAACTTCCCAGACCCAAACTGGCCTTCTTGATCGCCTGATTCAGTTTACTTATCTACACTGACTGCCTAATTCTGACTTCAATAGATAATAAATAGTAGTCATTGTTCTCATTATTGTGAGTCTATAGAAAGCCAGATTGAGAAATGTATCATATTCACAGTCCTACCTTCAACATCTATCCAGTGCTTCATAGCATATACTCAACAAATAATTTAGAACGAATAACTTTATCCCAATGACAGCAGTGTGCTCGAAAAATAATGACTGATTTCCAAAAGAGCAGGTTGGTTATTTGTCAACCTTCACTGAAGTTTACATATTAAAATTTTCATCTCCTTTGTTTTCACATCTGCCTCTCAAATGGTCCCTGTACTACTAGTTTGAGGCAGGCCATCACCGCCTGGCCTGGGAAATGCCAGAGGGGATGATGATTTCTGTCATCCTCTGAAATCAAGAGAGGCTGCGGATCTTATTTTTTTTTGTAAGAGGCTGACTGGCACACAGACATTCCCGTAGCCCAGGGAGTCCCCTGGGCACCACGCTCAGCCAGGGACCTCGCCCACATCCTGACGCCCCGCCTTCCCCACGACTCAAGCTCCTCCCATCTAAGCAGGTGCTAGGGGCGCATTTCCCCGAGCTAGCTCAGCGTTCTATGCGCATGCGAGTCAATCTCTCCCTCTCCCGCTTAGCTGGGGGCGGGGCCACGCGCGTCATCCGGGCGCGCGCTGAGGGCGACGCTGGGGTTGCCGGAAGTTGAGCGGCGGTAAGTAAGCCGCAGCTGCTGAGGGAGGAGTGGGCTGTCGCGGGGTCGGTTTTGGAGTCCTGAAAAGTAGAGGCGACCTCGGCGGTGAGCGTGAGGGGCACTGCGGGTTTCAGAATCCACCTGCGCCCGCCTCAGGGCAGTTCTTCCACCTTCGAGGAGTTACTGATAACGCCTGTCGCCCTCTCTCTTCAGCCACGTCCCCTCACACTGGTTCAGTCCGGGGTCTTCTGGCTAAGAAACTTCTGCTTATTTCCCTAGTCGGTCCCCCTTCTGTCTTCGGGCACGGAGTGCTCAGAATCCCGTGTTACAACGCGGGAGCCGGGACATCTGGGTTCTCGTCCTGGCTTTGCCCAAATTTGCTCTGTGACTCTGGACTTTTCTCCCCTTTCTGCCCTTTTCTGAGGTGGGAGCAATAATACATTATTTGTTAAGTGAAGTTATACTAAGTCTACTCTAAATGCTTTTTTCTTTTTTTTTTCTCCTCCCACCCCCTTTTTTTTGCGATACAGGGGATGGAACCCAGGGCCTGGCACGTGCTAGGCAAGTGCTCTACCACTGAGCTACATCCCTGAACCTCTAAAGGCTTTTTTAAACTAAGGTTCTCGATTCCTCGGTTTGGTCCCGAGTTCACAAACCAATGCTTAAGAGGAATCAGTCAGGTAAGGTAAATGTAGGTGTAAGAAAATTCCTTTGTGAGAAATAAAGTCAAGCTTTTATTTTTACTGAATCGAATCTTATAAGCACGGTACTTACATGTAGGATGATAATGGAGAAATGAAATTAAGGCCACGGTGCATTTGTACATATATGTAATCTCATTTTTTAACACTGACCACTGATATATTTATTCATTCTTTGAATCTTTGGCAACTAATTCAGTTTCTTATAAAGCTGTGCCTCTGTACCCATGTGTATCTGTGACTGCAGTTTGGGACCTCTCTGTCCTAGGCTTCCTTTCCTATTGGCTACTTAGGTTTTTTTCCATTACATCCTTACCTCCTGGTTGATTTCTTCAGTGACAAAAAGCTCACTACTTCTAATCACTTCCGTTTGGTGGTTCGTAAAGCTGTGAGCCCACATACACTATTTTTTGATGGTGATGGCAGTGCTTGTCAGTGAATACATTTTTAAGGAGTGGTAGATAGTTCAGATCCTGATTGCTGCTACAAAAAAAAAGCAAGCACGCTAACGGGGTAGAGGGAAACTTAGGGAACACCAAGGGAGCTTTTTTATTTTAACTTATATATTTTTCTTGAGGGAGTTTTTAAAAGCTAGCTGGACAGGCATGAGTTTCCAAGGGGGTGACATTGTAGCTAACGTCTGAATGATGAAAAGGCCAGTTTTGTAAAAACTCATCTTGCCATATTGTCCCTTATTCCCTGACTCTGCACTCCAGTCTTATTAAACTGCTTGCCTATAGCTCTGTGCTCCTGTTGTTCCTGCTGCCCAGAATGTTTCCCCTCCTCCTTCTGTTTTTTCTTGGCCAATTCCTATATGCTTTCATGTGACATGATTTTGAAACCCTTTAAGGAACTGAGTACTGAGCTCTCTATTATTCAACCACAGCCATGTGAAGCTGTTCTTGGCCAACTTTTCATTCTAGAGAATAAACATAAATGTTTGTTGAGCCTGCTGTGTGCCTGGCACTGAACTGCAAATTCAGAATGCAAAATTGAGTAAGATATACATTCCTGTCTTCAAAGAGTTTACTTTTTAAAAACTCTAGCATGAAGCTTATTGTAGAGGTTTGGTGGAGGAGGATTTGGGGTGTTTGTAAGTCAGGCTGAGACATCAGAAAGTTTATGTGAGGAGTTGCTGCTTTATCACATTCCAAAGAATAAGCAGGCTGTGCCAGATAAAGAGGGGTAGGAAGTGGCATGAACCAAGGGCTGTAAGTATACTTCATGGCCTGTGAGTGGTTCATCAGAGTGGCAGCGTAGAGTTGTAGGATGAGAGGTGACTACAGAGATAAGTGGGAGCCACATCGTGAGAGCCTTGTAGGCAATAGCATCTTAACATCATGGGTTTTGGCATCAGATGTCTATATCCCAGTGCTAGCTTTGCCATTGAACTAGTTTTGTGGCCTTGGGTATGTCACTTCCTTTCTAAGCTTTAGTTTGCTCATCTATGAAAAGGGGAAGAAGGGGATTTGGAGTGTTGCTCAGTGGTACAGCATTTGCCTAGCATGCACAAAGCCTTGGGTTAGATTTCTAGTACTGTCAAATAAAAGGGGGATGAGTGAGTGGGAAATATAAAAATTATAAATTAAATGAGCTGGTGTGTTACCCACTTAGTCAGTAGAAGATGGATGTTTAATAAAAAATAGCAGTTAATATTGTCAGACTAAGAAGTTTAGGTGTCATTTTTAAAGTGTGGGAGTAGAGGTCAGGGCACTAAAGATGTAAGCAAGGGTGTTATGCTCTCATCAGTTTTAAATTACTTAGGCAGTAATGTGGGTGCACTGCATAGGGTATGACTAGTAGGGGACCATTCAGGGTACGTTGCAGTGGCCCAGGTCATCCACCATCATCCCCAGAAGTTAAGCCAAGTAATGGCTCCCCCCTTTCTTTCTGTACTCTGATCTTCCCACCTTTGTCCACTGTCATGAGGGCCTGATTATATAATCAAAGGAGAATAAATAGTACATATTTCTATGTCCATGGCTGATAGGGTAGTACCTGTTTGCCAGTCCAGGTCCAGAATGATCACCTTTGGGATTTTCTCATACTTTGTTCTTCTGGGTCATCATCCTTTGAACTTGTTTGGGTTTGTCAATCTGTTTTCCAGCGTGTGTAAGTCCTCTTCCTCAAGGAGTCCTCGAGGCAGGGCAGGAGTTGCCTTTTCTTGGGGAAACCCTAGGCCCTGCCAGCTACATTATAGACACATGCTCTTGATGCTACCATTGGCCAGCCTGGCCCCTGGTGCTTCCCATGTGTCCTCAGCTTTCTCACTCATTTCCTAGTGTGTCTTCTCCTTCATTCCTCTCCTGCACCTCCAGCCTTGCCTTTTGCTTCCCTAAGTTGTAGCCTTAATGAAGGCTCTCTGATGTCTTCTGTCCTTTTCAGCTTTTCTCCAGCCTTCAAATTAGTGAAAGAAAGAGTGCTTATTTTGGGGCTAACTCCTCTCCTTGTACTGGCCACCCCATACCCTTTGCCTCAGGGACCTGGTTCTTGCATTTGTGAATTTTCTTTCCTGTTTACCATCTTCCCATTTAAGTATTCTTAGTTTTTATCTTACCTTAGAAAGAAGCAACATCTCCTCTGATTTACACCTGCCTATCTTCCCAGGCGTGTTTCTTGGAAGAGTATTCTAGAATTGCCATCTCTGCTTCCTCAGATCATTTGCTGAGATCCTGTTTCTGTGCCACGACCTCACCAATACTGCCCTCCCCAGAGTTTCCAGAACCCCTGAGCACTTTTCTTTCTTGGCTTTTGACTTCTTGGCACATTTGTCATTGCTGCTACTGCCCTTGCTGTAGGAAAACCTGTCCTACTTTTTATTGTCTGTTTCCCTCTCAGTTTTCATTGTGGTCTCTTTCCCTTAAATGGCGTTTTCCTCTAAGCTCTGCCCACTACTTGGTTCTCATCCATGGTTTTAGTGCTCATTTATGTGCCCATGACCCCTGCTCTGTATCTTGAGCTCAGTCTCTCCTGAGTGCCCTCCTCAAACTCAAGTCCAAAACCAAGCTCATCATTTTTCCTCCAGACCTGCCATTCTCTCTTTATCCTTTAATCTTTCCCATTCCTCTCCTGTTTAGGCTTCTAATACAGAACCCTGGGCACCATCTTGGACTCTTCCTTTTGTGCTGTTCTTTGTCCTCTCCCTTCCAGCCCAGGCAGGAGTTAGAGTTCTGCCCATTCCACTTTCTTCATACCTCCTGCCACCTCTTCTCCATTTCCGCCCTCTGCCTTCGTGCAGGCCCTCCTCACCCTGCCTGTATTTCTGTCCTGTCTCCCAGCTGGGTGCTGTGCCTCAGGGGTCTGGCCCTCACTGGTGTTGCAGCATCCTTCTGAAATGCACATTTTTACTGAAATACAGATCTATCACTTTTCCCTTTTCCTTTAAGTCTCATCTGGATGTAGTTTTTGCCTACTTTTTTGGCGTGGTTTCCAGCTACTTTGCCACACATACCTCTCCTTGCTTCCATATGGGACTCGTTCATATTTTCTCAAATGTACCGTTTGGTTTCATTCATTCTTAGCTTCATCATCATTAAGTATTTGCTAGGTACCTACGAGGTGCTAGGACTGAGTCAAATGCTGGGAGAACAATGAGGAATGGGGGAAAATGAAAACCCATCATAGTCCCTTTCTCATAGAGCTTTGATTCTACTCGGGAGGACTGACATTGAAAATGTGTAAAATAATTGCTTACGTGCCCTGGAGGTGAGGTACAGAGTGCTCTTGGAGGATATGTGTAGGAGGTGAGGCAGTCAGGAAAGTCCTCCCTTAGAGGCATAGTTCAGCCGAGATTTGAAGGAAGAAAAGAAATGGACTAGGTGGTGGGTATGAGGAGGTGGAGAAGAACATCCCACACTTGTGCAGAAGCAGTGGGATATTTCTGGAATTGAGGATGTGGAGCTCTGAGCTTCCTTCCACCTATGGCCTTCCTCATCTACTATCCTTGCCTAGAGCTGCTGCCATCTGCCCCCCCTCCCATCAAGGAGGCACTTGGAAGTTGTATTATTTTTACTTTGGTGACAGTAACCAGAGGGCATCACTATGTTTATTGAGAGAGAACCACCCCTGCTAAATAGTTTGCAGTATGCAGGCTTGAAACAGAAAAGAATTGTCTCCCTGAACATGCCAGTAGGACCCTGTTGAGAATCCACTGCTAGGCTGCAAGGCCTTGGCTCAAGGGTTTCTGTGGGAAGCCACCTAATGTTCTAATTTAGATGTCCTTCCTTTCCCCTGCTCAATACCCTGTGTAGACCACACACTGTACTCTGTGGTACTTGTTTTATTCTCAAGTTGTCTTTCCATTTGTGTCTTGCCTTCAAAACTATTAGCTTTTTAAAGGTAGGGGCCATAGCTTTTTTGCCATGGGATCCTGAATTATAGCACAGGGACCAGTAGATAATATAAATGTTTACCAGAGGAATAACTAAATGGTTACTACAATATCTTTGATACAAGTTTTGATGGTATGAGCTCTGATATTTTAGTACCTCATATGTGTATGGAGCATGTGTTTCCTAATTGAATTCTCACAGTAATTCTGCATGGTAGGTAGCATCCTGGTGTGCAGATGAGAAGAAAGACTTCAGAGAAGCCTCTGAAGTTAAATGACTCAGAGAAGTTAAATAACTTAGCTAAAAAGTAGCAGAGATAGGATTTGAATTTGGATCTCTGGCCTGTGCCCTTCTCATTCTAGCATTCTGCCTTTATTGTATCAGACTACATTGTTGTCCAGTTGTTTTCTTGAACTTAGATTTGAGGCCCTATATTTTACCTCCCCTTGTCGTGCTGAGGATGGAACCCAGTGCATTGCACAAGCTAAGCAGATGCTCTACCACTGAGCTGCACTCCCAGTGCTATAATTTTTGATGTTGTTAAAATAGTGCTGCCACTCCAGCTGGTCAGAATTTTTTTTAAATTGTGAACTTTAGTCATCTTTTGCATTGTCTAATTCTTTCTGCTTTGTGTCTTACGTGGAATTAATACACAAATCTATATCATCATCCAAGTCAGTGGTAAAATGTATAAGAATGTCCTATTGAATATATAGGGTTAAGCATCCCTGATTCAAAATCTGAAATGATCTAAAGCAAAAGCTATTTGAATGCTGACAAGGTGGTACAGATGGCAGCTTCCATACCTGACTTCATGTGATGGGTTTCAATCAAAAGGCAGCCACACTAAAAATACTGTGAATGAGATGCATAAGAAACAAATGACTTTGTGTTTAGACTTGGGGGCATCCTTGTTATCTTGCAGATATCCCAAAATCAGAAAAAATATGAAACTTCTGGTCCCAAGCATTTTGCATAAAGGATCCTCAGTCTATATTCATGGGTTTCCCTCACTGTTAGTTCTTCCCACAGGATTCAGCACACATGAAATGGTAGATGTTGATGACTGTTCTTGTGGACAAATGAAATAGAAATAAAGTGGACAGGACCAAAGACTGAGCCAAAGATATAAATTTACTCTTTAAATATAAATTCATGGGCTGGGATTGTAGCTCAGCGGTAGAGCGCTTGCCTCGCATGCGTGAGGCCCTGGGTTCGATCCTCAGCACCATATACAAAAAAGTGCAATAAAATAAAGACATTGTGTCCATCTACAACTAAAAAAAAATTTTAAACAATAAAAAAAATATAAATTCACTATTCACTCCTTATAATTATCAATTCATTTCACAAACAGATCTTTTTATAGGATTATTTTACCAGTTCTTAATCCTCTGATTTTCTCAATATTCAATTCCTAGATCTTCGTCTTGTCTATGGAGGATTTCTGGAGCAGTCTTGGGACATTTTTGAGGTTCATATAGCCTATGTCTATTATTTCTCCCTGATCAAGGCAGAAATGCAGTTATTCTGTTTTGACTTTTTTTTTTTTTTTTTTTTAAGAGAAACCATATTAGCCTCATGTAGTGACTTAGGGCTGCTTCATGCACAAGAGGCCACATCAAAGTGAGTGTCATTTGTGTCATAGGCATCAGGGCTGTGTTTTTGCAATAACAAATTTTATGGCAGACAAGGATAAAATGTCTTGAGCTAACCTGACGTGTTACAATACTCCTCTAGTTACAGGAAGTAAAATGTCTGGAGGGAGTCATACCGTTTTCTGATTGTACTGATGTTCCCTGTGGACTATAATGGGTCCAAATGGTACCTTTCCTGTGAGCAAAATCTCTGTCCAGTGGCCTGTGAAACCCATTCTTATTCAATATGATATTGAAAGTTTGAAATAAGGTGTTTGCTAGGCCCAGTTTTTCAGTACCTCTCCTATTTGTTAGAATTCTTTAATTTGAAGTTTCTATAAAGATTTTACTATGCATAAAGGAAAGAGGGGGCTCAGTCCTTCTTGGGACCGCTCTTCTCATGGCAGCCAGCACATTTCTCAGCAGTTCTTGCTGTTTCTAGTTGTGAGTGTTTGTCGCCACCTTCTTTCTTGGTGAACTCAAGGATCTAGTTGTCCTTGGAGATGTTGAGCAGCTCCATGGCACAACATGCCCATGGAGCAAATCCACACACTTCTTGGATCCTCTCTTGCCCTGAATGAGCTTGTGTTTGATGAGGTTCCTTTGAGGGTGGTGTGTCTTGGCTTGTTCACCATCTAGGTCACTGTGTGGCTCTTGTTGAGGACACTGTTGGGGGTGGTGGAGTAAGGCCTTAGGATTCTTCACAGATCACAAGAAATGAAAACCACAGATACAGTCTTTCAGAAGTGATCTTTCATATCAGACAACTTTTAGGAAGTCACAAATTTTAGGTGTTTGTTGGTGGAAGGGCCCCAAAGCAATTCTGGTGAATCCAGGTGTCTGTCCTTCATACACAGAAAGGACCAAAGTAATTCCATGGATAGGTGGAGGTAACAAAAAGGACTCAAAAGCAGACATGCCACCCTCCTTCCTTGTGTTGCTTTTTTCCCTGCCTTGGCCCCACATTTTCTTGGCTGCTACTCACTTGGGGCTTGCCACGCTACACAGCGCTGGCACCCAGTGCACCCTTCTCAAACACTGAGGCCACAGGAGACCAGGTCACAGGTGAAGAGCTAGGTGGGGGCAACAGAGGAAAGCAGTCCAGAAGTACCTGGGTGCCTGTTCCCCTGACTGACCTATGGAGGAGCAGATGTCAGTTCTATAGGGCTGGAGGTGACTTAGTGGGAGGCAAGGGTGACTACCCATCCTTTGTAGCAACTTTCCTGATGGCTAGCATGATTGCCTGTTACCCCAGAAGTCACCTGACAGCACAGTCACACAGAAAACCACTTTGGGGTCTTGGTGTCTTCTGGACGCATTTATTTGGCTTATGAACTTGAAGAGGAAGGAGGCTAGAAGAGGAGGCTCTTTAAACCTCCTTCATTAGCAGATTTGCAATGGTTTCCAAAGCTGTGGAAGCTGTAGAGGTGCCATTTGTCTACAGAATGTGCATTGTTGCCCTGTATAGAAGCACCTTGTCCCCACCGTCCCTCTGCTTTTTACACACAAGCAGCTGAGGACACTGTGTGTGTCAGCAGGCCTTGGGGCATATGGTTTGGTGCTTATTTTAATGGCTGCCTGAGCTCATGGCTCTTCAGCTGGGAAAATGAGGCCAGAAGCCTGCTCTCTTTGCTCCATTTGGGCCCAGAGAAGGTACTTCAAGGCCAAATTGCCGCTATTCTGGCACTTCAGCTAAGTGAATGGCCCCACATGGTCCCAGAGAAATTGAATACAGAGTGCTCCTGACCCCTGGAACTTGCTTCTTTGGCCTTCTCTTTGAGCACCTGCCGCCAGCAATGGGGGGCCATGTTTTAATGCATTGTCTGCTGTTTGCAGCACCCCTTTTAGGGAGGAGCAATTTCAGGCATGTATCAGGCAGAAGTTTTCATAGAGAACACTGGGAAGGGGAGCCATGTTTGTTGGCTGCTAAGGGGGAGTGACAAGAAAAATGAATAGCAGCTACCCTTTGTCGACTGCCTGCTGTGTGCTAGGCACTATAGTCAAGGGTTCTCCGTGAGCCCTTCTAGTGCCATTCTGGGTTGGGGACAACTTCATATTTGACGGTGAGCAAATGAAGGCGGGGGAGAGGGACAGAGGGAGATGCAGGACCTGGTCCAGGCTTCTCAGCCAGCAAGAAATAGAGCTGGAATCCACATTTGTCTTTCAGTGATTCAAGACCAGATTTCCGCCCTTCATATGGTACCTCTGTTTTTAGTGTTTTTTTCTTTAACCCTTAAAAATTCCCTTGCTCTCCCAATACAGATAATAACTCCAAAACACAGGAAAATTATAGTGAGAGAATTCTCAGCATGGGAGGTTGATCTGTTTATCTGCTGTATCTCTGAGGGTCCAGTTTCCCTAAAGACAAGGCTTTTTGTCTTTGGTTTTTCCCTGTCTGATTGTTGTTTATTCTCTACCACTCTGACTTCTTCATTTCTAACAGTCCTACACTGGCTTGATATTTGCTGTGGCCAATCCTATTAGACCCCCACGGTGGGAGAGTGGTTGGACTACCTCACCCCAGGAAACACTTCTGCTTCAATTAATTTTATAAACAGCTGAGCCAAAATACTTCTATCTTCAGCATCGTCAATAAGAAAATGCCAGAAAACGTTATAGAAATGATATTTCACAGAGGTTCCTAATTTATAACAATGAATTTCTTTTTACCAAAGCTACATTTAAGTAGGTCATCTGTTGGCTGTCGAGTGAATACAGCACCTGAAGATTCTTTGTAGAATTGTTTTAGCTTGAACATAGGGATTTTTGTTCTGCTTTTTAATTCAGGTGTAACATACCTATAGTAAAGGGTACTCATCTAAAGTATATCACTCGTGGTTTTCTACATAGGTATATGCCTTGTAAGCAACACCCAGCTCAAGTTCTAGAATTCTCCAACTCCCAGAAAGCTTTCTGACTCCCTTTCTTTGTCAGCTGCCCCGCCCCACCCTGAAAGTGTGTTCTAGCTTGTCACATTGCCTGTTGTAGCATAAAGCTGTGTGCCCAGGTGCTAAAATTATTCTCAATATTTTTATTTGTTTATTTTGTGGTACCAGGGTTTGAATCCACAGATGCACTTCCACTGATCTATTCCTCTAGCTCTTTTTATTTTTATTTATTTTTAACTTTTTTTTTTTTTTTGGTACTAGGGATGAACCCAGAGGTACTTAAGCACTGAGCTATATCCCCAGCCCTTTATATTGTTTATTTTGTGACAGGGTCTCCCCGTGTTGCTGAGGCTTACATCACTTGGAATCCTTCTGCCTTAGCTTCCTCAAGTCACCAAGATTACAGGTGTGCACCACTGCACCTGGCCTTAATATTTTATTTTGCAGCAGTTTCAAACCTAGAAGAAAAATAAGATATTCCGTTTGCCCCTCTCCAGGAACTCCGATCACATCTTATCCCAATAATATCCCTTGAGTCTGAGCTTCATCCCAGGATCATGCATTTTCCCAAGCTGTCATGTCTTCTGTCCTTCTGTATAGGACAGCTCCTTATCTTGACTTCTTAGATCCTGACACTTTAGAAGCTTAATAACCAGTCCCCAGTAATTTCATAGAATGGTTTTCAGGTTGCATTTTTCTGATGAGACTCAGATTTGATGCTATGTTCTTTTTGTCATTTTATGTCAGCACACAATGTTTATTTGTCCCTTTACTGCTGATGTTAACATTAATCTTCATGAAGGTGATGTTTCATTTTGTTGCAGGAACCCAGGGCCTCACATGCTAGCGTGTGGTCTGCCACTGAGCTACACCTCCAGCCCTAGGTGGTGTCTCAATGACCAGATTTTGTCACTCATGTCACTTTTTTCCTCTTTTGAAATTGATGACCTTTCCTTCCTCCCTCCCTCCCTCCCTCCCTCCCTCCCTTCCTTCCTTTCTTCTCCTTCTTCTCTGTTGGGAATCAAATTCAGAGTATCAGGCTTGCTAGGTGGGGCTCTGTCACTGAGCCACACCCCCAGACTCTTGCTTGTTTTTGTAGAGAGCTGCTCTGCAACTGTGAAGATATGCTCTTAACTCACACAGCCACAGGAGCACTTTCAGAGAGATTTATTTTTGTATATGGTGGGATCAGGTTTTATTTAAACTGCTTTGTGCATCCGTTTTCAGTCCTCTAAGATCTGAGATCCTCTAAGATCTAGTCCTAAAAAAAAAAAAATAGGTTTAGAATCCTTCTGGGTCGTGTGACTCATCTCCATTTGTCCTTCAGGGTTTCTTATTTCATTCTCTGAACTCCACAGCAGTGAGCTTCTGGAATTTGTCCTGCCGGTTATGGAAGCTGGGCTTTTTTCCTTCTCTTCTCTGGGGTGAAGACACCCAGGAAGTGTTTCCAGAATGCATCTTAGCAACGTTTGCAAGCCATTCTGCAAGAGATTAGGGATGTTGAGGGGAATGCAAGTCAGGATCTGTAATTTTGGAATTTATGGTCCAGTCCACAGAGGCAGATGGGTAAGCAGAGAATTGCGAAGTAGTACCAAATGCAGAGGAATCTCGGAGCCAGAGGTAGTGGCCTGTCACTGCCAAGGGAGGAGTAAGATAAGAGTGAAGATAGTGGGAGGAGCTAGTGAATGCTGTCCAGGCAGTTGCTGGGGCAAGGTGAGGGAGAAGGGATGCTTCTCAGAACAAGCTGTGGGCCCAGCACTGCAGGAGCTGGAGGGCAGGTGCTGGCATTTTCTGAGCATCAGATGAGAGGTGCGGAGTAGCAGGGCCATTGGGAGAGACCACAAAAGGTGGAAGACAGTAGAAGTTCCAGGGGAAAGCATGGAGGAAGCCATTGGAGACATGGCAGTATGCTCACTCAAGATGTGGTATGCTGCTGCTGTGGTATTTCTGGCTTTTTATGAGTTTCATTAAATATCATACAAGCTTTTCCTTGGCTTAATGATGCCAAAGCATCTGTGACAGTGCTGTGTGTAGACTAGACTTACCAGTCCATACAGAAGTTTTTGCTACATTACAAGGTACATAATCATAGACCAGCTTATGTGGCCTTTGAATCCAGCCTTGCAATCACCTTCACCCTCAGCAGCTCTTGCTAATTTTTTCTGCCCTATAAAACATCCTGCCCAAAATTTCAGTCTCCCTAAAACCAACATGCAGTATTAGTACCTTGAAAGCATCAAAAATAACTGGCTTGGAAGATCATTCAATCCAGGGATGGACAGTCTCCAGCCTGAGGGGCAGATCCTGCCTGAGCCTTTCTTTATGTACCCTCCATGAGCTAAGAATTGTTTTTACTTTTTTCTTTATTTAAATTTTTTTTTAGTTGTCAGTGGACCTTTAATTTATGTATTTATATGTGGTGCTGAGAATTGAACCCAGTGCCTTACACATGCTAGGCAAGTGCTCTGCCTCTGAGCCCCAACACCAGGCCTGATTTTTACCTTTTTCAAACCTTGTTTAGAGAGAGAAAGAGAGAGAGAGAAGACATATGTATGACAAAAACTGTAGCCTGCAGTTCCTAAAATATTTGTTATCTGTCCCTTTTTGGGAGAACTTGCCAACCCCTGGTCTTATCTGACTGCCTGGTACAATAATCCTTAATATAATATTACTTGGCCAGAAGTCATCTATCTAATCTATGCTCGAATGCTTCCACTAATGGAAAATTCATGATCTCTCTGATCAATCTGCTTCCTATTTGGACAACTCAAACTATTAGTAATTTTTAAACTCTGCTGAAATCTGTCTCGCTATGTAGCATCTATCCCCTGGCCTTTTGTGGGAGAGGAGAGGTATTTCATGTTGACACTTGCTGAGCAGCTAATATATCCTAGTCACTGTGCTTAGGTGCTAAAGGAAGATGAATAAGACATGGTTCTTATATCAAGGATATCCTAGGTGTATTTCCTGGGACCAAAGCAGTTGAACAGGCCATATTAAGTCTTGTTATCTGTCTTCTTGCCATTGGGTTAGGACTGTTTTAAAAAATTATTTTACTTTTGTCTGTGCTGTTGTTCCATATACACAATATAAAACCAAAAAAGCACGAAGGGCATACAGTGCAATAACTCTGTCTACAGCCGTGTCTGCTGACCCCTTACTTCTTTCTTAGGAGGCCACACACTCACACTTCTTGTAGGAATTTGACATTATAAGAACCACATTAACCAAAGGTTTAAGTCCATTTGAACTTTGGGTAAGTGCTCATAAAAGGACATTTTCTGAGCTTCTGCTCAAGTAAGTTGCTGAGTGTAACTCAGTTTAATTTTATAAAAGTCTGAAATTTGAGTGGTAGACCCAGTCCCAAGGGGCTTGCATTACATGATCACTCACCTTGCTGGTTCTGCTTAATCTTATCTGAACTTTTTGGCTACTGCTGGGGGTCAGGCACTGCTGGGATTCTCATTCATTGCAATATCGAATCCTCATTAAAGCTTGTCCTCTTTAATTGGCTGTGACACAATACCATCTTGCATGACTCTTGGGTTTCACATCCTGAATATGATGGAAATAGTTTGAAATAAAATTGAAGCACACCTATGCTGATGCCTGTGTCGGTGTCATTCCCTGAAATGTCTGAATATAGTGTGGAAGTATGATAGAAATTATCTTTGATATTTCCAATCTAAGCAAAGGTCAGAGTCTTACCTGCCCCATCCAGGGTTCTACAGGCCAGCCTTACTTTAGGTAATGTTTGGATCTAGACCAATTACACATAAATAATTCTGTTGGAAAGAAGATTAGCATGCAAATAATTTTAAAACTGATTGCTTGTTGTTGTGTTTTTTTAGCATAAGTAGGGCTGATGGCACAATATAAAGGTTCTGAAAAGAGTTTTTTTCCTCCTGAGCAGTATAGTTTAGAGATGAGAGCAGTGACTTTGAAGTCAGTGGCCTGGCTTATAATCTCAGCCCTACCACTTCCTGACTGTGTGCCTTTGAGCAAGTTACTTGACCTCTCAGTGCCTTACTTTGCTCTTCTGTAAAGTAGCACTTAGAAGTGGTTGCAAGAATGATATGTATGTAAAATGTTTAACCTAGTGCTTGGTGCAGAATGAGCATGCAATAAAAACAGTTATTACTACTGCCATTATTTTGAAAGTTTTCAGAAGAGTTTTACCAAAAAACAAGTGTAATTCAAGATGGTAAATGTTGTGATGGAAGCTTTCACCTGTCACATCACTATCAACCATTGATACCCACAGGCTGTGAGTGTTAATGATGACTTCGTAAAGGACCATGAGAAGGAAGGAGAAGGAGGGATTCTCCTGGTGGAGAGGGTAGGGGTTTCCTGGGAAATAGGCATAATACCGTCAGGAAACCAGTGGGCTAGGGGAATAGCACCTTGCATTCTTGTGTAGTAAGGCCTGTCTGTTCATTTGTTTAAACACAGGAGCCAGCTGTACAGATCATTCCTAATGACAACATGCCTTCTTGTTTAGTGAATACAGAGGCCAAAAATGGTGACTTGTGAGCATGTTCCCAGAGGCTCTGAGGTGTGGAATGATGGAGCCAGATGTGTGGCAGGGGGATGGAGAAAAGGAAGCAGGCCATATGGGATGTGTGAAATTGCAGGAGGAATATGAGTTTTGAATTGCCCTGGAATTTAAATCCTAGTTTCCCCACCTTCGTAGCTGTAGAATTTTGGGGATGTTTCTAACCTCTCTGAATCTCAGTTTCTTCCTCTGTGACATGAAAAGTTTCAGTTTCTTCCACTATGACATTGGAGCTATCATTTCTTGGGGCTTGTGAGAGAACTAAATTCAGGTGAATATCTTACCCTGTTCTGGGACCTTACCTGTTCTTAGAAACTGTTAAACGTCATCTCATTCCAAAGGACTATTTAAGATTGAGCCTCTAGGAATTACTGCTTTATTTGCAGATGAGAAAGAAAAAAATTGAGACTGACTATGAGGTTTCTACCTTGGATATAGTGGTACTGTTAAGTAAACTATGAAATATAGGGAAAGGGGCAGAATTTGGGGGAAAAAATGTAGTCAGTTTTGGATCTCTTGAATTTGGGATATCTGAGAGATCCAAGTCCTGTCTGTAAAAGACACAAGTATGTTTGGAGGTCAGAAGTAGAAATATAGGTCCAAGATTCATTGACATGTAGTTGGAAATTATAGAAAATGCATGATTTGGTTTTGGAGAATGCTTGTAGATTGAGGAGAGGGATTGAGCACAGAAACATTCAGAAACTCACAGTAGAAAGAAAACTAGCTGCATTGTGAAGGGGGAGAGGAATAGGGAGAGTCCAGGCTCAGGAAACAAAGCAGAAAGCTATGTAGGACACTGTTCCTCCACGTGTGGGCTGCAGATTCCCAGGTTCTCACTAGGTACTGGAGTCGCAGTGTAGTGCCCAACCAAGCTCACGAGACCACCAGAGACCACCAGGAGTCCAATTCTGATGCAATCACAAAAGGGTCTTTATTACAAGCTGGAGCAGGGACCACATACCTTTACCCACGCAGCAGGTAGGGAAGTGCAGTCCCGAGTCCAGGGAAGCAGGGATTTTTATGGGTTCCAACCGCAAGTAGGGGAGTACATGCCTCGGCGTTACAGGATTGGGTGAAGGTGAGCGTGCGTAGGGGAATTCCTGTCTTGTCATTATAGGATTGGGTGAAGGGTAAGTGTGGTCAACTGACCTTTTAGCCTGATAGGTTTGGCAAACATGGGGTCAGTGCTGTGTTTTCTGATTGGCCAGCCCTAGTTTGTGGAACGACTTGCTGGTGCCAGAGAACACACAAAAATTTTTTTTTACTTCTCTGGGAACTGGGTGGGAGTTGGAGAAAAAGGCCCTAAGTCACCAAAATGGCGTTAGTCTTATCTTCTCATAGTGCACAAGCTCTTCAGGGAACCAGTGAAAATAGGAGTGACCTGGAAAAAGGAAGTGGGGTTTCTGAGTGTGCAAGGTTGTAGAAATTCTTTTCAAATAATCAAAAGGCAAAAAAAAAAAAAAAATGTGGGATGAGAGTGCTTTTAAATACATTTGATTAGTTTAGAGGTAAGGCATACAAAAGTGACAAAGACCTATGGGCATCAAGGGAGCACCAAACATACACCAGCATCTCTTGGGGCACTGGTGAGACTGGTGAGCTCCTGCACCTTTCCTGTCCCTTCTGCTTTCAACAGGAAGAGTGGCAGGCCCACGCACCCTCATTAAGAAGCCCTCAAGGTGGGCTTAAGAGCCTGTGATCAGGCATTGTCTGGTGCCTGATGCCACAGAATTTTAGGGATAGTGCAGAGAATTTTAGGGATGGTGATGTGCTGCCTTTGGGATCAATAAGGCTTATCAATGCTATGGAAAATATTTCATTATGATTACTGCCACCTCTTGTTTTCTTTTTGTTTTTCTGAGTATAGTAAACCCCCAGTTGTGAATTTTTCATTCATTCACAATTGGACTTCTGTTGCCAAAGCATATTTTTAAATGTGCAGAACAATATGGAGCCTGTGGGAGAACAGCTGCCCATGAGAAATCCAGTAGCAAACCAACCAGACCCCTGGAACTTACTTGGGACACAGTCACTTCCCTGCTGTGATCTTGCCTTATAGTCTGTTCTCTTTTTAGCAATTTTCTATCAAATTGCATTTTTTTTAATTTTTATTTTTTAGTTGTAGGTGACAGAATATCTTTATTTTATTTTTATGTGGTGCTGAGGATCGGTGAACCCAGTGCCTTATGCGTGCTAGGCGAGCACACTACCACTGAGCCATAATCCCAGCCCCGTATCAAATTGCATTTTAGAGAGCCACCACTGAGCTCCTTGTAAGCATTAAAATTCAGTGGCATTAACTGGACATTTTCTTTGACTTCTAGCATCTTTTCATTATTACTGTCTTCAAAGTTTTTTATTGCTTTGGGCTCATACATAGATGTGACTTTCTGACCTATCAACTGCTGCGACTTTCTGACCTATCAACTGCTGCTGCTGTCCCTGTTTGTTTTACTGGTTCTGCTGCTTACTTCCTGACTGTGGACTTTTTGCAGGACTTAGTTAGGCTGGGGCCCTTCTTAGGAGCTGGTGTTTCTTACCCACCTTATCTGTTATCTCAGCGTCCACCTCCTATTCTCTCTGGACCCACCTTCCTGGGCTCACCTAGGTCTCCTTGGATGAGCTTCAAGTTGCCCTGCCATTGTACAGGGCTGAAAATTCCTTCATATGTTGTTATTCCTTTCTTTCTGAGCCTGGCCTTGCCCTTCAAGTGTCCTTTCTTTCACGGGGGCTCCATTCTTATAACCAGCAGAGGCTTGATACTCCCAAAGGCTTTCTCCTCCCCATGATTCCTTGAATTCACCAAGATACCTAATTTGGTCACCTTTTGTCTTCTACACCCCCAAGGATAGGCCCCTCCTTTTTAGTCTCATTCCTCTGCTCTAATCTGGGTCTTTATGGATTCTTAAACTCTTTACCTGATTTCCCTGTCTGCTTCCTTACAGCCCTTTTCCATGTAGAATTGTATAATATTCTCATACAGAACTGCCACTGGCTTCCCCTGCAGAATTTTTCAGCCTCACACATGCTTGCTTATGTGACCCATTCACCTTTGTGGGTGCTGCTGTTGCTTAGGACAAACCCTCCACTTTGAGACAGCTAGTCTCTTGTTCCCATTTGTACCATATTTCCTCTACTCATTTTGTCCCTTCTGCTCTCTATCCACTGTCCCTCTCCTTACCATCCTTTTCAGCTTTCTTTTAGTCCAGCTCCTTCATAGAGCTTTTCTTATGGTCCTGCCCCAAACTCATACCCATCTTGACTTTTTAGCACTTTTTATGTAAAGCAATAGCGTTGCATTTTCTCATATAGTTACTATCAAGGCTCCTTATTGCTGATCTAAAATCCAACAAAGTTGAAAAACTGAAAGATCTGTTTTGTAGTATTGAGGAATGGAGCCCAGGGGTGCGCTACCACTGAGCTGCATCTCCAGCCCTTTTATTTTTTAAGACTGGGTCTCAATAAGTTGCTGAGGCTAGCCTCAAACTTGTGATTGCCCTGCCTCAGTCTCCTGAGTCACTGGGATTACGGGCATGTACCTCCCTGCTGGGCTGAAAGCTGTATGATAACCTTGCCACAGAACTTTGGCAAAACCTCTCTGGGGCTGGAGTTGTAGCTCAGCGGCAGAGTACTTGCTTAGCATGTGTGAGGCACTGGGTTCGATTCTCAGTACCACATATAAATAAATAAAGGTCTATTGACAACTAACATAAATATATATATATATTCGAAACCTCTCTGGATATGAACTGTATTTTTAATATTCAGTAATTTTATTGGGCTTTTGTTTTGTTTTTGTGGCATAGGGGATTGAACGCAGGGCCTTATGCTTGAGAGGCAAGCACTCTACCAGCTAAGCCATATCCCCAGCCCCTCAGTAGTTTTATTGGAATTAACTTTTACAGTAACAAAGCCAGAGAATTTTACAGAGATCACCAGCACTGAAAAATTTTCATTTCATTCATACAGTTTTAAAACAAATAAACTTGTTAATAAGATTTTATCTATTTACTGACAGTGTGAGTTTGATAAGTTTACTGAATTATGGTGTTCTTATGACATCTTTCCTAACAACACTGCAGAAACCAGGACTCATGCCTTTTAACTAGGCTTATTAGCAAAGCAAATACCACTTTTTAGCTAATGTGCCACATATTGGATAATTCCTACTAAATTTCACATATTGGATATGCCTCAAATCACAGTCAAGACACGTTCTTACCTCCTCAAACTAGAGCCTTTGTTATGAATTGCATAAAGAATACCAAATACTGTATTTTACATTTTAGATGAAATGTAACTATTTTGTTGGACGTGGGCTAGTCTTGAAGCAGCATGAAAAAATCTACTTTAATTCTCTTAGTTATCATCTAAAATGTATTTTCAAAAATATATCAAAAGATAATAAGGTCCTCACTAACTTAGAAGTCTAAGAAAACCTACATTTTATTCTTTTTTTTTTTTTTGGTACTGGGGATTGAACTCAGGGGTATTCAACCACTGAGCCACATCTCCAGTTCCATTTTGTGTTCTTTTTGGAGACAGGATCTCACTGAGTTGCTTAGCACCTCGCCATTGCTGAGGCTGGTATTGAGATTCTCTGGTCTTAGCCTTCCAAAGTGCTGGGATTAAAGGCATGTGCCACCACACCTGGCTCTACATTTTACTCTTTGTAATGACCTCAAAACTCTGCTTACATGCAAGCAACACAGTCCTAGCAATGCATGATGAGTAGTTGATTGGTTGGTTTTTTCATAGTAAGTTGATGATTAATGACAGAATTAGACTGACTTTTTATTTAAAAAAATTTAAAAAAAAAAATTTTTGCAGGGATGCTGGTCTTCAAACCCAGGGCCCTGTGTGCTAAGCTCATGTTCTTCCACTGGATTTTACCCCAACCCTTCATGCTGTTTTAAAAATTAGAAAAACTGTTTTTTGCTTGCATATAAAGGAATTCGTTTTGAACATTCATGATGGCATTGCCTGACCTACAATTAAAGAAAAAGAATGGCTAATTAATTTTCAAAGCTGTTTTTACTTATTTAAATTTTGTCCACATAAAAATCAGCCTATAGAAGTCGATTAATTCAAAACAGATTTTAAATAACACATTTTCAGATGTAACTGATGTTAAAAAAAAAACTAGTTTTCCAGCCTGTAGATCATATTTAGTACTTCTTCCTTTTTCTGTAGTTCACAGAGGCTATCCAAAAGTGGAGCTATCAGCTCTGACACATAAAACTCAATATACATATATAACTGTGTAGCTAAGTAAAAAATTAGGAAATCAGTGTGCTCTCAGACAGAAGACCCGGAAAAATAATGAAAACTTATAGCCTGACATTGGGAGTAACTCAGAGGGGACTGGCAAAGTTAAATCAATGATCCAAACCCATCATTGGTTATCAAAAATTGATTTGACTTTGATTTAGTCCCATACCGAATACATAAATATTCAGTATGTGGAGCTGGAGATGTGGCTAAGTGGGAGAGTGCTTGCCTACCATGCATGAGGCCCTGGGTTCCATCCCCAGAACAGCTAAATAAATAAATATTCAGTATTTGAAAGTGGATGAGTCAAGAGATTTGAACAAATTTACTGAAGATATACGCATCTAGGGCATAGACACAAATATCTTTTATACACAGGACTATTGCTGAGTTATTTTCATTTTTTTCTTTGATATAGAGAGCATTAGGATATGGTTTTGTGTTATGGTAATTGAAAGGTATTCTCACAGACAGAAATAGCCTGAATGAAATAGTGCTTGTGCTGATCTCACTAGACTGCCAGGGTCCTCTAGTATTGTGCTTCTCATACTGCAGTGTGTGTCCCCTAAGTGTGCAGAGGACACAGGAAGTTACAGCATACACATGCACGATTGCCAGTATGGTCAAATTTATTTGATGATTTGAGTAGGGGAAAATGAAGCTTTATCTATACTGTGGTGTAAAATGCAAAGTTGGCATGCATTTAAAGAATCAAACGTAAAATTTCAAAGAAATTAAGGGCATGGGAAGTAATGAGAAACTTGCCTTGTATTCTTCTCAGCTAGGGATGATTATACACTGCTTAGGTACAGAATTTGAGCAGGTGAATTATTGTATTTCTAACTGGCTGGACTTTGTATTTTGTACTTGTAGAGTTTCTTAGGACCACATGGATGGTGACAACTTCTGAGATCTTGTTTTTGGTGGGGGTTATCAGGGATTAAACTCAGGGGCACTCAACTACTGAGCCACATCCCCAGCCCTATTTTGTATTTTATTTAGAGACAGGTCTCATTGAGTTGCTTAGTGCTTCATTTTTGCTGAGGCTGGCTTTGAACTCACAATCCTTCTGCCTCAGCGTCCTGAATTGCTGGTATAATAGGTGCGCGCCACCACACCCAGCAACTACTGAGATCTTAACCATGAAGAAGGCGTAAACACTAGTGCATCATTTAGACTGACTGACATGAAAGGAAGATGCACCAAAGTTAAGGCCAGGGACTGGATCTGTAGTTCAGTGGTAGAGCACCTGGCTAGCATGTATAAGGCCTGAGTTCCATCCTCAGCACTGCAAAAATAAAATTAAGGTCAGAAAGGGTTATTTTGGAAAGTCACTCACGTCATGAGGAGACCAAACTTGACAACACAGAAAATTAGGATACTTTAGTTTTTTCTCCCCACTGTTTTTTTTTAATTGGTGCATTATAGTTGAACAGAACTGTAGGATTTGTTATATTTTCATATATGCACAATATAACAATACAATTTGGCCAGTTTGGCTCTCCAGCACTTTCCCACTAGGATAGTTTTCGCAGTTCTGTCTTCAGTGAAATAAGCTGGTCATAAAAACACAAACCCCCTTATGTTCCAGTTACATGTGGGTATCTAAGATCATCAAGCTCATAGGGACAGAAAGAAGAATGGTGATATCAGCCTGGGAAAATAAGATTGTGTAAAGGGTACAGAGTTCCAGTTTTGCAAGGTGGAGAAGTTCTGGAGGTGTGTTTTGCATCTGAATATGTTTCATGCTACTTAACTGAACACTTCAAAATGATTAAAAGGGCAAATGACATGTTGCATGTGTTTTACCACAATTTTTAAAAAGTCAAATTATAAGATAGCTCATGTACTTCTCCTTTTTGTTTTTTGTTTGAATTAAGCTTTATTACAAATGTTTTTTCTTCTGGGTTCTATGCGGGAGTGTTATTTCACTGTATTCTGTTGTGTTTCTGAATAGGCACCAATTAAGAGCAGCAGCTATGGGGGATCCTGGACTCTTCAAATTGCAGTTTGCCCCCTTTAGCAGTGCCTTGGATGTTGGCTTCTGGCATGAGTTGACTCAGAAGAAGTTGAACGAATATCGGCTAGATGAAGCCCCCAAGGACATTAAGGGTTATTACTACAATGGTAGGTGGTAATAAACTGCCTCTCCTGTCATCTTCTGGATCCTCTCTGTCCTCTAGTATAGTACCAGCTTATTTATTATCTGTCTATTTATTTATTTTTTTGTGGTGCTGGGAATGGACATTGCACATGCTAGACATGCACATGCTAGACATGCACTCTACAACTGTACCACACTCTAGCCCTCAGCTTTCCTTTAGAAAGGGACTCCCATCTCTCTTATATGCAGTGCTCTCCACTAGTTTCTCTTTTCCTTCCTGACTTTCAACTCATGTTTTGTTTCGTTTTGTTTTGTTTTTCCCCTTATTCTGGGAGAAGAAATAGAGTAGTGAAGCTCAAGTTATTAATCTGAATACTGATTAATTAGTTTTACTGGAAGAGCAGATCTAAAATATTTTTCCCCCAAGAGTCCTTCTTATATTTTTGGCAAATCCCTCACAAAGCCCTGTCGCATTCTGCCATTATCCATACAGACATCATCTGTGTGTCACAGATAAGCAGGGATTGGATGGTGCCCTTTGAGTCCCATCAACAAAGAGAACAAAATGATTTGCAAATATTTTTGTTACAAATGCTGCTGTTTCTGACTTGTTGAAAATGTGATTTATTTCTGTCCAGGTGATTCTGCGGGATTGCCAGCTCGCTTAACGTTGGAGTTCAGTGCTTTTGACATGTGAGTACTTATTTGTTCACAATCTAAAGAACTTTTCTTGGCAAAGGGTGAACATTCTTACTTCCCTCAGAGGTGGACCTGGGTTGGGGCTGGGGAGCAGAGCCATCACCAGATTCCCTCGTGCCTCCTGTTCAAATAAGTGCTAGATGCTTAGGACTCTCTGGTTCATTTTATCAGCAGAAAAAAAAATGAATATTTTTCAGAGCCTAGTGGGTACCAAGTACCATCTAGATTGATTGAGACTTAGCGAACATCCCTCCTTAGTTTGATTGTAGCTTATATTTTATGATTTTTTAATTGATACCTCTTGACTTACTCCTTTAATAGCTTATGCATTGATCAATGAATGTTTATTAAGCTACTTCTGTACAGGAGCCACTGTGCAATGCATTATGGGAATATTAAAAAAGATATGACATTCATTTTTTTTTAAATCCGCTTGGAAACTAGGGGAGTTGCTGGAAAGAAGAGAGTCATTTATTGAGCGCTTAACTGGCTAGGCATTTCTATACACATAATCCTTTCAGACCTGCCAAGTGTGATTTTTCTCTTTTTCAGATGAAGAGACCATGGGTCAAAAGATAAAATGAATCAAAAAGTCATAGCTAGCTAAATTTAGAAAGCAAAGGTGAGAGTTGGGAGTGTGGTTCAGTGACAGAGTATTTGCAAAGCATGTATGAGGCCCTGGGTTCCATTCCCCGGACTGGGGGGATAAAAAGCAAGGGTGAGAGAAAAATTAAAATATATTCAGAAGTGTATTTCTGAAATTTTAGCAGTTTTGGCTTAGAACATGTTGAGTTTGAGTGACAGTGTCCCTCAGAAATGTCAGGATAGACTGAGTCCAAGAGAGGGGGTGAGTAGTTGAAGTGGTGGTCATCCATGCAGAGGAAGCCATGAGGCCATACGCAGAAAGAGAGCAGTAGATGAGAAAAACAGAGGGCCCAAGCAGTGATTAGGGAGGCAAAAGAGGATGCAAAACTGGCAAACAGATTGTCTAGGAAGAATCTGAAAAGTGTTGTAGAAACCAAAGGAGGAAATGCTTTGAGGATGGAGGAGATCAACAATGTCAGAAACCCAGAAGTCAGAGTTCAATACAGAGCCTTAGGTTTGTGAATGAAAGCATTTGTGGTCCTCTTGAATTCATTTTCTCAAGCTAAAGTTTACACAGAAGGTTAGAACCGGGAAGAAAAAAAAAAGGTTAGAAGCATAACCATGTTAAACGGCTTTAAGATTATGAAGGATTGAAGAATTGAAGGCTCTGGTGAGATCCACTTCCACTGTCTACAACCTCAGCAGGGTCAAGATGAGGGATTTAGGGGAGAGCAAACAGGTCTTTGTAAAGTCACCTGTCTTCTCCAAGTGGCAGTAGTGTAGTCAGTGGTTAGGCTATTGCAAATAAAATGTCTCTAGAATTCTTTTTCATTTCTCAAAAAATCAATACATTTTATTCTTTTATCTCCATCAGATTGCAAAATTAAAAGCATAACATAAACCCAAAATAGTATAAGGCTTTATACATTTAAAAAGTGTGTGTTGGCCTTTCTTTTTTCCTTTGGAACTTTCTTACTCCATCAAATTTCTGGTGATTACTTGTCAAAACAAATTGTCCTAGTAAGCTCTCTTGGTGTTTTAGCAGAGACTGATCAACTTTTGGGGCAATCACAATATAATGAGGAAAAGACTGAAAATGTATAAGCATTAAATTGCCCCAAGGTGGTAAAGGAGAAATACCAGCTGCGTGGTTTTCTGGAGAGTCTCATGTTCATCTCAAATGGGCCTCGATCCTGTCTTTGTCTTGATACTACTGTATGGTTTGTGTTTAAATAATTTAAAACTTTTATTCTTTGGGACATTAATAAGAAAAAAGCAGTTCAAGGAAGTTAAACTTGATCTTATTACAAAATCTAAGCATCCAAGGCTTGAGTAATCCATAGGTTTTGGTCAAAGAAACTTTGTGATGCTGCATCTATGACTGTCACACAAATTGCTTGATTACACTAGTGATACCTTTTCCTTTACCCATTCAGTACCACCAGTGTGTGAGACACTGGCAGACAGTGGGAAGATGAGCAGGAGGAAGACGCAGCCCCAGTGCTGTGAAAATAGCTCTGGATTTGAAGTTTGAAGACCTGGGAGCCATGTCTAATTAAGTGTGCTACCTCAAATAAGTGTAGTTTTTTTGTTTTGTTTTGTTTTTAGCTTCCTTTTTCTCATCCCTTGGCTTCTAGTGTTCCCACAGATATTAAAAGTCTGTGTTTTTCTGAGTCCCTCTTTTGTAGCATGATTAGGAATTTTAATAAAAGCATTTAGGACTTTCCTCAGAAGGTAGGAGATTTTTTTTTTTTAAATATTTTTTTAGTTGTAGATGGACACAATGTCTTTATTTTATTGCTTTGTATGTGGTGCTGAGGATCGAACCCAGGGCCTCACGCATGCGAGGCAAGCGCTCTACCGCTGAGCTACAATCCCAGCCCAGAAGGTAGGAGATTTTTATGCCCAAGTTATCTTTGTTATGGTTACTCTATCTTTGTTTTTATCACCATATATCTGCATGAGTTTACAGGGAAAAATCTTTATGAATTTATTCATCAAACTGAATGTCTACAATTTGCAGGGTGTGTGGGTATTAGAAATGCAAAGACTTAGGAAAATGTCCTCTAGAGCTCCACTGCACTATGAGAGAGAGAGAGAGAGAGAGAGAGAGAGAGAGGAGGAGAGGACATGTATTTGCATTGTAGTGTGCTCAGTGAGTAATAAATGTGGAGAGGTGATCATTATTTCAGGGATACTCATTGATTCCTTCCTCTGTGTCTTGATAATACTGTGCGCTAGGCACTGGGCATTCAGGGAGGAAGGAGATACAGTTGAGAGTGAACAACCCTGGTACTTACCTGTTGAAGCCAAGGGTGTCTCGTGTTTGCATAGCACCAGATAAACCCCTATGACTCCGAGCTCCTCGTCTTTTTTTTTTTCTTAGTTTGTTTTGTTCTGTTTGGGTGCTTGGGTGCTGGGGATTGAACCCAGAGCCTCATGCATGCAAAGCATGTGCTTTAACACGGAGCTACATCCCTTCCCCCAGGATCTTAGTTGTAGGAGCTCTGCTAGCAGTTAGCAACACCAGGGTGCTGTTTTTTAAAATTATATGGAGCAAGTTGTCCAAGCAGTCTTTTATCAGGTGCCATGCCTTGAAGACGAGAGTGTGGTCTTAGGGTAGGGTGTGTCACTGAACCAGACACAGAAATGGAAGAGCCCAAATGCAAAGAAAGTTTATTTCTTGCTTACTTAATAGTCCAGGGATGGCTTCTGGTGGTCTTCCACTTTATGACTCTGTCATCCTCAAGGGCTTTGCCTTTGTGCTTTAATTAAATCTGAGTTGTCACTTTCAGGTAACAACTGGGAGATGGAGAAATAGAGCCAGAGTGAAAATAGGTAGAAGACAGAGGCCCATCCAGTCTCTTAAAGGCCCTTGCTGGAAAGGGACACGGGTTATTGGTCCACTCACATTCTTTTGGGAGGAGCTGTGCCTTCTGGCAAGAAAGACTGGAAAATGGGGTGCCTGGCTATAAGCATCATGTATGTAATCAATTTCTTGTGAAGAAGAGAAAGATAGGTTATGGATGATAATGTCTGTACCAGAGTGAAATGGTTAAAAAAAAAAAATCCTTTCCTGGGGCCTCTTTATCCTGAAGATATTTGTCTTTAATCATAAGAAATTTTTTTTCTAAGCCTCAAGTTAGATCTGATTGGAAGAACATGACGTATAACTCTTGCCCTCAAAGAACCTAAAAAGTAGCAAGTGAAGTAGGTATGCATAAGCAGGTGTGCAGGACACAGGTTGTGTGTCTGCATTGCCCTATGCTGAGCTGCCTGCACCTACCATAGGGCTGGTGCATACTAGTTGCTTAAATAACTGCAGGCTGTCAAAATGGGATGTGGTGGTTGGAAAGATACCAGTGGACCTCATTAAGGATGTTATAAATCAGAACTCAGAGATTGTTAGTGAAAGTAGGAGAAAATGAAGCAAGGCTCTGATTCCTAGGATCCCCAAGTTCCTCATAGTAATACAAAGCTGTGTGTGTGGAGTAAAGAGCTCTCTAGGTATAAAACACAACCTCTGTTCTTCTGGAGGGTTTATTCTGTTCTGGTTTCCCAATGCCATGGAAATAACTGGTGCATAGTACTGAAATGCTTTTCTGAGTACACCCTGAGAGATTTTAAAAATATTATGTCCCATGAAGGACCAGAATTCAGGCCTTTGTGAAATCTATTCTTTACCAGGTGTATTAGTTAGCTTGGCATTACTACAACGAAATACCTGAGCCAGCAAACTTTATGAAGAGAAAAGGTTTATTTAGCTTCCAGTTTTGGAAGTTAAAAGTCCAAGGTCAAGGATGGGGTGGGGTGAGGACCCATTTGTTTAGCCTCTTGTGAGGGAAACAAGTGGTGGCACATTATGGCAGAAGCATATGTAAGAGCAAAAGGTCACATCTTCAACAGGATGAGAGAGCAAGAGAAGGTGGGGCCAATCTCAGACTTTTATAACAGTCCTAGCAAGGTGTCCTAGGAGAACTGCCTAACTGCCTTCCAGGCATGTCCCCAAGGACTTAGGAGCCTTCCACTAGGCCCCACCTCCTAATGGTTCCACCACCTCCCACTAGTGCCACCCTGAGGATCAAGCCTTTTAACACATAGGCCTTGGAAGGGCATTTGACATCAGAGGGCATGAGGTTAGTGTATACATCACTGAGAATTCACTCCTGGCTTTAGTATGTGGGGCAGATTTCTAGTTAATATTCTTTTTTTTTTTTTAATATATTTTTTAGTTGTTTATGGACACAATGTCTTTATTTTATTGCTTGGTATGTGGTGCTGAGGATCGAACGCAGGGCCTCACACATGCGAGGCAAGCGTTCTACCGCTGAGCTACAATCCCAGCCCCTAGTTAATATTCTTTTAAGCAGCTTTATTGAGAGAAAGTTCACCTGCCATGAAATTTCCCCTTTTAAATTGTATACATCAGTAGTTTTAAGTATGCCCATAGAGTTGTGCAACCATCACTATTACCTAATTCCAGAACATTTTCATGACCCCAAAAAGAAACCTCTAGTACTCATTCTCTGTCTGCCTCCTCCCTACCCCTCAGCCCTGGGCAACCAGGCATCTACTTTCTTTTTCTGAGAATTTGCCTAGTCTGGACATTTCATATAAGTAGGATCATGGGAAATTAAACTACATAGTAGTGTCAGAACTGGCATTTGAGCTAAATTCTCTCATCCCCGAGTATGGGCTCTTCCTTCCATTATTATTATTTTTTAAATTTATCTCCCCTGGTATAATTGTAGTCCTAAAAAATGTTTCTCCTTTGAAACAGAGTCCTCATCAATTAATTAGCTGGCCCAAATGCTGATATTCCTAAGAGCCATCCTGGCAGTTGCTTGGGTTCTTGGGAGGTAGTTTCCTCCCCTCTCAGAGCAAGGCTTTAACATGGTCCTCATGTACCTGGGACAATTGGACACTTGGGAAGAGGTGAATCCTCCTCTTCTGTACTTGTATTCGAATTAGATCATAGCATCCTCCCTCTGTCCCAGGGTCCCTTTTCAGCAACAATTCCATAGAGCAAAGTCTGGGTGGAAAGACCTGGCTTACCAGCTGCTCTGCTTCCTTTTTCTTCCCTGTAGGCCTAATCTTGCCCCTTGTGATTTCTTTTTCTCCCCAAGTCTGTCTTTGATGTCCTCATCTCACCTGGATGAAGAATATTACCTTATTGGAGGAACATGGTGACAAACAACCTGTGATTTGCTGACTCACAGTTCCCAAGGGAAGGTTCCAGCATTGAGCCATAGCTCCCTGCCTCCCTCCCGCAACTTGGCATTTGAGCCTCACAGGCAGCATTGGAGAGAGTGCCTCTTGTACCCTGTCACACCTGTTTTAGGCTTAAAGCTCTTCTCCATCAGCCCTGAACCCAATTTTTTGCAGACTCTAAATGAAAAGACGCTAGGTTATTCACACCAAGCAGCTACCATTAGTGTAATGAGTAGCAGTGCATTCTCTGCATTGGTTGTAAATGACAATAATATCAGATCACTAATGAAATGCATATATTCGTTTAGCATCTGTAACCTCTGACACACAAGTTAATCACTTCAGAGAAGAGAGCAGATTTGTTCACGTCTGAATTTGTATTTAGTATCAACTCATCATCTTTTCTCCTAACTTTGATTTCTCTGAGGACCTTAAGGTCTTTGGGGGCAGTGTAGCGTGCATGAACCGTGTGGTACCATGGATGGACAGGTGGCCCAGGCACAGTACATTTTGTCTGCTGACTCCAGGATTTGCTGAGCAGCAGCCAAGTACAGAGCCATGTCTGCAATGGCCCAGGTCATGGAATAAGCAGAGGAGATGTGCTTCCAGCCCTCTGGGAGCTTAGTGTCCTCCAGTTGGGGTATGTGGTCATTTTTCTTAAAAATGTTCTTAAATACTATGTTCCCTCTACTACCAGAGAAAAGAGGAGCCAGCTTTCTGGAAAAGGGAGGATTAGAGCAGGGCCTTGGGGCTGGGCAGCACAGTGCCTTAAAGTCAACCAGTTCTGGTTTTAGATTTGACTGCCCAGTATTATATGACCTGGGGCAGGTTGCTTGAAACTTTACCTGGGTAAAAGAACTATTAATAAGAATTCACACTTGGCACAGTTCTTTTTTTTTTTTTAAGTTTCTTTTTTTTTTTAATGTGGTACGAGAATCAAATCCAGTGACTCACATGTGCTAGGTAAACACTCTACCACTGAGTCACAATCCCAGCCTGGCACAGTTCTTGACCCAGGGTTTTCCCTCTTAGATTGAATGCAGGAAAGAATAAAAGACAGAAAAGGAACTTCTGTTTGGGATGTAGTAGAGGAGCAGCATGCTGATGTAGGTTTCTTGTGGAATGGCACCTGCTTCTCAGTCCTGGAATGATGGTGTTGGTCCCACACTCAGTCTTCTCCCTGTTCTGCTGGGCAAAACTGGTTTCCTTGTCACTCCCCTGGTTCACACAGTGTCCCTGCAGTGCCTGCTAACTGTGTCTCTCTGTGTCTAGGAGTGCCCCCACGCCTGCACACTGCTGCCCTGCTGTCGGGACACTGTATAACACCAACACACTTGAGTCTTTCAAGACTGCGGATAAGAAGCTCCTTCTGGAACAAGCAGCCAATGAGGTTAGCCATTTCCTGTGGGCCTGGCAGGTGCCATGTTTCTGATGAGGCACATGGGTCTATTGCAAAACTAGTATATAATAAACACTTCAAGACATTTGCAGGTCTCTGTTTATTTCTCTAGAGAAAGTCTGCCCTTTTCACTCTTTCTGTACTGACAGGAAGCTCAGGAGAAGACACTGGTTCTCAGCTGGACATAGGCCAGAGTTTGAAAACTCAGGTTTGTTGCTGATTTACAGTGAGCACTTTGGAGCAGCCTGGCCTCTCCCTGAAAGTTACATTCCTGTGGCTGAATGCATCTGGGTGCTCTGTGCCTTGTGCCTCAAAGAGGCTGGCAGTCCTGTGTACCATGATGCCATGGGAGGTTATACAGAATCACCAGCACCTTCAGGGCTAAAACTGATCTGCTTCTGATTTATAAGGCCATTGTTGACATCTTTGGATTTTATTTGGTCACAGCAGATCACTTGTAACTCCCATCACCTGCTTTTTCTTCTCTTGTCTCCTTGGGACATGATATTCTCTGTACCTGGAATATCTGTCCTTTGCTTCTTCACCGCTGAGTTGGAAGAATTTAAATAGGGGTAGAGAGGAAAGAGAGGAACAGTTTATCCCAGTCCTCCTTACTACACTTAATTGAGGTGTCTTTACACCAGTGTTAGTAAACAAATGTCATCTTTTTAAAAACTTTTTATTGGTACATTGTAATTATACAGAACTGTGGGTTTCATTGTTATATATTTGTATTCACATAACATAATTTGGTCAAGACGAATAGAATAGAGAATGGGCACTGGGGGGAGGGAGGAGGGAAAAGAAAGGGCATGTACTAGACAATGAAATTGAATAAATGTCCTCTTATATATCCTATTGATGAGAATGTTTATTTGTACAACCATTATTGAAAATAGTGTGACTGTTCCTCAAAACTCTAAAAATAGAACTATCATATGTTCCAGTAATCCCACTTCTGGGTGTATATCCTTATATATCCCATGGAAATGAAATGACTATATGGAAGAGACATCTGGACTCCCATGTTTTTTGTAGCGCTGTTTATAATAGCCAGTATATGAACTAAAGTGAGGTGTACATCAATGGATGAATGGTTAAAGAAAATGTGGTACATATATAGAGTAGAATGTTATTCATCTGTAAACAAAGAGATCCTGTCATTTGGTGTGACATGGGTAGAACTAAGTGAAATAGCCAGGCAGAGTATGACAAACACTGCTGTGTTCTCATCTTACATGAAAGCTAAAAAAATTGATCTCATAGGAGGAGAGAGCAGAATAGTGGTTACTAGAGGTTGGGAATGAGAGGGGAGAAAGAAGATACAGAGAGGATAGATTACAGGTACCAAAATGCAGTGAGCTGAGAAGAATACATTCTCGGAGTCTCTAGCATAGTAGGACAATCAGTTTACAACAATGTATTGCATATCTCAAAATAACAAGAAAGGAATTTGGGCTGGGGTTGTGGCTCAGTGGCAGAGCGCTTGCCTAGCATGTGTGAGGCACTAGGTTTGATTCTCAGCACTACATATAAATAAAATGAAGGTCCATTCACAATTAAAAAAATAAAAAAGAAAGGAATTTGAAGGTTCCCAGCAAAGAAATTATTATTACCCTGATTTTATTATTTTACATAGTATGCAGTCTTGAATTATCACACTATAGTCCATAAATATGTATAATTACCATGTGTCATTTAAGAGACTTTCTGGCCAGGCGCGATGGCGCAAGCCTGTAATCCCAGCACTTAGGGAGGCTGAGACAGGAGGATCGCGAGTTCAAAGCCAGCCTCAGCAATGGCGAGGCACTAAGCAACTCAGTGAGACCCTGTCTCTACATAAAACCCAAAATGGGGCTGGGGATGTGGCTCAGTGGTCGAGTGCCCCTGAGTTCAATCTCCAGTACCAAAAAAAAAAAAAAGACTTCCTGAAAGTACCATGCCTTAAAAAAAAAAAAAAATCAATTGTAGGAGAACAAAAAAGGAGGGGTTCCTGTTTTTGTGGGTGCAATGTTCAGAGGAGGAAATCTCCTGGCTGGTCCCTCTCAGTGGATGCAGCTCACAACTTGGGTGGTGATGGTAGGTTGTTTTTCTTTACCTGTGACCTAATTGCCTCTGGATCTCTTGCCTTGGCTACAGACTTAAAAGGGAACCCCAAAGAATTAAGACAATTATTAATCTATCATGGGGAAAAGAAGGTTTTCTTCACAGGAATCCCACCCCTGGACAGGGGCTCAGACTTCTGGCAGTTCCCACTTTACCTCTATATTGGCTCATGAGAAAGCCAGAACCTGCTCTTTCAGGTTCAGTTCCTCTAAGGCCATGATGTCAGCGGGAAGAGTTTACTTCTCTTTGCTTTTCCTACAGCTGTACTGGTTCTTCTGTTGGAGTGACTATTTTGTCCTGCTTAGCAACACAAAGTTTAGCAGCTAATCTTAGCTACTAAAACAACTTGTGGTCAGCAATTGCTGACCAGTACCAGCTTTAGCTTCCAAAGCACTTGTGGAGTATACATAAACTTGAATTTCATTCTCCTTTTCATCTCTCAAGACAAGATAATCCTAAATATGGCTTTGAGAAATTCCTTCTCTGTAGTTGAGATCACTTCCTTCCAGAACCCCTCCTGGATTCTTCACCCTACCCCAAGCCCAGTCTGGTGTTACCTACTTCTATGATAGCAAGTCCTACATGGTGTTGAACGTGTATATTTATGTATGTCTCTCCCTAGACTATGAGTTTCCCGAGAGTAGGTCTTTTATTTCTGTAACCCTATTGCACCTGTTGTAGAAATTAAGTAGATGGCTACTGAAGGAAGGCAGGAAGGCACAAAAGTGGCCTGGTTGTCTCCTCTATGCTGAGATTCACATAAAGGAGACGCTTTGGTTCCCTCACTTGGCTCAGGAGCATGGCTGACAGAGAGGCAGTGTCAAGTGGGCTGGGAGGTAACGACCCCAGGATGAGCAGTGCTGGGCCTCAGGAAAAAAAGCCAATTCCGCACTTTGCTTGACAGTGAGAAGCTCAGAGATGCTTGCCAATCTGTCTTGACACTTTTCTTTTTTTTGGGCAGATCTGGGAATCCATAAAATCAGGTGCTGCTCTTGAAAACCCTGTACTCCTCAACAAGTTCCTCCTCTTGACATTTGCAGTAAGTAAATGGGCTCCCTGTTGTATTGAGACTGGTAAAATCCCTGGCTCAGGCCAGTGGACCAACAGGACGGGCTGCTCTCCTCTCTGAAGGTGTTACTTCGTGTTATTCGTTATAGCTGTTAAAGAAGCTCACATTGATTAGTGGCCACATAGTGCTAGCACCTATTACTCTGCAAAATGAATCCATTCGTACTGATCACACTAGTAAGTAGTTGCATAGTTTCTATAACACAGTGACCCAACTCCTATTATTAAGAACATTAGAAAGTCAGGCTTAGGGAGCAGTGGTTTTATTATTACCAGCTAACATCTTTGTTAAATACAGTCCTGCAGAGCGTAGTTGTTAGGCCCAATGTGTTAGCTGTCATTATGACAAAATACCTGAGATAATCAACTTATAAGGAGGAAATTTGTTTTGGCTCATGATTTCACAGGTTTTCAGTCCATGGTCAGTTGGCCCTGTTGCCTTTGAGCCTGTGGAGGCACAGTACATCATGGCAAGAGTTCGTGATGGAGAAGCTGCTCACTTCAGGGTGGCCAGGAAGCAAAGAGAGAGACAGGAAAGTGGGGGTCCCAATATCCCATTCCAGGACACACCCCCAGTGACTTCACTTCCTTCTACTACGCCATACCTCGTAAAGCTCCATCACTTGCCAGTGGGCACCACAGTCTGGGCACCCAAGGGCCTTAACATGTAAGCCTTTGAGGGACACTCTAGATTCAAACCATGGCACCCATCAAATAAGGGAAAAGGGCTTCTGGATCAGAGGAGCTCACACTACATGGCTTGACCACACAAATTTTTTTTTTTTTTTTTAAACAAAGAACCAGGCATGTTGTCATATGCCCATAGTTCAACTGCTCATAGGCTGAGGCAGGAGGATCACAAGTGCAAGGGCAATATTGCAAGACCCTGTCTCAAAAAAATTTTTTTTAACAAAGGAAAATGCCTTCTATATATGCAATCTAATTTTAAAATACATTAAGGGAAGCCTTGAAGAGGAAAAGGAATCACATGAAGGTAATATCTCTGCCTACAGGGGGTAGAGTTAAAGAGCTGGAGGGAAAGACCAGGTCTCAGTGAAGAGGCAAGTTAGGGAAAGGTAAGGGCTCCTTGTAAAGATACGAGCTGTGCACACACATGCAAATGTGTGTAGAGATGGTCCCTAGCTTATGATGGCTTGACTTAGGATTTTTCAGCTTTGTATGGAAGTGTATCTGTACAACCATTCCTTTTCTCACTTTCAGTACAGTGTTCAATACTTTGCATGAGGTATTCAATACTTTCTTATGAAATAGGCCTTGGGTTAGATGATTTGGCCCAGCTTTAAGCTACCGTAAGTGGTCTGAGCACATTAGAGTGGACTAGGCTAAGCTATGATGTTTGGTAGGTTAGGTGTATTAAATGTATGTTTAACCCTGGTGATGCTTTTAACTTATGATGGTCTACCTGGATGTAACCCCACTGTGTGTCAAAGAACGTGTGTGTGTGTAGGGGAGTGGGTGTGTGGGTGGGTGAATGTAAGTAAAACTAATTTGTCCTTTATGTTGACTATATAATGGTCTGTCTAGTGTATATTCCATAGACTCCTGTTGTACATTTAGGTTGTTTCTTTTTTGTTTCTTTTTTCCAGTGCTGGGGATTGAATCTAGGGGTGCTTTACCACTGAGCTACATCCCTAGCCCCTTTTATTTTGTATTTTGAGACAGGGCCTTACTATTGCCGAGATTGGCCTCAAACTTGCGATCCTCCTGCCTCAGCCTTCTGAGTTGCTGGGATTATGGTACAGGTGTGTGCCACCACACTTGGCTATTCAAGTTGTTTTTAATGTTCTCTATTATAAAATATGCTGCAGGAAGCAATATTGGCCATATTGATATTTTTTCCTGCTCATTTTATTTACTTAGTGTTAAGTTCCTTGCTGTGGATGAAGTGTGTTGTTTCACTACAGCTTCATCTGCTTCTCCTAAATGCCACCCTCACCTTTCTGTTGCCCAAGTACAGAGGGATTGGTAGGACCCTAAAGGTTATAGCAATGTGTGGTTATCTGCAAGGAGCACATTTTCTAATAAGTTATGGTGGAGGAGAGAAAGATGTTTAAATTCTGCATCAGATTACCAGGTGCCTTTTGACATTAATCATTTGTACATTTGATTACTTATGTAGGTTCTCTACTAGGATAGATTTATTTAAATATTGCTAAGTATTTCTGGGTTTAAACGTTGAACATTAATACATTTCTTATACCAAGAATTGTCTTTAATAGAACATAAATAACAATTTGGCTTTAATGAGAAAAGTGATATTAGCTCTGACTTAAAGTTCAAAGGCATTTTTCATAGTGGGTAGGTGTGTTGGCCTCATTGCCCTTTCTGAGTGCTCTTAGCCTGGCTTTAAAAAAAAAAAAATTAAAATCTCTCTTTTAAAATCTTTAGACGCAAAGAGCCTTATGTTTAATTTAACCAAGGTCCTTTGTATCCTGAAAAGAATCCTAAGAAATTCAAGCCTTTTGGCTTTTGAAGATGACCTGATAAAACTCCTTAAAATATGTGAGGTTCTTCATCTTGAATTGTTTAACCTTTCGCTAAAGATCAGTTATGACAAATCATTTAAGTACAAAGAAGAGAGAATCATCTCTGGGGATGTTTTTGCTTTCCTTTCTGCTGTTTTTAGGCCTCAAAGGACCAGACACTTCATTAATTTCAATTTTGCAGTTTTGCCTTTGTGAAAAGGGAGTTTTTTCTTAGTTGATCAATTAGTGACAGAATTAGAGACTGGAAATTAATTAGTAGACTCTCTCATCTGGAAACCTGTTTATATGTAAATTTATATTTAAAGAGTCATCAGGTATGATTCCATTTGTATGAAAAGTCCAGAACAGACAAATCCATAGAGACAGATAATAGGTTAGTGATTGGTTGCTAGAGAATAGAGAGGTAGGGGAGTAGAGAGCTTCTAGTGGAAGATACAGAAATGGCTGTGGGCTGATGAAAATATTCTAAAATTAGTGGTGATGGTGGTTCAATCTTGTCCAAATACTAAAAGAAAAAAAAATCACACTAAAATGGACATTTGAACATGGTGAATTTTATAGTGTATAAATTATTTCTCAATTTAGAAAAGGTCATCTGCTGGGCACAATGGTGCATGCCTTGTAATCCAAGCAACTTGGGAGGCTGAGGCAGGAGGATCTTAAGTTCAAGGCCAGCCAGGGAAACTTAGCAAGATCCTGTCTCAAAAATAAAAATGAAAAGATCTGGGGCTGTTGCTCAGTGGTAGAGTGCCTCTGGGTTTACTCCCTAGTACCAAAGACAAACAAAGTCATCCCACAGCTATCTCACAGCCACAGTTTTTGTTCTTATCAAGATTCAAGAAGAGATATTAAGTAGCTAGATAACTGTATTAGTGGCCAATTGTCACAGATGAGTGAGGAAGCTGCCCAGTACCCATATAAATCTGAGACTTTACCACATGAGTGATGCAGGCCCCAAACACTGCAGGAATTCAGAAACAAGAATCCAAGAGGGAGCAGTGTCAAGGACAGCCTCATGAATCCTCTTATGGGTCAAATCCCCTTCCTAGGGTTGCTTCACCTGGTGTGGAAATGGCCCGAATCCCAGTGAAGATGAAAGCTCTTCTACCATTGTTGCTCCTTGGTACTTGAAACTTCAGTGTGATTCTTACAGTTAACCCTGCACACATTTTATCTCTGATCCACATAGAAAGTGAGCTGCTGGGCTGGGGCTGGGGCTCAGTGGTAGAGCACTTGCCTCACATGCGTGAGTCACTGGGTTCGATCCTCAGCACCACATAAAAATAAATAAAATAAAGATATTGTGTTCATCTACAACTAAAAAAATTAAAAAAAAAAAAAAAAGAAAGAAAGAAAGTGAGCTGCCCAATGGCTGGGGCCGATGTCGATTCATCTAATCAGAGTGGCTCATGTTTTGCCTTGTACATAGCAAGTGCTTAATAGCCATTGACTTGAATTTCACCAGTAAGGATTTCCCAAAAAGCAATGTTATATAGGTTGAGCACCTCTAATCTGAAATTTAAAAAAAGAAAAAAGAAAAATGCTCCAAGTGCCAAAAACTTTTTGAATGATGACATATGATATCACGCATGGAAAATTCCAGACCTGACTTCATGTGATGGGCTATAGTCAAAATACAGGCACACTAAAAATACCATATAAAATTACCTTCAGCCTGTGTACATAAGATGTATATAAAATATAAGTGAATTTCATGTTTAGACATGGGTCCCCTCCCCAAAATATCTCATTATGTGTATGCAAATACCTCAGCATTTAAAAAAAAAATCGTAAGTCCAAAATATCACTGGTCCCAAGCATTTTATAGAAGGAATTCTCTCAGGCATGGGTACATGAATGGCATGGCTTCCTCAATGATGTGCTTAACTTATTTCATTATAAAAAGAGCTGCATGGGGATTGGAGGTTGTGACTCCACCACAGGCCTGTGGAGTGCGTGTGGTACAGTGGAGCAAGCTGACGCCATGGAAGCAGAGTTCTGATCCTCTCTTTACCTCTTTTTGTTCTTATTGTTCAAGTGCTTTATCCTTTTCCAAGTTTCAGTTTTCTGTCTATAAAATGAGATAATAGTAGTTGCCCCCAGGGGTGGTTTGTATTAAAGCATGCCAATGATAATATCAATGACTTACTGCACATTTTCTGCTAGCAAGTGATCAATAAAATATGTTACGTTTACTGTCACATTATTAGTGTGTGCTGTATTAGAGTATTTGGGATTGTTTATGTGGGGACAGTGTTGGGGATGAAACCCAGGACCTCATGCTTGCAAAACAAGCACTCTAACACTGAGCTATATCCCCAGCTGGGAGGGTATTTTGGGATCAAGGCAGAAGTTCTGTGTTCTATCGGGATTTCTGTTGGGATGAGAATATTTGACAAGCTGGACGTATTTTGTGTGTATCGCTTTTCTCTATTAATTAGCTATGAGACATTACATTAATATACGCATTTCAATTTAACTATTAGTGCTATTCTGATCTCCTATTTTATGTTTTGTTCTAGGATTTAAAGAAGTACCACTTCTACTATTGGTTTTGCTATCCTGCCCTCTGTCTTCCAGAGAGTATTCCTCTCATCCAGGGGCCAGTGGGTTTAGATCGAAGGTTTTCATCAAAACAGGTATCAGCCTATACAACAAATTCAGATAAAGTCGAGTTTAAAAAAATAGGAACACCTCTGGATGAAGAGGTCCTCCAACCATGGTACTAGGACCAGATATTTTCACAAATTGTGAAGTCAAGGTAGAGAATAGTATTCCATGGTATGGAATTGACAGAAGTGTTCCATGGTATTTGGTGAAAGGCTAACTCTGCAGGGAGGAATTATAGGAGCATTTTGAAAGGCTGGAAGCATTAACCAAAATGTGGTTTTCACTTTCAGTGTGGGGAAATATAAAGCAATATCCTTTGGGAAGAGAATCTTTGAAACAGAATACAGGAGCCTCCACCGCCCTCATATTAAGTAGCAGAACGTCTCCATTATGCAGAGCTAGGCATTGCCATGTAAGGAGGGCATTAGAGATCAATCCCGAGAAGAGCAATTAATCAGGCTGATGGGACACAGACCCCAAACTAGAGAATTCTGATGATTGTTTAAGGCAAAGGTTGAATATCAAGATATTGAAGAATATCATTTGAATTCATGAAGCCCATCAGTCACTAAAAGCCTGAATTCTGAAGCCACAGAGCAGCTGCTAATAATTAAAGATAATAATAACAACAACAACAATAATAATAATTCCATTTAGAACAAATCCAAAGTTGTGGTTTTGTGTGACTAATTTGTCAAAAAGAAATCTACATTGGGGCAAAAATGATCATGGATGAGATTGACTGCTTATAGGGATGGAGTTTCTTCAGGGAGGAGCAAAAATGTTCTGAAATTATCTCAGTGATGGTTGTGCAATTCTGTGAACATAGTAAAAATAACCATTGGATTGTGTACTTTAAATGGATAATTTGTTTAGTCTATCTTAATAAAGCTCTTAAAGATTATGGTAAAATTTATCAGTGGTAGGTTTATGTTCACAGGAAAAAAAGAATGCTTTGGCCACCTCTCTCAGCCTCTGTGATTGACAACTTAGGGAACCACCATGCTGTACCATAAAATGCCCTTTTGTGCCCCTATGACTCATCATCATACACATAGAAAGTGTTATGTAAAAGCCAGGTGGTGTCATTAGGGGGCACTTTTGTGTTCATTTGCTGCAAAAGCCAACAGGGTTTGGTCAGTCATTTCCAGTCTTTTGGCTTTAAAGTACTTTGTATTTAATATCAACCTTTAACTCAGAACTAGATATGTAATTTTCTAGAGAGTAACTTCACATTTTCTGTTTTCAGATTCAAGCCCTTGAGCAGGCATATGATGACCTTTGTCAAACAGAAGGTGTCACAGCCTTGCCATACTTCCTAATCAAGTATGATGACAACATGGTGCTGGTTTCCTTGCTTAAACATTATGGTGATTTCTTCCAAGGTCAAAGGACAAAGGTCAGAGAAACCTTGAGTATTTAGTTATCTGGTTTAAGAAAAAAAATCTCAAGTTCATGTTATAATAGACTGCTATAAGATTTAAAATCAGATTTCCTTCACCCTCCAAATGATGTTGTTGAACATTTCATGTCTCTGTCCTCTTCTACCCTTATTGTTCTCAAACCAGCTCATCCTTTATATTTCTCCACTTCTCTTACAGATCCCAGTAATTTTGGATTCCTCACTTCCTATTAGTGATAAAGTTATTTCAATTTTCCCTCCTGTGTTTTCATTTTCATTCTCAGGGCTAACACTGTAGCTCAGGCCCTCCTTGTTTCACTCCTGGATATTTGGAATCTTCTTGCTTTCATCTTGCATGCCCCCCTATGGAAAATGTGCCTCAAACTACTTACATTCACTCCATCATTCACTGGCCAGAAGCCTAAAGATGACTTCCTTCTGGCTCAGGCTACTTTTCCTGTCTCGTACTGTTTTCCTCATAAATACTTGCTGCAGCTAAGCTTATCTGTTTTTTTACCAGACCATCCCCACTGCCACCCAAATATACATAGACCTTTTTCTATATATTCCTTTTTCCTCACATAGTATCATCTTCCTGAAACATTTCCTGAGAAACTCTCACACTCCCTATTGAAATTCTCCTTTCACTATGAAGCGTTCTCATGGGGCTATGTGTGATCTTTCCCCATCTGGACTCACGGCACTTATTCCTGATCCTCATTTATAGTGCCTTATCTGGATTCCTTCCTGTGCTGTTTAGACTGTAAGCTCCTGGAGGGCAAGGCCCATGTCTCATGGATCTGTGTCTGCATAGTGTCTAGCATTTGTCTGAGGTCCCCAATAAAGTTCATTTGAATGAATGAAACAGTACTGTAATTGTCTTTTAGAAGTGAGGATACCACTAGTAAACTGTCTCAGCAGTATGGGAGATGATAAATTAAAAATAAAAGATCATTGAGTATTGTGATTCTCCACTGTTTTATGTGTGAATAAATAATACATAAAAAATAATGTCATAGCCATGTAAATATATCAGAGCTAAGAAAAGAGAATCCCTTAACTGATGGCCCAGTTATCCCTTAGCCTAAATTTAGGATTTTTTTTTTAATCATCAGCAGCATTAGCATTTTCTTTTCAGAGGAAGGCTTTTCACATGGAGGACCAAGGATCGAGTTTTTATTAAAATTCTTAATTTCTCTAGGCGATTTCAGAGAACTACAGCTAAATTAGTGGCATTAAGACTAATCACTAGTAATTTTCTTTTTTGGTGCTGGGGATTGAACCTAGAGCTTTGCTCATGCTAAGCACATACTCTACCACAGATCTAGCCCCAAACCCAACGCATCAATAACTTCAAGTCCTGTATAGTGTGAGGTCTTCTTGTGACAGCAGGCAGGCATTGCTCAAAAGCAGCTATAGGTCAGGTTGAATGTGGTAAATAAATGATCCTCTCCCAAGTGCCACCCTACCAAAATAATAACAATCTGCAGAGCATCGTACACTTTGAAAGGGGCTTTTGCAAACTTGATATTTTTATAATAATTATGAAATAGGTGTTATAGTGTCTGCATTTGCCATTTGAAGCATAAGAAACTGAAAGTCACCAGGGTCAAATGGTCTGATTGCAAAGACCCTGTGCTCTCTGCGTCTCTTTTCTACATCTCTCAGGTGGAGGCTCGACCTTGAGAATCTAAAAGAGATCTGTATTTGACACCCAGCATTGCTGCTTTTAGCTCTGGGACCTGAGGAAAAAATCCTAACCTGTCCTCACCTGAGTTCTTCTGTTGTATGTTATCAACACTACCTCCTTACACACATTTGTAACGATTAAATGTGATAATGTAAAATGGCTGGCATATAGCAGGTGCTCAGTACATATGCACTTCTTTTCTTCCCCAACAGTAGCATATTTTGAAAGACTAAAGAGACCTTGGGGCCTCCTCCTAAGTGCTCTGGGAGATTCACCAGTATTCAACCCTGAGAATCTGCCGAGGTCAGGCACAATGTCCTTCACTTGGTTAGAGGTGTATCAGTTGGTTTGAGCCAGGTTTCAGAAAAGCCTGTAATTACTCAGCACATGTGTTGAGTACCTCCTTCTGGGCCAGAAATCACAAGATACAATTATACCTGTTCTCAAAGAACCTAAGTCTTCTGTGGAAGATGAGACACTCACTGACTTACACAACATTAACCAGAAGTTTAGGTAATGGAAGAGAAGGGCCATAGAAATGATACTTGGGTTGTTTGCCCTGTGTTTTTCTAGTAAGGATCACCAGAAGCTGTGCAAACTGATGACCTCATAGGGGTTCTCATGGCCTCCCAGCCTGCAGGCCTGAATATTCCCTTCATCCTCTGCAGTGCTGCCCACAGGCGTGTTCTAACATTTGATTGTATCACTCTTGTTTTTGAAAAACCCTTACTGTGGACTTCAGAATAAAGTTAAAACTACTTATCTTGAGGTTGGGGCTATGGCTTAGTGGCAGTGTGCTTGCCTAGCATGTGTGAGGCACTAGGTTCGATCCTTAGCACCTTATACAAAAATAAGCAAATAAATTAAAGACGTGCTGCCCATCTACAACTACAAAGAGAAAAAAAACAACAACACTATCTTGGAATTCAAGGCCTCTTCACATCTGGCTTTTGCTCATCATTCCAGCCTTACCCATTGCTTACCTCTTTATATTCCCCAAGCTGGAGCCTATGCCCTGGCTATTGCTATACTCGCCAATGCTTGCTTTCCCACTTCTCTGCCATCAGATGTGCTTCTCCCCCAGTCTCCCTTCTATCTCTGGCTGGTGCCTTGTTCAACATTCTGATTTATCTCTTCAGGAAGCACCAGTTGACTCTGCAATATTTCAGAGGCTTCTTTTAGGTTCTTCTTCCCAGCACCGTCTGAATTCTGAAGTGCTTACTGGTTTATCTGCATGTTCATGTCCCCAGTCCTCATCTCCTCCTCTTACCAGTACATTGATCCCAAGATGTCACTGTTCTTCTGTGAGCTTTGTGTGTTCACACATAAAACAGTGGAGAAGTGTTGGAATCCCACCAGTGTTTCCTTTTTTCCAGCGTGCTTTCTCTTCTGGGCAATCTCATTGTGTCCCTGATTTCGGTAATCACTTCCTCATGCATGACATACTTTGCTACCACCAGCCTGAATTTCACTTTGGACCCCAAACCACTTTATCCAGCCTCCTGCTGGCCTTCTGCAGCCTTTCCCATTCAACACACACCAGCTGAACCAGCCAAACCAGCCGAAGGTGTCTGCTCCTCTTCTGGGCAGCAACATCGCAGAATGACACTGCCTCCATCCAGTCCCAGGAGCCAGAAACCTGGGTCTCCTGCTGGATACCTTTCTGCCTCTCACCACTCCCACAACCTTTGGATTTCCTGTCTTAAACTTAGCCTGCTGCCTTTGGACTTTTTCTGCCACCACTCCCATCTAATCTACCACCATTTTTCATCTGTGTTGCTGTGGTATTTTCCAAATGGGACTTGTCTACTTTGGCCTCTAGTGTATTCCTGCATCATCTAAAGGGATCATTGGCAAAGCAGATCTGATTACTCACCCCCAAATGAAACAGCTTAGTGCGTTCACTGAACTCTAAGAATAGGAACTGGATTCTTTATTATGGCACATGGGTTTGGTGGCTTGGCTCCTGTGTGGATCCACCCACAAGTTGTGCATGTCCCCTGCCACAGGGTCTTTTGCAAGCTCCCTTAGCCAAGAACAACCTTCTCTCTCCTTTCTCTCTGCCACACACACACACCTGTCCTTACTATTTCTTCAAATTTAAATGTAATCATTATTTTCTCAAGGAAAATCTTTTGACCTCTGTTAAAAAGGTTTATTTCTCCTGTTGTGGACTCTTTAGCACTGTATATCTCTTCTTTGTGGTATTTATTTAGCACAGTAGTAATATTACATTTTCTTGGGTAATCTTTTTTTTAAAATGTATTTATTTATTCTAATCAGGTATATATGACAGCAGAATGCATTTTGATTCATTGCACATAAATGCAGCACAACCTTTCATTTCTCTGGTTGTACATGATGTAGAGTTGTACTATATGTGCAGTCATACACAGACCTAGGATAATGATGTCCATCTCATTCCATCATCTTTCCTGCCCCCATGGCTTCTCCCCTCCCCTCTGTCCCCTTTGCCCAAAGTTCCTCCATTCTCCCCTGCCTTCATTATGGATCAGCATCTACTTATCAGAGAGAACATTTGGCCTTTGGTTTTTTGGGATTGGCTTACTTTGCTTAGCATGACATTCTCCAACTCCAACCATTTACCTGCAAATTCCATAACTTTATTCTCTTTTAATGCTGAGTAATATTCCATTCCACAATTTCTTTGTCCATTCATCTATTGAAGGGCATCTAGGTTGGTTCCACAATTTAGCTATTGTAAATTGAGCGGTTATAAACATTGTTGTGATTGTGTCACAATAGTATGCTGATTTTAAGTCCTTTGGGTATAGATCGAGGAGTGGGATAGCTGAATCAAATGGTGGTTCCATTCCAAGTTTTCTAAGGAATTTCCATACTGCTTTCTAGATAGGTTGCACCAATTTGCAGTCCTAGCAGTAATGTATGAGTGTGCCCTTTCTCCCACATCCTTGCCAACGCTTATTGTTGTGTATATTCTTTTTTTTTTTTTTTTTTTTTGTGGTACTGGGGATTGAACTCAGGGGCACTCGACCACTGAGCCACATCCCCAGACCTATTTTGTGTTTTATGTAGAGACAGGGTCTCACTGAGTTGCTCGCTTAGCGCCTCGCCATTGCTGAGGCTGTGTTGTGTATATTCTTGATAACTACCATTCTGACTGGTATGATCTCCTTTTCCCCATTTAAATATGAGCTCATTGCCGGGTGAGGTGGTTCACACCTATAATCCCAACTAGGGGTTCTGAGGCAGGAGGATGACAAGTTCAAGGCCAGCCTACAAAACTTAGCTAAATACTGTTTCCAAAAATAAAAAAAAAATTAAAAAATTTAAAAAAGCTGGAGATGTGACTCAATGGTGAGAACAACCCTGGGTTCAATTCCCAGTACTACCAAAAAAATAAAAATAAGATAAATATAATCTCTGTCAGGACTCTATCTTTGATCTCCCACCATTGCACCTGCAACCTGTGGAGTCATGCCTGGTGTGTAAAACATGACAGAAGAATGAGTTCAGGTATGAATGAGTTGTGAGGACTAGGGATCCCATTTTAGAAGCCCCTGGGTCAGTACCTGCCACATAGTTGGCCTTCAGGAAGTCATGGCAGCTCTTAGGATGGCTCATTGTGAGTGCTGTCTTTAACATGAGCATTCCATTCTGATGTAGGCCAGGGAGTTTACAAAAACTTGCCCAAATTGTCTATATACCTGAAGTTCATGTCTAGTGAGTCAGAGAAGCCATTAGTGGTCGGACAGGAGACAGAATACAAGGCAAATATGTAATCTGCAATGGGTAATTTATTTTGGAGGTCAGTGGAACAAATGCATAACCTCTGTGCGAATTTGGGAGAAGCCATGGATCTCCCACAAAAAACAAACATACCTACATCCAACTCTACATCTTACATCAGGACCCACAGAGTGCTGAAACCCATTCATGAATCCTCTCTGCATCCCTGACTCGAAGGAGAATGAAGGGAAAGATAGGGGTTAGCTTTCCTGGGAGGGAGCCTGTAGGATTACTGGGGTCAGGAGGGGATAGGCCATCTTTGTTCCAAGTTGAAGTGGGACCTTTGCCTCCAGACGTGCTGTTTACTTGTGTGAGGAGGCTTAGCTGGCTCTGGGAAGTGGGTACCTGCCCTTGAAGAGGGCACGTTGCTAGCCACCAGCAGCCACAGTGGCCATGATCAGGGTTCTAACCATGTGCCCAGCACAGACCTAGGCACTCACACGCCTTACTGCTAATCCTCAAAGTGAGCAGCATTGTGTCCATTTTGCAGATGAGAATGCAGAAGAAGTCAGGGAATGGAAGCCTCACACATAAGCTCTGTGACTTCCTGCAGTCATAGTGCTTTCTGCTGTGGAAGACATGCAGCCCTGTTTTCCTCCTTCTCTCCCATCAGTCTGTGGTAGAGTAGGAAGGCAGATTTCAGGTCCCATTGCAACCTAAATGAGCCAGTGACTCCTCTGATCCTCAGCTTCTTCATCCTAAACAAGTGTGCAGTAATGACATCTCCTTCCTTAGGGGTGGCTGTGAGAATTGAGAGATGATGAATAAAATAGGCTTCATTAAGTTTTATTCACATATTCGAATTGTTCCCATAGTATCTTCTCAGAATAAATTGTTTGGATTACATTTTCAGAGGAAACTGTTCTTTGGGTTAACTTGTCTTCAGCTATTACATAAAGTGAGCTTTTGAGAGCCTGAGTCATGCAACTGAAAAGGCAAACCCTACCCTTTTTGTTTAAAAAAAAAAAAATTAAGAAATGAAGAGTAGTCTTCCTGCCAGAGAAGCCGCTCCTGAGATTGTCAGGGTTAGGGCTCAGCAACCTCAGTGTATTTGGAAGGTTTTGCCAATTCACTCCTGATGTGACTTTAAATTAAAGCTCACTTGGTAAATATATCTCACTGATTTTCTCTCATTTCTTGGATGATGCATGATTGGTAATATGATTGCTTAATGCCAAACTTCTTTGTGACTAAAAATACATGTGACATTATTACTCAATGTTCACATATGTCTTTGAATGCACATATACACTCATACAGCTTTCACGAAATAATATTGTTTTTTATTCTATTTTATCTGTTTTGAAAATTCTAGTTGTGACCTACTAAATAGTTCAAGCCATAGGGAACTCATCATGTGTACTTTGGAAATGAAAAGTGACAAGTGTGTGACTACTTTACAAATACAGGCACTTATTTGTGAAATGCCCTAGCCATAGTTCCATTCATTAGTTTTGATTTTGGTTGCATTTCCGGTTTTAAAAATTTCACAAAGTTCTTCAGCTGTTCTTTTATGTGTTTGTATTTTGTGTGTGTGTGTGTGTGTGTGTGTGTGTGTGTGGTACTAGGGATTGAACCCGAGGGTGCTATACCATGGAGCAATTTCCCAACCCTTTTTATTTTGAGACAGGATTTTGCTAAGGTTCAGGCTGACCTTGAATTTGAGATCCTCCTACCTAAGCCCACTGAGTAACGGGGATTATAGCCATGTGCCACAGTGCCTTGCTGGATTTTTTTTTTTAGAGTAAACTTTTTAAAAAAATTTTCTTGTAATCTTTTTCTGTGCATTTTTTGAAACTAAGACTGTGCTATATATACATATATATATATATATGTATATATATATATATATATATATTCTGTTTCATTGTAGCATCTTATTACAGTCTACATCCTTTTTAGTACATGTATGATAGTGTATTTTATTAAGTTTTGACATTTAAGTTTCGTATAATTCTTTGCTATTAGGAACTGCTTTGTGCATGAAATTCTTCTGCTCCTTCCCCAACTCACTTCCTATATTTTGTTATTTCCATAGGAAAGATTTCTAGGTAAAGAAAGTTTATGACCAGTGATATGCTGGTAAATATTTAACAACTGGCTCTTGGGAATGGGACACCCTGATTTTATGGAGTCTGCTTATTTCCATGGCATCAGCATTTCCACCATGGCCAATTTCCATCTCCTATGGAAAGTCACAGGATTCAGAGGTGAACATAGGTGGTAACAATTGGCTCTCACAAGCCTGCATGAGGTATCTGTAGCACACCATTGCTGATAATCACTATTGCCCCCAAACTATCTTTACTCCCCTGCCAACTATGTATCCTTATCAGCATCATTTGTTATACATTTTTACACACTTGATAGGTTGGTAATGGGCCTTTTGCAAATTCTTATTTCTCTTGGTGAAATGTTGATTCCATTTACTGGTCACAGTGGCACCATGCTGCTACAACATCTAATCATCTTCCAGGCCAGTTCTTGTGATTACATTCTTTAAAAACAGGCCATAACACTATTCCACTGCCAATCTTTAGAAAAAACTTTCTTAAGTAACTCTTCTACTTTCTTCAGAACAGTTGTCAGAGTGGATGTTTGGTGAATGATTTGTAATTTTCAACAAGGTTAGCCTTTAATTTTGGGACTTTAACATCTGTGGACAAAAACAGTAGGAAATGTGCAACATTTCTTTTCTTGGTACTAAGGATTGAGTCAGGGGCACTCTACCACTTAACTACTTCCCCATCCCTTTTTATTTTGACACAGGCTCTGGCTAAGTTGCTGAGGCTGGCCTCGAACTTTTGATTCTCCTGCCTTAAGTCTCTGGGATTACAGGCATGCACCACCACACCCAGCAGGAGCACCACTTTATATGATATTAGTTGTTTCTTTCTTCTCTTAGTGATCACTCTGCATCTTGGCAGCTGTCTGTGACCTTGAAATGCATTCAGTATTTGAATTTTAAAACTTGTAATTTCCTTTGTTGATTTCCTGTTATATCAAGTTTTTGGGTAATAAATATGACCATTTGTCACATAAGCATGTTTTATGGGATCCCTGTGGAATATGTCCAGCTGAGGACAGTCAAATTGACAATTTTGCCCTTTTTTCTTTCTCATGTTGTACTTTTTCAGCAAATTGCTTGGTGGACTGTAGCCAGAGCATAACCGGCCACTTCAGATGTATTATATATGGTCTCAGTCAGGTGCAAAGGAAGGCTTATTTCACAAACCTTCAAAACAGAAGTTTGTTTGTTTTTTGGTACCGGGGATTGAACTCACAGGTACTCAACCACTGAGCCACATCCCCAGCCCTATTTTGTGTTTTATGTAGAGACAGGGTCTCACTGATTTGCTTAGTGCCTCACTGTTGCTGAGGCTGGCTTTGAACTTGGGATTCTCCTGTCTCAGCCTCCCAAAGTGCTGGGATGCACCACCACGTTGGCTCAGAAGTTTTCGTATTTTTTTTTAATTACATTTTACTTCTTTCTGCTGATTTGTATACTATAAAAGGTGATTTGCCCAAGTCCACATAAGTAATTTGTGACAAAGCCAGTTCTAAGACCCAAAACTTGCAGCCAGTGTTTATTTCTAAACCCATTTAAAAAAAAAAAAAATCTCTTTATTTGTAGTTAATTTTTTTTTCTGTGTTAATTCAGGTCATTATTTATTTATTTTTTGTTTGTTTTTTCTAGTTGTAAGTTGTATAGAATCACAACATATATGCAGTCATACATAAAGTTAGGGCTATGATGACCATCATATGCCACCACCTTTACTGTCCCCATGCCCCCTCCCCCCTTATACCCTGGTGAACAGAGTTCTGCCATTGTTCCCATGTCCTTCCCCCACATTATGGATCAGCATCCACTTATCAGCGAGTACATTCGGCATTTGGTTTTCTGAGATTGGCTTACTTCACTTAGCATGATATTCTCCAGCTCCATCCATTTACCTGCAAATGCCATTATTTTATTCTCTCTTATTGCTGAGTAACATTCCATTGTGTATATATACCACAGTTTCTTTATCCAGTCATCTATCGAAGGGCATCTTGGTTGGTTCCACAGTTTAGCTATTGTGAATTGAGCTGCTGTAAAGATTGAAGTGGCTGCAGCACTGCAGTACACTGTTTTTAAGTCTTCTGGGTATAGACTGAGGAGTAGGATAGCAGGCTCAAATGGTGGTTCCATTCCAAGTTTTCTAAGGAATCTCCATATTTCTTTCCAGATCGGTTGTACCAATTTGCAGTTCCACCAGCAATGTATGAGCATGCCTTTTTCCTCACAACC
>CM053416.1:4553165-4628924 GCA_028644305.1 Xerus rutilus | reverse complement strand
TATATCTGTTGATGGATTGTATATCTTCTTCTGTGAAGTTTGTGTTCAGCTCTTTGGCTCATTTATTGATTGGGATGTTAGTTTTTTTGGTGTTAAGCTTTTTGAGTTCTTTATATATCCTGGAGATGAGTGCTCTATCGGATGTGTGTGTGGCAAAGATTTGTTCCCAGAATGTCAGCTCTCTGTTCACTTCATTGATTATTTCTTTTGCTGAGAAGAAGCTTTTTAGTTTGAATCTATCCAATTTGTTGATTCTTGATTTTACTTCTTGTGCTATAGGAGTCTTGTTAAGGAAGCATGGTCCTAATCCGACATGCTGAAGATTTGGGCCTATTTTTTCTTCTATTAGGCATTGGGTCTCTGGTCTGATTCCCAAGTCCTTGGTCCACTTTGAGTTGAATTTTGTGCATGGTGAGAGATAGGGGTTTAGTTTCATTTTGCTGCATAGCAGTGTCCCTTCCACCTTCTATGATGATGGGGGTTTCTGATTTAGTTCCTAAAGATTTTGGAGTCATTTTTGAATCATCAAAGAAAGATTAAGTGACATTTAGCCTAGTGTCAAGCAGATTCTGTCATATTCCTCTGTGACACTGCTGTCTGCACTCCTGCACACCTTGTGCAGGTAAGAGAGTCCCCTTTTATCATTTTCAGGCTGACCTCCCTTTGTGGCTAAGTGATAAATTTTCCTCTTTAGCGGATCCTTCCTGCTTTCTATATCTCATGTTAGGTCAGGTTGTTCTCAGAAACTTACTCCTGGTCATTTTTGCACAAAATAAAGATTTCTTATTATCTTCCTACCCTTTATACTAAGTGTCAGAAATACGTTCATTTAAAAAAATTAAGCACCCACTTGTAGCAGCTAATATAACATTCTAATTTATATAATATAGATGTCATTCAGCTCCAACTCTACATTTGTGGATACTAAAACCTAGACCCAGAGAATATTTGATCACCTAGAACTTGTTCCCTTCTTTTCTCTGCCATTTATAAAAAAGAGTCCTGAAACCAAAGATACTATAATTATGTGAAACAAAGAGGCCAATGAAGTTACTACAACAGAGCATGTTGATGTTGTTATAGTTACTGTTTGTTGAGTGATTGCCTCTTTCTCAGTCTCGGTGCTAAGTTAAGAATTTCCTGGTAGACAAGAAAATTAAGGCAAAGAAAGACAAAGTTAATTGTCAGAGTTCATGTTAGAGTTAAGTGATTCAGTACATTGGAGAAGAGAGGTTCATGGAGTCACATTTAAAAATGGAATGGTATTTCCTATATTGATATTCCTAGGTTCTTCCTAAATAACCTATCAAATAGCCTTTACACACCCTGTAGGGCTGGGCTTTAGTATAATATCCTCTGTGTTGTTTTGTGACCTACATAGTTTTTTTTCTCTTTAATCTTGTCCAGAGTTCTCTGGTTCAGGGACTGAAAGGAATCCTTTGGGAGGAAACAATTGCAATCAACTGCTTTGTTTTCCTGAAGGGGAAGGAATTTCCCCCAGGTCTTGAAATCAGTTAGTTGCAGAATCAGAACACACACCTGCTGACTCTGGCAGGGCCTTCTCCACATCAGGCCATTTCCCAAGTGTAAGCTGTTCCAATGTTACAGAAGCAAAGAAGCTACTTTCTCCCTTACCTGCTTTTCTTATTGGATAAAGAGGGGTGTGTATGTGTGTGTGTGTGTGTGTGTTCATACTGGGAATTACACCCAGGGGTGCTCTACCCTTTTTATTTTTCATTTGGAGACTGGGTCACACCAAGTTGCTTAGGGTCTTACTAAATTACTGAGGCTGGCCTTGAACTTGTGATCTTCCTGCCTCGGCCTTGCAAGTCATTGGGATTACAGGCGTGCACCACTGCATCTAGCTTGTAAATGCTTTTGATGAATAAAAAAATGTGAAGCAAGATGACTTAGTATATGTAGTTTGTCTGGCAGATGCTGTCTGTCATGATCGCCAGAGGGGAACATAATAAAAAGGTATCCCCAGTGGAAGAGTGGCAGGTGGCGGCCAGCTAGAGTAGAACTCCAGAAAGACAACTTCTCAATTCAGAGGAAGTCCTGGGCTAGAGAGCATATCCTTGGAGTTCTGATGCTAGTCACATTCTCATTTAGACCATACTGTCACTCTGGGGAATCCCAGTATTAAAACAACATTAAGCCAGGAGCGTTGGTGCATATCTGTAATCCCAGCAATGTGGGAGGCTGTGGCAGAAGGATTGCAAGTTTGAGGCCAGCCTCAGCAACTCAGCAAGACCCTGTCCCAAAATAAAAAGGCCTCAGGATAGCTCAGTGATAAAATGCCCCTGGGTTCAATCCCTGGTACCACAAAACAAAAACAACAACAAATATTAAATGGAGAATGTGAAATGTTGAGAAAGGACCAAGGGATGGGAAAGGAGCTTGCAAGATGCTGCATCATGGTTTTTATGTAAGCTTCAGGTCTCTGTCACTCAGATGTCACCTTTCCCCCTCCAGCTGCCTCCAGGATCCCTGCCCAAGGTATTGGGGACAGGTAATGTTCATATGTCGGGACCTGGAGAAATGAACCAGTTCTGTCATCTGTTCAACAAATGACAAAACTGGGACAGAAAAATGAATATGACAAATGTTGCTCCTGCCCTCACAGAGCTCCTAGACCAGCAAGAGGAGCGCATGTGAAGGCATTCTGTATTTCTCCATTCTCAAGTGTTCTTTTCTTCATGTTTTAATTCTTCTAAAACCAGGAATTTCTGGTAATGGTCAGGTATGACTGTTAATGTGATGGTGTTTCCTCCTTTTTTCCCTGTCCAGTGTCAGAGTGCGTATTACAATGTTTAGTGCCTTTGAATCAAGAAAACATAGGAGTCTAACAAATAGTCACAGTTAGGGAAGGAAGAATATAAGGTACAGTGAACCCTGCTTTAAGCAAGTGCTCATTGTCTCCTTCTTAGACCCTAAGTGGCTAGTGCTGAAGTGATAGTGTACATAAGAATCCCATGGAGTGTTCACTGAACACGGAGGTAATGGTGTTCAGACAAGTGTGGGATCCTATTGTGGGGGTGGTGGTACAAGTTTGGCAAGCTTCCAGGAAATCTGATGCAGGTGGTCTGTTGTGGAGAAACTGTGCTGCAGACCATCAAAAATGGTTTGCATTCTGGTTGTACCTTAGAATCCCCTGGGGATCTTTTAAAACAACTGGGGTTGAGGGTGCAGCTCAGCAGTAGAGCATGTATATGGCCCTGGGTTCCATCCCTAGCACCAAAAGCAAAAACAAATGCTTAAATCAAACCCCAAACTGACTAATCAGAACCCTTGGAGGTGGGGATAGACAGCAGTATTCTTTAAATACCCTTCATGTGATATCTAAGCACATTCAAATTAGAGAGCCACAGCTCTAAGAGGGTTGAGGAAGGGAGCATCTGAAACTTGAGTGGCCATAGGAATCACCCAGGTTCCTGCTGAAATGCAGACTCAGATTCAGTAGGTCTGAGATTCTGCATTTCCAGCAGCCTCCCAAGAGATGCTCACACTGCTGGTGCATGTGTCCCATGAGCATGGGAAGCCATACATCCAATTCAGGATTTTTAAGATAATGAAAAATAGCTCCAGAGATTTTGTTTTCCTTTTGTCTACAAGACCACCTTCTAATGGTTCCCAAATTCAGTTCCATGAATTGGACCAGCTATATCTGTTGCTCAGTACAGATACATGTTGCTGAGCTGGCCACTGGAGGTTGTGAGTCACTCAGAGAGCTATTAGTGAGTGGCACTGTACATGTTCTGGGCTTCTCGCTTTCAGTAAATTCTCATTTAATCCCCACTGCAGTTCTATGAAGTTGGTGCTATTATTTTCTCCATAATTCAGATAGAAAAACAGAGAGGTCTGGAGAGATTGAACGCTTTGCCCTAGGCCACTCGTGTATTAAGAACCAGCACTCAGCATAGTCTTGGTAAGTTCTATTTTTAAAAGTTGCCTAGATGCTGATGATATTTTATCTCCCTGTAGAAAAGGGAATGTCAAATAAAAATATCCTGTATTTCCTGAAAAAATGACCATAGATATGAACCTGTTTGTGTTAAATATGAATCTATTTGCGCTTAAGACAGAAAGATGCTTCTGGACAGAAAAGTCTTTAGTGTTAAGAATAAGAAAGTTTTATATAATAGATAAGGTAGTAAATGTTTTTAAAGAACATCTTTGAAATAATGCAATAGTATCTGATAAGCCAGTAGTACAGGGCTGGGAATGTAGCTCAGTGGTAGAATGCTCGCCTAGCACCCATGAGGCCTTGAGATCAATCCCCAACACCACACACACACACACACACACACACACACACACACACACACACACAAAGATAATAAAATCTCTTTTCTAAGACTTAACTGAGTACAGATGCAGACTGTTGAGTCACTTCCATCCATCCAATAGGAAGTACCAAAAAGTCTGTTCATTAATATAAGGGAATGCCATTTCACCGCTACTAACAATGGTTTTAGAACAATATTAGTGCTGTGGCTGGTTGTATGCCAAGATGTTAATAGTGGTTCTCTTAGCCACTGTTAATATGGTGGGGTTATGGGTATTTTTTCTTTCTTTTCTTTTTTTATTTCCAATGTGAATATTGTATTAGCTTCTCCTTTGTGGCTGACAGTATACTGATTATTTTGGAAAATAAATGAAAGTGTCTAGGCTGATTCCATCCTTACAGAGAACTCAGTGGATCTAGTTCATAAATAAAAACATATCAGGGCTGGGGCTGTAGCTCAGTGGTAGAGTGCTTGCCTGGCATGCGTGAGGCATTGGGTTCGATCCTCAGCACCACATATAAATAACAAGTGAATAAAATAAAGATCCATCAACAACTAAGAAAATATTTTTTAAAAAAAAGCATATCAGCCATGATTTTATTCCACCCTCCTTCCATGAATGCACCCACCTGATTATAGCCATTCATACATTCATCTTTTCATCACCCAGCAAACATTCACCAAGTACCTGCTGTATGTCTATGATCTGGTCATGGAAGATGAAAAAGATACGCCCTATTCTATAGACACTCACTGTCCTCTTTTTTCTTTTAAAATTAAGCTTTTGGGCTGGAGTTCTGGCTCAGTGGTAGAGTGCTTGCCTAGCACATGTGAGACACTGGGTTCAATCCTTAATACCACATAAAAATAAATGAATAAAATGAAGGTATTGTGTTCATCTACAACTAAAAAAATATAGTTTTAAAAAAGGTTAAGCATTTATTTTGGAATTACTCTAGATCTATAGAAAATAGTAGCAAACATAGCACAGAGAGTTCCCATAATATGCCTTCACCCAGTTTTGGTTACCTTCCTTACCATGGTACATTTACCAAAACTAAGAAGCCAACACTAGTACATTAGTACTAACTCAACTCTATACTTTATTCAGATTCCACTAGTCTTTGCAATAACAGCCTCTTCCTGTTCCAGGATACCACATTGCATTTTGTGGTCTCATCGTCTTACTCTCCTCTGGTCTCTGACTGTATGTTTAATGACCTTGACAGTTTCAAGTAAGACTGGTTAGTTGTTTTTGTAGAATGTCACTTCATTTGGGTTATTCTGTATTCTTTTATGATTATACCATGGTGATGGGGTTTTAGAAGAAGGAGCAGCGTTGAGGTGAGATACACTTGTCATCACATCCCGTCAGGGGATACCTGATCACCTGATCATCCTTGGTAACGTTAAATTTATCACTTGTTTAAGATAATATCTGCCACGTTTTTCCATTGTAAAGTTACCATATTTTCTTTGGAAGTGAGTCACTTCCATCCAGCCACCTGACCATAGAGGACAGCATCTAAATATATTATTTGGAAGTCTTCAAGGATGTTGCTCCTTGACCTTCATTCCATTATTTATATCAGTGTGGGCATGTATTTACATTGCCCTTTGGGTTATAATCCAATACCACATTGTTATTTTATTTCCCAGATTATTCCAGCCTTGGCCAGCTAGAGCTCTTTGAGCTTATGCCTATGTCCTGACTTGCCTTTATCCTTCTGTTTTTGTTTTTTTTTTTTTTCCTTAATTTTCTGGTACTGTAAGATGCTCCAGGCTCATCTTGTATTTTCCCTGTCTAAGCCTAGAATTAGCCATGTGCCCAAGGAGACCCTGATTCCTTCTATTGAAGAATGGTACTTAAAATCAAAAGATGTGTGTGCTAGGTACTCAATGTCTTTGGGAGGAAGGACATGAAGAAAGTCAAAAATATTATATATATGAGGTACAAAGATCAGTGGAAGCTGGAGGGACAGAGTGACTTCTACCAAGGGAAGTCTTCACTGAAGAAGTGGTATTTGGAATTGAGTAGAGTTTTCCAGATGAAGACTTAAGTCAGGGGAGAGGAAGGGAGAAGAGGTGGGAGAAAATATATGTTAGCAGTATCAGGGCATCCGGCATTTTGATTTGAACTAACTAGATGTACAATGGTAGTGGCCCTTCTTTGATTTTTTTTTTAATGACATACTAATTTGCCATTTTCCCACAGACTCATTTTATAAAAGAGAAGATTTCCTTTGTTAAGCTCTTGACAGTTGACTGCCTTCCCTCCCTCCCATCTTCCTTCCTTCTAAATGTACCTAGTTCCTGCTCTCTGCCAGGTCTACTGCAAGGTAGAAGGGTACAGAGAAGAATGTGACAGTTCCTGCCATCAAGAAGTTCTTTGGTCAAGTGTGAAATCCTTTAGCTTTCTCTTTTTCTGTACCCTTCTATCAAATATCTAATTTTAATGCTTTGCAGAACAGCCTTTAAAAAGTAGGAGGGAATATTGACTGTGTCTGTATTGTGAAACTGACTTGAAACTTGACTCACTCAGAAAGTCTTTTCTCTTCACAGATAACAGTTGGTGTATATGATCCATGTAACTTAGCCCAGTACCCTGGATGGCCTTTGAGGAATTTTTTGGTCCTAGCAGCGCACAGATGGTATTTACATGTGTGTGTGTGTGTGTGTATTTGTGTGTGCATATGTTTACATGTTTCTGTGTCTGTGTGTCTTTGTCTATATGTTTTGACAATGTATCTACCTATTTCTCTGTCTCTTTTTCCCCTAATGCAATTTTTTAATTACTGGCATGAAAACCAGAAAGTAAATCAATGAATCGGTTATGATCCAGTTTCTATCACCGGGACGCTCTTAAGTGGATCTGCTAGGTAGCTTCAGCCTCAGTTCATATCATACTAAAGATATTTTAGGCCATGGTAGGGTAGATAGTCTGAGTTACTGACACTGAAATTCTCTAGCCTCCCCCTTTAGCTGTCCAGGTTGCTTTCAAGTAGGATTTTCCTGTTGTGATCATACTTCTTTTTTTCCTATTACTAAAATAATTATAACAGATGGTATATAAAAGACCAGTCTACATTTTGAAAAGATGCTCAACATCATTTATCATCCAGAAAATAACATTAAACCGGGCATAGTGGTACATAGCTGTAGTCCCAATGATAGGAGGCTGAGGCAGGGTGATTACAAGTTTGAGGTGAGCCTCAGCAACATAGTGAGCCCTAAGCAACTTAGAGAGACTCTGTCTCAAAATAAGAAATAAAAAAGGCTGTGGATGTGGCTCAGTGGTAAAGCGCCCCTGGGTTCAATCCCCAGTATCAAAATTATAAAATAAAATAACATTAAAACTGTAATGAGAGACTCCTACATAACCCACCAAAACGACTTAACAAAAGTGTCTATACCAAGTGGAGTTGAAAGTGTGGGGCAATTTCAAAACCTGCTGCAAAAATGGCAATATCTACCAAAGTTAAAAATATCTATGGCTCAGCAGTTGCACTGTCAGTATATTCTGCACAGAAATGCAGACATAGATAAAGCAAAACACACACAAGAATGTTTATGGCAGCATTATTCCTGATAACCCAAAACTGGGAATAAACCCCATGTCCTTCAGCAGTGAAATGGATAATAAATTATAGCATCTTCCTCACAATGAGGTGCTCTGCTGCATTGAATCTGTATGAACTGCTGATGTATACATCAACATGGATGGATTTACAAAGCACAATGCGGGGTAAAATGAGCTGGACCTGAAAGAACACATGATATATGATTCTGTTCATGCAAAGTTCAGAATATGCACAACCAAGGGGAGAACTTAGAAGGTGGAGAGGTCATTATTTTGGATGGGGTGGGTGACAATTGAGATGAGGCATGGGGCAGGCTTTTCGCGTCTAAGATTTGTATACTTTTCTTTGTATCTGCTCTACCTAAGTAAAAATGTTTACTTAAAAATACGAGGGTAGATAAATTATAGACAGTCCCCAGAGGGAGACTGGTTATCTGTCTACTTATTCAGATGATTAAGTATAATCAGTTAGTTATGGGCTTCCTGACTACAGTGCTGTTTCATGAAGTGGGATTCAAATGAAGAAGGAAGGGGCCCAAAGAACTCATGTTTTACAGGTGTTTTTTTTGTTTTTTTGTTTTTTGTTTTTAATGTCTTGGGAACACTTCAGTCCTGCATTTAAAAGCTTCATCTGTCTGAATTATTTATTTGCAATGTGATTGCTATATAAAATTCACCCAGAAAGAAATCACAGCCAATTCAGTGTTCTGCCTCCAAACACTTGGACAAAGGACACCTATATGAATATGTTCAAGTCTCTTGGAAAGTTAAGGCCATTCCCCTAAGGATGTCAGAGAGGAAAAATTACAGTACATGAAATTCTCTGCAGCTGGTTTGCTGAAATTCTTATGTGTCCTCTTTCTTTTCCTTCCTTAACCAAAAAATAATAATAAAATAAAATAATAAAAATCTGGGGCGTGACAACAGGAGTAGCAGTTTCCAGTCTGTTGAAGTCCTTTGCTTCCGTGATCGCACCATGCAGGGGGCGAGAGACATTGCCCACAGCATCATCTTCGAAGTGAAGCTTCCAGAAATGGCATTTAGCCCAGGTAATTTGTCAGTCTTTGAGAATGCATCTAATTATCATTTATCAGAAACTGAAACTGGTTCATTTTCTTTTCATCCCTTCACAATAACAGCAGAAGGGAGAGAAACGTACAACTCTTACCTCACCCCCAGGGTGCACACCTACTTGGAAGAGGGCACACTCTGCTATTCAGCTGGGAACAAAGGTGGAGATTGGCACTGGAGTATTTTCTCCAGGCAATTTTTCAGTCTTTAGGAGCCACCCTCGTCCTTGCATTCATTTTTATTTTGCTTATCCCAAAATCTTTATTCCTGTCCCCTCCTAGAGGAAGGATGAAGTATTGATGTACTTACATATTTATTTGTTATATTCTTAATATTGTGTGTGATCCTATTCTCCACATAGTAAACCAGTTAGCAGAAGTGCCATTTATCCTTCCACACTTAATGTCTTTATTTGACCCCTGTGTGACAGACATTAGCTTTTATCCTTGTTTTATAAATTAGGCAATTTAGACTGAGACATTTTATATAGAAAGATGTGTGTATATATAAATGTATATAGGTATGCACATTTGTGTTTATTTATTTATTTTTTAATATTTTTTTAGTTGTAGGTGGACATAATGTCTTTATTTTATTGCTTTGTATGTGGTACTGAGGATCGAACCCAGGGCCTCACGCATGCCAGGCAAGCGCTCTACCACTGAGCTACAATCCCAGCCCTGTGTTTATATTTTTATATGTCATGGAAGTAGAATCCATTTTCAAATTTGCATAAAATCAGAGTAATAATGCCTACTGCGTGGTATATGTATCATGAGGAATCTATGCCTTGTGTAAAAAGCAGCACAATGACTGGCATACTGTATGTGAATCAATATTATGTGAATTATGCTTAATCAGTATTATGTTAATTTCCTGTCTCTCAGCACTGTGTATACCTCTTTCCAAAATAATCCCTCATGCCTGCCACTTACATATATTGCAGAACACCTTCACATGTGTCATCTAATTTGTTTCTTTTCTTTTCTTTTTTTTAGTTGTAGGCAGACAGAATATCTTTATTTTATTTTTATGTGGTGCTGAGGATTGAACCCAGTGCCTCACGCGTGCTAGGCGAGCACGCTACCACTGCGCCATAACCCCAGCCCTAATTTGTTTCTTAATACCTTCCTATGGTTCCAAGGCACATTTCTTTCTGAAATCTATGGGTGTGCCTTAACTTGTGTGCGTGTGTTGGAGGATGTTAAAGACACCTCATCTCTTCTGAGACATCTTTTCTAGAGTGCAAAAGTAAAAAGGACTCAGGATTGGCTCCGATGACATTTCATCAGTGATTCTGTGCTCTAGCACTGATGTCTTAGATAGAAGCCTGGAAAGATGGACAGAGTCTCCTCCTCAAAGGAAGAAGCTGTTTTGCTTTTTTAGTCTAGAGCCTTAAGAAATCTGCGGCCTTTCTCCTGTCTTTAGAGATTTGCATTGGATTTAGCACCCTCTTCTGGCATATTCTAAAATAGCTTCCATGTGTTTGTTTTATTAAACCATAACTTAAAGATAGTCTAGGGAGAATGAGGTGAAAGTTAACTAAGATATAAATGTGGCTGGTTTATGTCCCTGGCAAGCCACCAGGCACCTCCCACATGTCCCTTAAGTGGTGCTGCCCCCAATTTTGTGGTGAGACAACTTTCTATTTTAAGTCACTGAATTATTTGTACTGGTATGGCTAATTTTTGGTGCTGCTGACATTCAAACCCATGAACTGTTGCATGCTTCCATATGAAAAAGGTTTCTTGTCCAGTAACACCTTCAACACACCTTCCTTCTGCTCAGGATTGAAAGTAGATTATTTAGTTTAGGAAAGGCAATTTTTCTTCTTTTTTTCATGTTAATTAATCATTTTTCTCTTAGCTGCAAATGAAACTTTATAATACACCAGTGTCACAACAACAACAAAAAGACAAACTTTATAATAAGCAAAACTTAAAAAAAAATCTTGTTCTATAGCATAATGTGAACTCCATGTATTCATAGGGTAGTACTCTTTTAGTGTAGTCATGTGCTGCATAGGGACATTTTTGTCAACAACAGGCCATGGTAATCCTGTAAGATTATATTGCAGTGTATACAGAAAGACATAGCCCAAGTCCTTGTTTGGTAAGTACACTCTGATATTCACACAATGATGAAATCAGCCAAAGACCTTTTCTTAGAACATGCCCTCACTGTTAGGTAACACATAAATGTATTATCCATAGCTGCAGAGGTAAAGGAAATATTATTTTAAATATCCTGCATCTCTTTTTGCTCCCTCATGATGCAGCCTAGCTGGTTTCTATAGCTAATAGAGTGTACTGATGAGGTGGGATGAGAGCCCTTTTTGTTAGCTCCTGTCTTTCTTTTGCTCTTCCTGGTTTCTACTGTGGGAGAACAACATCTCATTTCCCCTAAAGACATTATCTCATTAATTTGGGGTGTGTCTTTTTGTTTTCCCCCTAGTGGTAGGGATGGAACCTAAAGTGTTGTACCACTGAATTACACCCTCAGCCTTGGGGTGTTTCTTACAGGTAGGTTACAAGGGAGTGAGTCCACAATGGAATGATCCTTGGCTCTAGGGTGTAAAGGCTAAGATCAGGGCAATTATCTTGGCACAGAAATAGGAGTATAGCAAAGCAGAGGTGGTAATTAGAGCATGTTTATTGCAAGGAGAGGAAAAGGCAAGAGAAAAGAATATACACCCCAAAGACAGGAGTGGGCAGATCAGCTAGGGACTGAAATTCACCAAAATGTTTAGGCACTGGGCTTTTGTTATGTTAGGTGGTGGGAGTTTTCAGTGGCACAAAACTCTGGAGTAGGAGGTAGCCGCGCCTCTTTGAGCCCCTGCCTGAACACTGCTGCTCATTTCGGAGATGGCATTGGCCTGTGCTTGGTGAACACTGAAGGCATGTACCTGCATACTTGCCTCACTTTGCCCTTTCCAGCCTAGTGCCACCAGTAGAAGGTCATTAATGGTCAACTGAACCTCAGAGCAGCCTGAGGGTCCATGCATGACCTTGGGAACACAGAATGTGCCTCTAAATCTGTTGGGAGGGTGTTCTCTTTGGTGGAATATGGAGGAAGTGGAGGGACCCCTCAGTGACTTTGAGCAGCCTGTCCACCTTTCCAGATGGATCTCTTCTGTAGCTTCCCCTCCCTCCCCTCAGCACAAGGGCTTGCTTTATAAACCCACTTTTTAAACTTTTCATTGTTAATTAGTTTAAATTAGACATGGGTATAGCCTTTTAAGTGTGCAGATGATTTAACTTGAAGGGATATTTGTTTTTTGTCTTACACTGTCTCATCAATAACAAGAAAAACAAGACTGACATTTTCGATTATACCATACTGTGGTTCTATAGATCTTGTCAAATTCTTGTGCTGTGCATTAGAGAAGCATTTTTAAAAATTAAACATGAGAATATTTAACAAGAATAGTTATAAGAATAACTAATTCATAGTAAGATATGAATTAGAAGGTAAGAACTATTTTTTCCCTAGAAAAGAATTCTGGTGTCTTCATCTTGAATATATTACTTCAGCTTTAATTTTTCACAGCATTTAAAAAAAAAGGACTCCACCAGAATGCCTGAATTAAAAACTAGAAGTCACATGTGTTCTGTGGCTTCTTGCTGTGAATGACACCCCTAGGCTGATTGGGGCCCAAAGAGTTTTCAAGGATAATTGGCCCTGGCTTCCCCTGGCTCATTCCAGCCCAGAAACAAAAGATATGTCAAAGAAATCAACACCTTCTTGATCCCATAATTATATTGAGAAATACTATTTAAAAAAAAAAGAGCTAAAAAGTTTCCCAAGGGAAGGAAAATGGAAGTGCTGATAGAAATCTAAAGTAAGAGAATGTAAGAAACTTTCGCAACAGTAGAATCAAGCAGCATTTCCCTGAACGTGTCCATCATGGGATTTTTTTTTTTTTTTTGGTGGTACTGGAGATGGAACCAGAGCCTTGCACATGCTAAGTAAGAGCTCTATTACTGAGCTACATCCATGAAATTGGTGTGTAAGGGGTGATAGAGATTCAGAATGCTATATTTGTTTGGAAAACACAACACCAAATCAGATAAAGTAGTTAGTTTTTTTTGGTTTTTGTTTTGTTTTTTATTTCAGCCTTCTCAGAGCATTTATCTCCCTCAGGTACAATTGTGAATCTCCAGGTTTATCTGGTATTGGGGAACTGGATATTGAATATAGATATAAATATGGAATTATTTCCCAAGTCTGTTTAAAATTGAATAAGGCACTCTTTGGGAACCACTGCAATTGGAGTTACAGGGACCCCTGTAGCAGGAGAGGACAACTTAAAAGTGGAAGGTCTCTCTGCACAGAGGCACAAGTGAGAGTTGAGAGGCTGAGCAGAGGGTAAGGTTGGAGAACAGAAGGGACATACTGACTTAGAGGTTGGACTCCCCATAAGAACTTCAGTGGAATGTGTGCTGAGCCAATCAGCATGGCCTGTTGAAGGAGAATATCTTTACAGGCTTATACTTACCCCAAATATGACTGTCATTTTTGAGCAACTTTTAGGAACAGCAGAAGCGGAGGCCTCTTGGGCCAGGTTTGAGGGCTATTTCACGAGCCCCTGCTCAGGAAGACTGCTTGGGTCTGATGGTCTCTAAAGAAGAACCCTAGTACCTCAGGAAGATGGGGGGAGGTAACTGGGGCAAGTAGAAATTTCAGGCCCTCTGAGTTCTCTGAGAAAGAAGTGAACTAACAGCTTATCAATGCATGGGCCATTGTGAATGTTGATCTTTTTAAAAACACATTTGCTGCTTGACTTGTTTTATCCTTCCTTCCTTTGTTAAACTTGTGCTTTGTTTGCCTGAAGATTGTCCTAAAGCAGTCGGATGGGAAAAGAACCAGAAAGGAGGCATGGGACCGAGGATGGTGAACCTTAGTGAATGTATGGACCCCAAAAGGTATACGAGTTTTGGATATTCTTTTCTCCACTGAGTTTTCATAACCAGCATGCAGAACGGGTTATGTTAGGCTGATACTGTATTACATAATTCAATCCAGGGGATGCCATTCATACTACTGTTATTCTGCTCTTTGAAACCTACTGCTTAATTTAAGTTTGGTTATAATAATTACTACAATGATGCCACTCCTTTTAGTGTTTTATTCATTGGTTTTTAGTTTTGTCCTATTGGTCTCCATTGAAGGACATTATAAAAAAATATTTAATGGAAGCTAGTACCATATTTAAGGGAAAATATAAGTGTACTTGTTATTAAGGATAAGTAGAAGAAATTTCTATCTTTAGTACTAGGAAGCATGTTTCTCTGAAGCTATCGGTATGCTTTTATTCATGGACCTGACTTGTAGCTGGTTATGTTTCCCTTTTCACCTTGGCTGTTAGGAGCTCACTATCAAATTTGTGGCCCACGACTAGCAACTACAGAGAACTTCAATGACATACATCCTGTGTGGAACCCTTTCTCCTCCCTTTTTACCCTCAAGCTACATTTTTTTTTTAAATTTTTTTTTAGTTGCAGATTAACACAATATCTCTATTTATTTATTTTTATGTGGTGCTGAGGATCGAACTCAATGCCTCACGCATGCGAGGCAAGTGCTCTACACTGAGCCACAATGTCAGCCCCTTATTTTTTCTTTGCTTCCAGTTTCCTACTTACTTACATCTTGTCTTCTCCCATAGTGACTATATCTCTGAGAACAAGATGGGGCACAAATGAATTAAATGACTGAAAACCTAAATCTCTCATTTTCTAGGTTAGCTGAGTCATCTGTGGATTTAAATCTCAAACTGATGTGTTGGAGGTTGGTTCCTACTCTGGACCTGGAGAAGGTTGTATCTGTCAAATGTCTGTTGCTTGGAGCTGGTACCTTGGGCTGTAATGTAGCCAGGACACTGATGGTAAGTTTCAGGGGCTGAATGGGGCCTTTGAAATTGTGGCTTCTCCTTTATTTTGTGGTACATGATTGCCTTCCCTTCCCTACTTTCCCTTACCCCTTCCTCCTCTCCTTTTTTTTTCTCAGCATCCTTTTTATTATTAAAAAAAGGGCTGAGGTTGTGGCTCAATGGTAGAGTGCTTGCCTAGTAAGTGTGAGTCCCTGGGTTCGATCCTCAGCACCACATAAAAATAAATAAAAGTATTGTGTCCATCTACAACTAAAAAATATATCTTTAAAAAATTATAAAAGGAATATGTGTCTTTATTTTAAGATAGAAGCAGAGCGTCTCGCACCACCCCCATCCTCAGTCCCATTTCCCACAATTAAGAGACTTCCTAGATTAGTACATGTGTTATCCTGGGTATATGTAAATATAGAGTCCTTTGTCATCTTTGTCATTATTTAGCTATTTCTTTATATTTTCAACAGGTGGATCATAGCATACTATCTTTTCAAAGTTTTTATTTTTAACCTAATAGAAAAATAATAAATTATTGTAACTACCTTTCTATGTTTCCATGCCATGAAAAGTGGTGTTTTGTTGTTTGACTATGTCTTTTTTTTTTTTTTTTTTTTTTTTTAAATATTTTTTTTAGTTGTGGATGGACACAATGTCTTTATTTTATTGCTTTGTATGTGGTGCTGAGGATCGAACCCAGGGCCTCACGCATGCGAGGCAAGCGCTCTACCACTGAGCTACAATCCCAGCCCTGACTATGTCTTTATATAGTCAGTTTCAGGTTATTTTCCATTTTTTCTATTAGAGAGTCTGTTGGGGTGAACATTCTTTTACTTACATATCCATGGAGTTTTTCCTTTAGGAAAAAGTCTTAAAAGTAGGTTTTTTGTTGGATGGTTGGTTGGTACTGCAGATTGAATCCAGGGGCACTGGGCTATGTCTCAGCCCTTTTTATTTATATTTTGAGACAGGGTCTTGCTAAGTTACTGAGGGTTTTGCTAAGGTGCTGAGGCTGGCCTTAGAACTTGGGATCCTCCTGCCTCAACCTCCCAAATTGTTGGAATTATAGGCGGGCATCTCTTTGCTTGGCTTAGAAGTAGAATTATTATGTTAGAGTATACTCTTACACACACATATCTATATATATCTCTATATATCTATATCTATATTCAAACTAAATTACCTTCCAAAAATATTATGCTAGTCTGTGTTCCTATGAACCTGTAAGAGAGAGCTTTTTCCTATACTCTTGCCCAAACTGAATAGTATTAACGTTTTTTTTAATATTTTTTTTTAGTTATAGATGGACACAATATCTTCATTTATTTATTTTTATGTGGTGCTGAGGATTGAACCCAGTGCCTCATGCATGCAAGGCAAACGCTTCACCACTGAGCTACAATCCCAGCCCCAAGTAGTATTAACTTTTTAAGTCTTTTTCAACCCAGGCAATTAAAAGGTAACGTTTTATTATTTTAATTTACTTTTCCTTAATTAGGGAGTATAGGCCCTTATTTATTTGTGAATTTTTTTCTTTCATTCTTGTCCTTTAAGTTGTATTTCTATACTGATTTAGAGATTTTTTTCTTATGGATATCAACCTTTTTGTGTGTAAATATTTTTCTCAATTTAGTCAAGATATCTTTACCCATATGAAGTTTTTTAAAAATTTTATGTTATTAAATTATAGTCCTTTCCATTATGTTTTACAGAATCTTGTTTTTATGGCTAGGTCTTTATTGACATGAAATTTATTTTTTTTATATGATAAGAGGTAAATTCCCAACTTCTTTTCTACAAAATGAGTAATCAGTTGTTTTAATGGCATTTACTTGATAAGCTACATCTTAATTTTTCCACCTCTATCAAATGCAAAATCCCCTTTTTATATCTAAGTCCCTTTTTGGATTCTCTGTTTTACCCAGGGAAAAACTGTATTGCTACTCAGCATTTTAATTGAAATGACAGTGAATTTGTAGGTAGTTGGAAAAGGTTGATATCATTACAATACTTATCCTTAGTTCCAGAGCAGGATGTAGCTCTTAATTTATTTAGATCATCCTTATCTTTCAGTAGCATTCTTAAATATTGGCCTTGCATGTGTTTTATTTAGTTTATTTCTGCGTATTTGACGATATTTTTTTCTTTTAGAGAGATTTTTCTCCCATTACATTTTCCAATCTGCTATTATTAGGATATAGGAAAGATAGTGAGTTTTGCATGTTTATCTTCATCTTGCCATCTTTCTAAGCTGTCTTAGTTCTAGTAGTTTTTTCTTGAATCTTTTGGATTTTATAGATTAGTTAAGTATTCCTTACCAACATTTATATCTGTTTTTCTTTTCCTGTCTTGTAAGAATGTCTAGGACTGCATGGTAATGTTGGGGAATAGGAGAGAGGGTTGACATTTTTGTTTTGTTACCAACTTTAATGTGAATGCCTCTTACTTTTACCCTTAATTTTGATATTAGATATTAGTTTCTGCTAAATGTTTTTTGTAAATTAAGGAAGATGATTTCTATTTCTGCTAGTTTATATCAGAAATGAATATTGAGTTTTATTGAATGAATATGTCTATCTAGATAGCCAAAGTATTCTAAGTGTTGAGCAGTTCTAGAATAAACCCTACTTGTGCATTCTTCTTGTATATTATATCATTTAATCGGTAATGTTTTATTTACAAATTTTACATCTGTATCCATAAATCAAGTTGTTCTCTAGTAATGTTTTTCCATGAGGTGCCTTTGTATGTTTTATAGCTGAGTTATGCTAACTTTTAAAAGTAAACTTGAAATTTGCTACCCTTTTCTATGTCTCAAAAGAGTTTTAATGCATGAATCATCTATTCCTTGATGATTTCAAAAAAATTCACTTATGAATCCATCTGGATGTGTTAATCTTTGGAATTTTGTTGGTGGCAGTGGGGTAGGGAATTTGGGGAACTTTCACACATGCGTCTGTGTTGATTGACATTTTTAGGGTTATACCACTTTTATAATAGGTTCTACTAAGTGTACAATTACAATGCACCCATAAATATATGGAAAAAAAGATTTGATATCACTGCTAAGTCAGTTTATTTTTCTAGAAAATAATACATTTTATCTAACTTTTTTTTTAGTTATACATGGACACAGTGTCTTTATTTTTGTTTATGTGGTGCTGAGGATCGAACCCAGTGCTTCACATGTGCGAGGCAAGCGCTCTGCCACTGAGCCACATCCTCAGCCCCATTTTATCTAACTTTAAAAATTAATTGACAACAAGTACATATGGTTGCTTCCTATCTTTTAAATCTCTTCTATCTTTAATCTTTCCACATTCCCAATGTTTATTTTTTTCTCTTTTCTGCTCTTATTCAGACTTACCAGAGAGACATGTCTATTTTATCAGTCATTTTTGAGAGCTAAACAATTGAATTGATTGATTGATTAATTCTATAATTTTTATGTTTTGTTTTGCTTTTGGATTCATTAAATGTGCTTTTATCTTTATTTTTTCTTCCTGGAATTTATTTTTTTGTATTTTTTTGTAGTTTTTGGAATGCTAGGTGCCTAGGTTTTCTTAATATTTTTTGAAATTGTAGTCAGGACAGATTAATTATGAAAATTTACAAAGTGTTAAGGTTATGAAGCAGGAAAATAAAGTACTCATTTTCCACTTTTATTCATTACCTTTCAAGTTTTTTAATATGTATTTCCATGTCTAATTTGATACATAATAATTTCCTTTGCTTTTATGAATTGTAAACATTATAAATGTTTCCCATGTCATTAAAAATGATACTTCTTACTCTTTTTTAATGATTGTAGAATAAACCTCCTTACCTGACAAATCATTTAATCACATCCCTTAATTTCCTAAGACATTCTCTCATGTTTGGCACTAATGGTGTGACTAGTTTTTTACAACTATATATTGTGAAGAATATCTTTGTAATTGCGTCTTTTGGCAGTATTTCAGATTATTTCCTAGGATAGATTGCTAGAAATAGGTCAAAGAATATAAGCATTTTTAAGATTCTAGAAACACATTGCCAAATTACTTTCCAGAAAAATTACACCAGTTTAACATTCTCGATTAAATTTTTTTCACTGCCACGTCCTCACTGACACTGAGGGTTATAATTTTCTTTAATCTCTACAGATTAGCCCTTTAAACTGTGTAGCATTCCAGGAAGCCAGAAGTTAAGTGTGAAAGTTCATCTGCATGTGACTAGCCTACAGCATGTTTGCAATTTATCTGGCTTTCTTCCCACTGCTGGTCATGTTCCCAGACCATCTTCCCTGCTATCCAATGCAAAAATACTTCTGAAATAAATATCCCAAACCAAGCACAAGTGACTTTGGGATTTTTCATACTTATCTCTCCCTCTATAGTAGTTTGCTTAGCTAATGAACCTGGTGGGTATATCAAAAAGTTACCAGTGAGCTTAAAAACAAACAGCCCATACTAGACTTACAAAAGGGAGTATCCTAGCTTGTCATTCCCAACCCTGGAGTGAGTCTTGGGTCGTCAGTGACTGTCTCTCTGGAACAGTCAGTCTAACTGAGTTCAAAGTCCTGAGTTGAAAGATACTGAAGTGAGAGAGAGTGAGAGAGCCGGATGATAGCTTTGTGGCCAGTCATAGCAGGGATTCCCATATATTGCTATACAGTCATCTGTCAGTATCCAAGGGTGACTGGCTTCAGGACAACGGTGAATGCCAAAATCTAAGGATGCTCCAGTCCCTTATATTAAAAATGGCCTAATATTTGCATAGAACCTACACATAACCTCCCGTGTACCTTAAAGTGTCTCTAGATTACTTAGAATACTTAATACAATATAAAGGTTATATAAATAGTTATATTTATAAGTAATAAATAGTTACATAAATAGTTATAAAGGTTATATAAATAGTTGTTATACTGTATTTTTTGGAATAATAATATGAACAAAATGTGTACATTTTCAAGACAGGGCAATTTTTCCCTATCTACAGTAAGCTGAGTCTGTAGAGTCAGAACCCTTAGATACAGAGGGATGACTGTACTTATATTTAATCTAACATATACCCACATCACCCCCAGAAAGTAGGCATCTTCACTAGGGGCAGCTCTGGAGATCTCATGCATTTCCATCATTAGCTAAATATATGAGTTTAGATAACTCACTTATCTTTTCTATGCTTCTTTATGCTTCAGTTTCTATATCTGTAAAACAAAATGATTATACCAAAGATTTTAGAGATCCTGTCCAACTTTAAACTTATGTAGTTTTAGCCAGGTGCTGTGGTGCACACCCATAATCTCAGCAGCTTGAGAAGCTGAGGCAGGAGGATCACAAGTTCAAAGCCTGCCTCATCAACTTAGCAAGGCCCTAAAGCAACTTAGCTAGATCCTGTCTTAAAATGAAAAATAAAAGGTGCTTAAGTGCTTAGGTGCTCAGTGCTTAAGTGCCCCTGGGTTCAATCCCTGATACCAAAAATCTTTAAAATTTTTTAAAAGTGTGATTGTATAAAACTTTACAGGACATGCATTTAAAGTCTATGACATCATTAAAACTATGAGAACATAAAATCATCCCCTAAATGCCCAATTATGAATAAGGCTTGTCCATCTTGGTGAACTAGAACAAAATATTCTACATTAATATACAGTGGGAAATGACTTGTAAATCATTTTTCTGGAGTTAACTCAGGCCTTAATTGAGTTGGGTTTTATGTGTGTGGGGGTGGGTATTGGGGATTGAACCCAGGGCCTCGTGCATGCAAAGCAAGCACTCTACCCACTGAGCTATATCTGCAGCCCCCTTAAATGAGTTTTGAGAGGCGTTATTTATACTAAATTATTCATTAAGGAAACCAAGGACATTTGAGGGCTCTTGCTAATCCTTTTAAAACAGTAACATAGAGAGTTATTATGGGTTTCACTTCCAAATCTTTTTCTGGTGCTACTGTCAAAAATTATGAAATATTAGTTAGACCCACTCTGACATTTCTTCGTTTCATTACAGCAGGAAACCTGGTACTTAGCATGTAATTATTTTGTCTTTTAAAGGAAGTTGACATTTTGTTTATCAAAAACTGAATTTGTACAATTCAATTTCTGAAGTTTCCTGTATTTTGAGATTCCCAAACTGCTCGAAAGCAAAGCCCCTCCTAGGGATTTCAAGAGAGATACCATGTGAAATATTCATAGGAACACACCATGATCTCCTGTTTCCATGCAGGGTTGGGGCGTCAGACATGTCACATTCGTGGACAATGCCAAGATCTCCTATTCAAATCCTGTGAGGCAGCCCCTCTATGAATTTGAAGATTGCCTAGGTGGAGGTAAACCCAAGGCTTTGGCTGCAGCTGACCGGCTCCAGAAAATATTCCCCGGAGTGGTATGTTGATGCTTTTTGAGACCATCACAGGTGTTTTCCTTTATCTGTAAATGTTTAAATCTTGGGGAATGAATCCCAATGGTATCAGTTACAGAGAATCAGACATCTGTCACTCCCTGACAGGGACTCATCATGTAACCAAACAATGATCATCTCATCTCTGAGCTAGATTAAAAAATACAACAAGACTGGGCATGATGGTGTATGCCTATAATCCCGACTCTGGAGGCTGAGGCAGGAGGATTGTACGTTTGAGGCCAGCCTCAGCAATTTAGTGAGGCTCTAAGCAACTTAAAAGACTCTGTCTCAGAATAAAAATAAACGAGCCTGGGAATGTAGCTCAGTGGCACAGCACTTGCCAAGTATGTGAGGCCCTAGGTTCAATCTCCTATTCTATAAAACAGAACAAAACAAAGACCTCTCATATATTCTGGTGAAAATGAAATGAAAAATATATGAACGAATGTTTTGTAACTTGCAAAGCACTGTGTAAATTTAACTTGAGGAATTTAGAAATATGTGTATTTTTATATCCTGCCCTGTTCTAAAGGGAACTTATGGTGGCCCAGATGTAGCATATTGTTTTTCTCCTATCACTAGACTTCTTTGGTAGTCACTTATGAAATTAAATTGAATGCAAGTCTGTGGAGGACAAAGATTGGATAAAAGTTGGATTTTTTTTTTCTCTAGCTGCTGCTTATTTTTGAGTTGCATCATTTGCTTTAGAAACATTAGATAATGAGAGAGAAGTCATTTACCTCATTTGATTCAAAATCTTGAGTTTGTTTTTTTTTTAAGTTATCCAGCAAAGATTCTGCATCTTAATGCTTAATCAGCTTATCTGACAAGAGTCAGATTAGGTATCTTTCAAGCATCTGCTTCTAGTTAAGATGCCAGAAAAGGCTCTCAGCCTGAACCAAAAAAACCAAACCAAAACAAAACAAAACAAAACAAAAAACTGTCTTCTCTGAAGTTTCTCTTTTGAGTTGCTCAGGATTGATTCATCTGTTTCAGAAGTCTTTGCTGTAAAGTCACGTTGATGGTTTTATTTATTTCACCAGTACCTCTGAGGAACATTTATTGAGTTTAATTCAACAGTATTGATTGAGTACCTACTATGTACCCAGCCATGTGCTGGGTGCCAAGAGAAATAGAATAAGTCATAACCCTGCCATTGAAGAGGGATAGTAGCTAGGTCTCTGCTGTCACAATATTGCATGTCATACAACCTTAACATCTCATTTACCAACACTTATTTCCTGCTCATGGGTGTGCAGGCTGTTTATGGTTCCGCTGCTGGACTCGGCTGAACTCAGGACTTCTAGGCAGCCTCTGGTCTGCAGTGTGTGCCATTATTTCAAAATAAAGTCAAGGGTCATATGTTTTCTCTTATACTTAGAAGCTAGAGAGAGAAAGATTTAAGAAGGACGTCGTGAAAATAGAAAGAAGACCAGTAGAGTTGAGGAAGCAAGGCAGGAGGAGAGAAAAAGGAGGAACTGGAAATGAAACTGATCAAATTATGTTATGTGCGTGTACGAATATACCACCATAAATCCCACTATTACATGTGATCATAATGCACTAATTAAAAACAGTAGAGGCTAAAGAGCCACAGTCACCTCAGTCCTGCTGTTTTTACGGTAGAAAGTGGAAGCCTAAAAGAATTTGCAGTCATCATGCCTCTTACAGCCTCAGCTCAGCTGCATGGCACAGTTCAGTGCCTTCCCTTTCCAGTGCCCAAGCAAGTCTCAGGGGCAAGCCCAGAGTCAATGGGTTAGTCAGTAGACTCTGCCTTCCCCATGGGAGGTCCTGAAAGTCATGTGGCAAAGAGCTTGGACATGAAATTCTTCTAGAGGCAGCAAGGGCATAGTTGGGAAGAATAATCCAGTTTATCACTGAGGAAGTATTAGGTACTCCCCTCAGGGACCATGGGGACTTGGCTTTGAATCTGAGCTCTGCCATTTGTAATTTGCCTGAGTTTTTGCTTACCCAAATCCTAGCCATTGTCTATGAACCCATGCAATTCTCTCTGTTTATTTGTTCAGTTATTCTGTTACTCATTCAGTAGGTGTTTATTTAAGGCCTACCATGTGCAAGGACAAGAGAACTGATGGACATTTCTCCCCCAAGCCCTTCAGGGAGTTCATTATAGTTTAATGGGGGAAATAGGCATTAATAAATAATTTCACAAATATTTGTAATTATTTTTTAAACTTTTTTTAACTTACAGATGGACACAATACCTTTATTTATTTATTTTTATGTGGTGCTGAGGATCCAACCTAGTGCCTCACATGTGCTAGATGAGTACTCTACCACAGAGCCACAACCCCAGCCCCACAAATATTTATAATTGTAATAAGTGTATGAAGCAGGAGCTTAGTTGCCATGAGCATGTGTGACAGGTTGGCCTGAGCTAGAAATCAGGTGAAATCAGGGAATGAAAACATGAAGGATGAGGGAGAGCAGGCTACACTAAGGTAGCAGAGCTGTCTGCAAAAGCCTAAGGCAGGAAAGAGCATGATGCCGTCGTGGACCTGAGAGAAAGCCAGGGTGGCTGAAGCTTAGATGTCAGAGAAGATGAAGGGAGGCTGAGGCAGAAGCAAGGGCCAGATTATGCTGGGCCTTAGAGATCAAGTCCAGCTTGTCTTGGAAAAATCAGCACACTGCTCAGTGATGTGTCTTGCTTGCACTTAAACATTTTGTTATTCTGTTCTCCCTGTTGCATTAAAGTGAGGCCAGGGTCCCAGCCTCTGAGACTGTTATTTGTTGTGCCTTCTAAATAATAACTCACCAGAGTACTTGTATAATTTATCAACTTTATGAAAAATACTGTGAAACTGTATTTTTAAATTTTTAAACTTATTAGTTGACCAGACTTAGGAAATTTTCTTCATATGCTTGATTTAAAGTAGTGTTTTTTCATTCAATATATCTTTATTGATCACCTTACTTACACCAGGCCATGGAGAAAAGGCTAAGCCTCCATGAACAAAGCCTGGCCCTGCCTTCATAGAGCTTATATTCTAGTTGATCACATATATACTGAATAATTAGTTTTTAAAATTATAATGGAAATAGTAAGTACTAAGGAGGATTGGTAGAGCCACTAAGGAAGTATAAAAGAGTGGGCCCTGGACAGATTCGCTAGGCCAGATCATGCTTTCTTGAGGCAGTGCCATTTGTCCTGAGCTCTGAAGGAATTAATTAACAGTTTGAGAGAGGCAGGCAAGAAGCAGAAAGTGGTGGGAGAGGCCAGAGGTCTGGAAAGGCAAGAGAAGTAGCCTTTTAAAGTTAGCAGATGTATGAAATGCAGACATCTCGGGCAGTTGATCCCCCAGAAATGGTAGAAATGCTAGTTCTATTAATGCAAGATTGCCTTACTTGCTCAGTTATTGCAAAATTTTAATTCACTAGCTTGAAGCCTAGTGACATTTCACTTGGAAAAAAAAAAGTAATGGGTGATAAACATAAGGCACTCAAGAGCATTTGTCCCGGCTCATGGTCTAGAGGCACTTTCTGCTCAGTGCCAAGCCTGAGGTACCCAAGAAGATAATTCTATTCTTGCTGAGCTGGTGAAGCAGTCAGAGTTCAGAGCAGATGAAGTGTATGGAATTTGCAGAGTGGCAGATACAAATGCAGAGAAGTTCCAGAAAACTGCCTCACCTTCTTCAGCAGCACCTTCAGCCTTTTTTTTTTTTAAAGCTTCATATACTTAGGTACCACTCTGATAAACTGGGCAGGAAACACTACCAGGGAGCTGTGAGCTAGTGGACATTGTAGAGCTCACACAAGGCTGAGAGTCACTGGACCCCAATTATGAGGGTACAAAGACCTCATTGAATGCTCCGAACCTGCAAGTGATAGCCCAGAAGGAACATAGGACTAAAGCTAAAACTGTGAAGCTTCTAGAAAAAAGCTCAGTAGTCTTGTGATAGGCAAAGATTTCTTAGAACCCAGTAAAACTGGTCATAAATGAAAAAAATTGTTAACTTGGGCGTTGTCAAAATTTAAACTTCTGTTTCTCAACAGACCCCGATGAGAGAATGAAAAGAACTAGCCAAACTGAGAGTACGTATTTGGCAAACAACTTTTACCTAGAATACATGAATAAAAATTCAGATAGCTTGGGGGCAAAGCAAGTAGGTAAAATCTAAGTAAAACACAAAATAGGGCTGAGGATGTGGTTAAAAATTCAAATCAACCTTTTTTTTCTTTAAAGGGACAGAAGGGACAAAAGGCTTGGATTAACTTCACAGTGAAGATCTGTGAATGGTCAGTGAACACATGAAAATTCTCAATATCAGTAGTCACTGGGGAAATATCACGTAGAATCATAAAGACATATCATTGTAGAGGTTAGAGACGTAGCTCAGTGATGAACATGAGGCCCCGGTTTCAATCCCCAACACGCGCGCGCACACACACGCACACATACACACAAAAGAAGGAAGGAAGCTGTATCATTATAAACCACTAAAATGATTAAAATTAAGAAGACTGATAGAGTTAAATGTCAGGCCATGGAGCAACCAGATGCTCATAAAACAGTCACAAGAAATTCAACATGCACACCTGACAACTCGGAAATTTCACTTTTACATATTTACCTAAGAGAAAGAAAATATATGTGCACCGAAATACTTATACAAAAATGCCCTTTGCAACTTTATTCATAATAGCCCAAATCAGGAAATAACCCAAGTCACCAAGTAGAGAATGAATGAACAAAACATGGTACAGTTACACAACAAAAAGGAATGTAATATTGATATTTAATGATATGGATGAACCTCAGAAGCATTATGTTGCATGAACAAAGCCAAACATAAGTGAGTATATTTTTAGGATATCATTTATTTCATGTTCTAGAATAGGTAAAATTCAGCCATTGTTTATAAAGTCATCATGATGATGGTTGGTGGGTAGTAGGTATTGATAAGGAAGGAGCATGAGAGAGCATTCCAGGGTTATAAAAGTGTTCCATATCCTGACCGGTGTATGCAATGATTACTCTTCAATTTGTCAAAATATGTTGAACTGTCCATGTGAAATATGGGTATTTCACTTTATATAAATTATATCTCACCCTTGTTATACCTTTGAATCATCTGGGGAGTTTTAGAAAATACTGATGCCTATGTCCATTCTCAAAGATTCCAATTTTAACAGTCCTAGGATTGGGGGTTTTTAGAACCCTTATAAGTTATTCTGCTATGCAGCCAAGATGGAAAACCACTGTGTTGAAACTTGCTAAATTCAAATTTGTTAAACCTCTAGAGTATGGACCTATGGGATAGGCTTCTTGGTCAGCTTACTAGCTGAAATTTCAGCCAGTAAAATTTCTTTTAGGTCAGTGAAGTTTATATAGCTAAGGATCAGTTATTCAGAAGGTCAGAATAGGTATTGTGTAATTATATGCCAATCTTGGTGTCATTAAAGCTACACAATAGCTTTTTGGATCACATTCCTACCATTTAACATGCTCTGTCAATTGTAATATCCCATTAAGGTATTATTGTTATGAGCACTGTAGGTGTTGCTTCTATAATTTTTTATTATAGTAATTAGTACATGGTAAATGTGTGATACTTATTACTTCATATTCATAAATGAGGTCTTGGTCTTTATGGCAGTCTCTTTGTTGAAATGGACTTATTTGGGAATCTTTTTTCTTTCTAAAGCCCTTGCTTCCTAGCGTCCTTTCCTACTTTGTTTGGACTCCTCTCTGCTCCCCCCACCCCACCACGCCAATCTTTTTAGAATCATTGCTGCCCCTCTCTTTAATTCCAGAGATTAGGTTTAAAGTTGAAGACAAGGAAAAAATATCCGCAATCTACCAAATAGATTTTCCTTTGTAAAAAGACCTACTTGCTTTGCCCCCAAGCTATTTTTTCAGGGTGAAGAGTTTTGGCAAATGAATAGAAAAATCTGTTTTCACACACTTCCCTGTAGCTAGAGGAATGCGGGGGATTAAGGGTACAGTTAGTGACTCTAGAACACTTTCTTTTTTGTGAGAAGTTAATGTCCCTGGCTTCATCAGTGTTTACTGTTAAAATCAGGCAAGAGGGCTGGGGCTGTAGCTCAGTGGTAGAGCACTTACTTAGCATGTGTGAGGCCTTGGTTCAGTCCCCAGTACCAGGAAAAAAAAAGATTCAAGGAAGATTTGCAGCTTGTCTTGATTTTTAAGAGGTGAAAGAAGTAGAAGGCATAGGTAGGGTAAGGAAAAAGAATTGTAGTGCACTGAGAAATTTCTAGTTGTAAGTGACCACATATATGTGCTTGTAGCTACAAGGAAGCATAGTTTTGAGAACTCACCTGTACCTTTGCCTCAGACATAAATACATTCGGGTGTTTCAATAGAATGCCAGAGGGTTCAACATGAGCATCCCCATGCCGGGACATCCAGTGAATTTCTCCAGCGTCACCCTGGAGCAAGCACGCAAGGATGTAGAGCAGCTGGAGCAGCTTATCGAAAGCCATGATGTCATCTTCTTGTTGATGGACACCAGGGAGAGCCGGTGGCTTCCTGCTGTCATTGCTGCAAGCAAGAGAAAGGTAGTGTGTGGAACCAGAGGTGCTTGTCCTGTGACTGAATGCACCAACCCCCCAAAGGGATGCAGCGCCACCGCAACCCTTCCTCCCCCCAGCAAAGAGGGATGACGTGTGACCGTGGAGCACAGTGCCAAAGGGCTTTCACTACAGATACTATTTTTGCCTCATCACCCAGGATAATAGTTAGCATTTACTGTTTATTTTCTCTCAAGGTCCTGTGAGGTGTTGAACACCAGCAGGAATGATAATACTTGGGTTCAAACGCAAGCTCCAAGAGGTCAGGAACTTTATCTTATTCACTAGTATTTGGTCAGTGACAATTTTAAGGGCCATCAGTAGAGAATAGTAAACTAAATCATAGTCCATACCCATGGTGGAATAGTGTACAGCCATTCACAGTTATATTTCAAAGAATTTTAATATGGAAAATACCATGCTGTGTTAAATAAGATACACTATTGTATATATTTTAGTATCAATTATGTTTAGATGTAAACATATACATATACACCTTTGTATATATCTATCCATGTATTCGTTCATCTATCGAGAGAAAAGAAATAGGGGAAAGCAGAAGGGGAAAGGGAGGAAGGAATGGGAGTGAAAGGGAGTGATAGCAAGAAGAAATGTCTCAAACTGTTAATTGTTCGAACTGTGTTTGTTGAGTGATTTTTTTCTCTTTTAGTATGATTGTTTTTCTTTATTTTTCTATATGATCAGAATTTTTTTTGGTACCAGGGATTGAATTCAGGGGTACTCACCCACTAAGCCACATCCCCAGCCCTATTTTGTGTTTTATGTAGAGACAGGACCTCACCGAGTTGCTTAGCGCCTCACCATTGCTGAGGCTGGCTTTGAACTCGCAATTCTCCTGTCTTAGCCTCCCAAAGTGCTGGGATTACAGTCATGTGCCACCGTGCCCGCCTATGATCAGAAATTTGAGAAAGCATGTGTGAATGAATTATATGATAATGTGAATTATGTCTCCATAAAGCTGTTATAAGAAAATCTACTGGAGCCAAGTGTGGTGGCATATACCCGTAATCCCAGCGACTTGGGAGATAGAGTCAGGAAGATCACAAGTTTGAGGACAGTCTCAACAACTTAGTGAGACTCTCAGCAACTTAGTGGAACTCTCAGAATAAAAAAATAAAAAGGACTTGGGATGTAGCTCAATGGTAGAGAAACCCTGGGTTCAATTCCCAGAACCAAAAAAAGAAAAAAAAAAAATCTATGTGGACATAATGGTACAAAGAGTGTATCTAAGAACTTTGTTTTATATTCTTGCCTCTTATCAGTTAGGTGACCTTAGGCCAGTGATAGAACTAAACTCCCTAACTTCCAGTATCCTCATCTAAAATTGGACAATGTTTGCAGGGAGTTTTAAATGAAATTAAATGAGATAATTAATGTTAATCATTCTTTAAGTATCTTATGCTTAATAAACCCTCAGTATTGGAGAGCTTTTAACATCATTGGCTATTAAGAGTCCACTTATACTCCTATGCATAAAATAAATTATAAAAGTTAACTAAATATGAAATTAGCCCCAGCTTGAAAATGTTTCCCTTAATTCTCTTATTCCTTGATATCTACAGCTGGTCATCAATGCTGCCTTGGGGTTTGACACATTTGTTGTCATGAGACATGGCCTGAAGAAACCAAAGCAGCAGGGAGCCGGGGACCTGTGTCCCAGTCACTCCGTGGCATCTGCTGACCTCCTAGGCTCATCGCTTTTTGCCAACATCCCCGGTTACAAACTTGGCTGCTATTTCTGCAATGATGTGGTGGCCCCAGGAGATGTAAGTAAATTTCTTGGTGTTTCCAAAGCTTTACGACGACCATGATATACAGTGGGGCAGAGAAACAAAGCTTTTTCATTGTTACTTACAGACTGTCTTTCCACAGAGAGAAGAATTCTCCTATTTTGGGGGGTGGGGGGTGGCATTGTTCCAGGATGACCTTCGATTGGAATCATCAACTGTGCAGCTCTTCCTCATTTACCAAGAAAAATATAGCCACAGATAATATGTAGGGTGAGCTCAGTGAGGAAACTATAGCCCAGCCTGGTTCCTGACAGCATGCAATACTCTCTCCTGTTCTTATCTTAGTAAAATGAACATTTATTATGGGGAGTCCAGACCTTGACACAGTCTCACAGGTGATTCCAAATAAGTCTCCTAGGCTCCCTGTGCCTTTGCAGAATGGGAGTAGGGCATAGACCTGTCCTTATTTTTTTAATTCTTTTTTTAGTTGAAGATGGACACAATACCTTTATTTTAATTTATTTTTTTATGTAGTGCTGAGGATCGCACCCAGTGCCTCACATGCTAGTTGAGTGCTCTACCACTGAGCCATAAACTCAGCCCAACTTGTCATTTTAAACAATTGACAATGCAGGATTCCCAGTTGGTGTTAAATTTCAGGTACACGGTCAATAATTTTTTAGTATAATTATGCCCTGTGTAATATTTGAGGCCTACTTATACTAAAAATTGTTTGTTTGTCTGAAATTCAAATTTAACTGCTTCTCTCGTATTTCATCTGGCAAGCTAGCAGAAGGAAGAAGGCTGGCTGTATCAGCTCACAGCAGAAAGTGGGTCAAGTGTGGAAGTGCTCTGAACTGCAAGACCACACTGCAAATGTGAGATCTCTCGCTTGATGACACCACTGGAGTTGGTCTACAGAATAGCTCATAATTCCCAGTGAAACAAAGCAGAGATGCTTTCTATATCTCCCCACCACACACATTTCCTCCTTCTTTTAAAACTTGTTATTCAATAGCTCATATCTTTTTTGTGTGACTGGCTTTTATGTCCACCCAATATAAAGAAAAGATAAGGTTTCTCTTATGTGAGGAAGATGGCTCAACGATCTCCATCATGGTGTGAGAATATATGGCTGGTCCTGTCATTTAGTTATTGCCAAGAAGAAGAATGAATGGTTCATTGCACTGAAGTCATGTCCTTTCAGAAAGTGAGATTTTCAGAGTCAAATTTTTTTTTTTTTACTTTTTTTAGTTGTTGATGGATCTTTATTTTATTCATTTATTATTTATTATTTATATGTGGTGCTGAGGATCGAACCCAGTGCCTCATGCATGCTAGGCAAGCGCTCTACCCCTGAGCTACAGCCCCAGCCCCCAGAGTCAAAATTTTTTTGACCACCCCTGAAGTAGCCCAGAGTTGTTAGATTAGAATTCTTTGGTTGAATCAATGAAGGCTTGTGTTTGGAGCTAGGCTGTAGTAAAAATGCTTTTAGGTAAGCCCTTGGGACCACACTCAAGATGAGGAGGTGTACACATTTCAAGGGGCACATAGGAACTGAGAATTGCAAGTTAGCAAACTACTGTTTCCATTTCTGGGTCACTCAGAAGGATTAACTTGGTTAGAATGGCAGGGCACTTGCCTATCCAAATTACTGTTCCTTTCTATGTCTCCACAATTTAACTACCAAACCCAAGAGAATTGAACTGAGTCAGTGGAAGGAGCACATAGTGCAGATCCACAGTATGAGGCAGCAGAACCCATGTTTTGCTTGCCATCTCCAATCATTAATTGTTGGGGCTGCTAATCCTTTTCAGCATTACCTTGTTTAATTAACTGAATTGTATATTTTGTGTAACTTGATCCTCCCAAGAAATGTTGTTATTTGAAGCTGGGTGATCTCTGCCAACAGTGAGCATCTGGTTGTATTTTAAAGCATTATTGTAGAGGAATGTCTTACTCAAACAGAGTTGAGTGGGCTAAAACTTTCAGCATGTGTCAATGGTTGTTTCTCTGCAGTCAACCAGAGACCGGACCTTGGACCAACAGTGCACAGTTAGTCGTCCAGGACTGGCCATGATTGCAGGAGCCCTGGCAGTAGAATTGATGGTGTCTGTTTTGCAGCATCCAGAAGGGTGAGTTTGTTATTTAGAAATGGTGTTTAAATAAAGCAAGCTTTGTTGGCAGTTGCTCTTCAGTGTCTTGCTTGGCCTATTAGTCTGACTTATCTGAGAATTTTATTATTCTTTCTGTCTCAAAAACACAAAACTCACTGAATGCCTAAATAAATATACAAATAATAAATAAGTAAATCAGCCTGGTTCAATTCTTTGGAATGGGAGAACTTGCCGTGTGATCTTTGAGGCTATATCCCTACATCCTTCTGGAATTCAATTCTGCTAGAGTTATTAGGCACCTGTTAATAAGGAAGAATACAAGTTTTGGTAGGGGCCCTAGGAGCCTTGTGCTTTTATTGTGCTAGTAGGTTTTTATTTTCTCAGCCTTGAACTTTAGTAAGGTGGTACATGAATCACTGATGTTAGAAATTTTATTCAACTGTATGTAACAAAGATCCATGTTCAGTGACTTTGCCAAATGAGCTTTATCTTTGTTATGCAGCAAGAAGTTCAGAGGGGAACAGTCCAGGGATAGTACAAAGGTTCCATTATGCCATCAGGGACTTGAGTTCCTCCTCATCATTCACTTAGCCACTCTTAGCTTTCTTTCTCATGGCAGTTGGTGGTCATAGGATGGCTATTGTGCCTTCAATATTACATCTGTGTGCCCATTTAGAAGAAGGAAATGACCAAAGGATGAATGTTGTGGTCATCTGAGTGTGCCCCCCTTTTTTTTTTTTTTTTTTTTTTTAAATATTTTTTTAGTTGTAGATGGGCATAATGTCTTTATTTTATTGCTTTTTTTGTATGTGGTGCTGAGGATTGAACCCAGGGCCTCACGCATGCGAGGCAAGCGCTCTACCGCTGAGCTACAATCCCAGCCCCTGAGTGTGCCCCCTTTTAAAGAGCTTTCCTGAAAGACTAATCTATTAATTCTAACTCCTAACTGCAAGGAATACTGATGAGTGTAGTTTTGTTTTGTTTGGCTGGGCACATTGCCTCTCTGTATAAAATTATTGTGAGAAGGTAGAAGAAAGGAGGTTGAACAGACAACCTGTGTGTCTTCACATTTATTTTTTTAAAATGTACATATTTTAAACTCCAGAAGATATTGTTATATATTTGGTGTTAATTTAGTTTTATAGAATTTTTTGTACCCATTTTCATTGCTTTTCGTCTCTTTATCTTCAGACTCCCAGAGTAGGACATTTTTTCATCTACCTGAAGAAAAATTCCCTTTAGTATTTTTTTTAGAAATACTAGTGACAGTCAGGCATGGTGGCATGTGGCTGTAATCTAAGTGACTCAGAAAGCTGAGCTAAGTGCATTAGCTGTCCTAGAATAATCCATTTAGGACTGGTCTCTTTCTGGCTCACCTTTTCTCTGAGGCTGTAGGCCCCAGTGATCCCAACCTAATGTCTGAGATACTTTTCATGATTCTTCCTTATTGGCATAACTCAAACTCTATTTTTTCCCTCCATCCTCATGAGCCTATCAGTGTCATGTTCAGCTTCTAATCCTATGGTCATTGCTTTTGGAGGCTGGCAATTACTTTATGGGAATCTCTCTCTGAAAAGCCTGTTTTACTTTTATGGTCTTCTCTCTTCTCACAAATCTTGGCACTAATTCTTCCTTACCTTGGTATCTTTCCGATCCTTTTAAACAAAGATTTTTATACTTTGTCTACTGCCTCAGTCTGTTTTGTGTTGCTGTAATGAAATACTGAGGCTGGGTAAGTTAAAAAGGACAGTTATTTGGCTTATAGTCCTGGAAGTCAAAAGCATGGTGTAGGCATCTGCTTGACTTTTGGTGAGGGCCTTGTGCTGCATCACAACATGGCAGAAAAGAGGGAGGAAAGTGGGCACATACGTAAGAACATGTGTGTGTGAGAGAAAGCAAGGCAGTGACCTTGCTTTATAACCTGCCCTTGTGATAATTAATCCAATCTGGTGAAACCAAACTCCCTCCTGCAAGACCTAACCCATTCTTAAGAGGGCCTAACCCAGCCTCTCAAGGAAGATATCCGTCCACTTGTCAGGGTAGAGCCCTATGATCTAATCACTTCTTAAAGGCCCCACCACCAGGATACTATGACAATGGCAGTCACTTCAACCTGATTTTGACAGGGACAAGCCACATCCAAACCACAGCATCTGCTTTCCTTTTATTCTCAATGGGAGGGTTGGCCATGACCTCTTAGTTCACCAGTGCCACACCAGTTTAAAAATACTTTTAAATTTATTATGACTCATAGTATTCCAGGCTTATATGAGAGAAGAAAGGAGTGAGCTTGTGGTTTTTGTTTTAACTTGGCATTGGCCCTTTTTGTATCTATATGTTGAACACATTGTATGTGTGTTATACTCCAGATACAAAACTTTATACAATTGTGATCTGGATACCTTATCTTCTCCAAGCAAGGAAAAGATCTTATTTACAAACAGCAGAATTATTTTTGCCTTAAATACAAGTGAGACAGAATTAATTTTAAAAAAGAGTCAATCATTTAAAAAACAGAAACAATAAAGAGGAGAGAAAAGGAAAGGAAGCAAAAAGAAAAATAGAAATTTTTCTCTCAGTACCGGCCCATGATTGTACCATCAGGGTCAGAGGCAAGCCATACTGATGTCATGTAGGTATTTGCACCTGACTCCATGACAGATGTGTTATGATTGATTATTTTTCGAACACTGATTTGGTGCTCATTTTACGCTAGGCACTGTTCTAAGCACTTGGCAAATATGAACTCATTTAATCCTCATAGTAAACCTATTAGGAAAGAACAGTGATTATTAGTCCCATTTTTGACGGGGAAACTGAGGCATAGGGAGGATAACCAAGTGGCTAACATTCAAATATTTAATAGGTGGCTCAGCCAGTGTGGCTCCAGAATGTTCTGATCACCATGCGATGCTGTCCTCCCTTCTCGCACTGCCTCTCCCACAGCCTCCTGTTGAGTGGGTGCTTATCTGTCACTTTACAGCCTCTGGATGCGAATCCTTACACCAAGTGGTAATGCAATACAAGAAGGAAATAATCAAAATCTTTTTTTTAAGAATTATCTTTCAGAAATCAAAGATTTAATTCTCAGAAAGTCAACACAAATTTGAAAGAATTTTCTATTCATGTTGTTACTTAGAGGTTGTCTGCACAGTTGAAAAGATGGCCTCTGTACAATTTTGGTGCCATATGTAACTAGTATAGAAGTCCTGGAGTTAAAGTGAGCAGTTTTTTGTCCTCTCGTTTTGTCATCTGCCTTAACTATCCCTGCCATTTATGTTTATTGCTGCCTTATGGCAGGAAGTATTTGGGATAAAATCTTCCAGAGCTAAGCTGGGCATAGTGATGTTCCTGTGGTCCCAGCTACTCTGGAGGCTGAGGCAGAAGGATCTCTTGAGCCTAGGAGTTTGAGGCCACACTGGGCAACATAGTGAGAGCCCATGAAAGAAAGGAAGGAGGAGGAGAGGAGAGGAGAGGAGAGGGAGAAAGGAAGGAAGGGAAGGAAGGAATAAGTGAAATTAAGGTTAGAAAGTTTTCTACTTCAAAATTTTAATAGAAGAATATGCTGTGGTGTTTTATAAGGCCATCTCAGAGTAAGGGATTTACACTGTGCTTAGCAATTTATCTAACATGCTCCTAATTTATTCATCACAACCTCCTTATTCCTACCTTGTAGACAATGGACCTGAAGCACACAGAAGCTAAGCAACTTGCCAATGGTCACACGCTCCCGTCTTTCCAACTGCAAACCAAGCATGCTTTTTATTTTTTTTTTATTTTTATTTTTTATTTTTTTTAATTTTTTTTAAAATGGTTCCTTTTTTTTTTTTTTAGTTGTAGATGGACACAATGTCTTTATTTTATTGCTTTGTATGTGGTGCTGAGGATCGAACCCAGGGTCTCACACACGCGAGGCAAGCGCTCTACCGCTGAGCTACAATCCCAGCCCAAGCATGCTTTTTATTACACTCTTTCCTTCCCTCCCCAGGAAAAAGAGTTTTTTGCTAGCTTATGCCGCTCAGCAAGCACTTTGGTTACCCTCATAAACCTTACTTGCACATCCCTCCCACCTGTATCATCTCCACATGTCCACCATAAACTCCGGTTAACTGAACAGTTCTAATTGTTTCCTGTCCCCAGGGGCTATGCCATTGCCAGCAGCAGTGACGATCGCATGAATGAGCCTCCAACCTCTCTTGGCCTTGTACCTCATCAGGTTAGTGATTTGGAAATGAAATCAGGATTCTGGACCTGATCCCTTTGGTGCAGAGGGAATGTATGGATATCCCTTTACCATTCCACTATTCTAGCCCACTTATCCAACTGCTGGGCTGTCAGTGGGGGAATTTTGTGACCACCCAGAACATACTTCTGCAGGATGCCAATGGAAAGAAATCAGGAACAATCAGCATTACTCAGACTCTTTGATGCATTTGGCATGCTGACTAGATCCCTCATCAGAGTAGGAAAAGAAGGATTGGGCTTTAGAATCACCCAGTTGTTTAAATCCCAGTCCTATAGTTATGAAGGTGGCCTTCCTTGGCCAACTCATGCAACTTCTCAAAGGCTTAGCTCTCTCTCTCTCTTTTTTTAAAAATATATCTATATATTTTTAGTCGCAGATGGATACAATACCTTTATTTTATTTATTTTTAATGTGGTGCTGAGGATTGAACCCAGTGCCTCACACGTGCTAGGCAAGTGCTCTACCACTGAGCCAGAACCCCAGCCCCTAGTTCTCTTATCTATAAATATACCTGCCTCATCCAGCAGCTGAAGAGGATAGGGCTCAGCAACAGTGTATATTGAAGGCTCTCAGCAAATGATGCCTCCTATTTTTGGAGCTATTGTTGGTTATTAGTATTGACTCCTTACCCAAATAGATAGCCTTTGTGGGCAAGCCTGGGAAAACCGCTGGAAGTATGTAGTGTTACCAAAAAGCAGGATATTTTTTCAGAAATATAATCCAAAGCATCATAAGGAAGACCTGTCGCTTAGGGGGGAAAAGAAGGAAGTTCTAGGATGAATACTTAGTATTGATGTGGCTGCTTCAGTCATTTTCACAGCCCTTTTCATGGAGGAGTTAAGAATTTCCATTCTTCTCTTTTGGAAATCTTTCCCCTGGCTTCCACATTGTGGTTTAGCCGTAACTTGCAGTCTGCCCCCTTTCAGTGCACTGGTGACATTTGATGTGCAAGGAGAGACTCACAGATTAGTGCAGACAGCAGGAGACTCAGGTCATGCGTGCTTCCCTCTTCCCCTCAAATGCCCACCTCCTGTCAAGGCCAGCCCTATTATTTTCCAGCTGAGGATAAGAATCAAAAGAGGGGAAATGACTTGTCCATGTTCGTGACAAAGTTAGCGAATGAGCTCCAATCTAAACCCAAACCTGGCTGGGTGTGGTGGCACACTCTTGTAATCCCAGTGGCTCGGGAGACTGAGGCAGGAGAATCACAAGTTCACAGACAGCCTCAGCAAAAGCAAGGTACTAAGCAACTCAGTGAGACCCTGTCTCTAAATAAAGTACAAAATGAGGCTGGGAATGTGGCCCAGTGGTCCAGTGCCCCTGAGTTCAACCTCTAGTATTCTGCCCCCCTGCAAAAAAAAAAACCAAAAACCAAACCTGGCACTCTGACCAGTGTTCTTTCAAGGTTTTGTGGGTAGAAAGAGCCCTGGTCCAAGCCAGGTGTGGTGGTACACACCTGTAATCCCAGCAACTTGGGAAGCTGAGGCAGGAGGATTGTAAGTTTGAGGCCAGCCTCGGCAACTTAGGAAGATCCTGTCTCAAAATAAAAAAGACTGGGATGTAGCTCAGGGGTAAAGCACCCCTGGATTCAACCCCCAGTACCTCCCCCGCCAAAAAAGCAAGCCCTGGTCCACACATTGTGGGACTTAGCTTGTAGTTCCTTCTCTAGTGTTCTTACACCATGCCACCCATAATAGACCTGTCTTTAGGCCTCTTAACCTCCCTGAGCCTCCATTTTCCTATCTGTTAAGCAGATACTTCACCCAATGTCCCAGGGGTACATCTGACATGGCCTGTAAACCATAAGACACTGGGAAAATGTGACTTTCCCCCCTGACTCACACAAGGTGGCCTTTGTTTGACATGAGGCTTCTGTAGAGAAACCTTTCCAGCAGGACCAAACAGACACCCTAACAGCCATCTATCACAAGGCCACCGACCTGCAGGCCTGACCTCTGCTATTTATGTTCTCATGATTCATTCAAATCTTTCCCATGTCTCCCCCCACCCCCTCTTCTGACCTTGAGCTGTGCCCTCATCTCTTTTACAGATTTTTGTGCTGAGAAGGGCCTTAATTAAATTTTCAGTCATGCCCCTGCACTGGTTTCCTTCTTTAAGCCCTTTATGTTAAATTACTGCAGTTGTAGTTTTCTCAGTGCTAAGGCCAGAGGGCAGAACAGTCTCTCTGGAGAAGAGGCCCGTGTCAAAATGCATGTGCCCATGTTTTTCAGGCACTATGGCAACTAATCCCTCTTGGTGTTATTTATCCCCATTGAGCCTGGCAATCGTTTGTCATTCACCAACCCTTCTAGTCCTCTCTTCTCCTTTTCAGATGTCTGAAGGATTATTTTGGTTGTTGGCCATCTCTTCATTTGGCCTTTTCAAAGACTAAAGAATAATGTGGCCATATATGGGAAAAGCTCTGTGTGTGTGTGTGTGTGTGTGTGTGTGTGTGTGTGTGTGAGAGAGAGAGAGAGAGAGAGAGAGAGAAAGAGAGAGAATTACTTGCTTACATTATTTCAAGTTCCAAACTTTTATTTTTAGCTGCATTCTGAAAAAGAAAGTGGAGAAAGAACTTGAAGAAATTAATCTCAGGGTTGCAAGGTCCCCATTTATAGAATTTAAACAACTTCCCCCCACCCTCTTTTTCTTAAGTGGAATGAGTCCATTTATGCAACTGTGTTTTGATTAGGGGAACATCATTTCCACAAAAACAGTGGGCTGTGTTGCAGTGTCCTCTTGCACACTCGGCTCTTCCCTCCTCCTCTTCTTCTTCCTCCTCCTCCTCCTCCTCCCTACTCTCCCAGACAAATGATTTCCTGTTGGAGGGGAACCCGGTAAACCCCTTTGTGTACTTTGCATGTAAAGAATGGCCAGTGAGGTTCTCAGGGCTCATTTTTCTCAGTGCCCCGAAGGATAATGTTTATTAATTGGCCCCTGCAGAATGAGATTTAGTAGAAAAGCCAGAATCCTTGGACTGAAAATCACAAGGCTGTCCACCGGCAACTCATTGTGTAACTTGGAGAAAGTTCTATAACTTTCCACGTGTTTCCCTGGTCTCTGCTCTCTGTGTCAGACCCCAGAGGCCTGAGGATTACTCAGTGTTCCCTCTGTGGAGTCACAGGCAGAATTTGGCCCATCCAGAGATTGGCCACGTACAGAAAAGGGCTTGATTAGGTCCTGAAATTCAATGAAATTCTGCCTGAAGAAACTTCTTATTGAATTTGAAAACCGTGAAAACCATTTAAGGTGAGAAAATAGGCTTATGGGTCTCTTGTTTTTTTGGGTTTTGTTTTGTTTTGTTCTTCAAGGCTCTGGCCCAGTATATAAGCAGACAGAAAGTAGTTTTTACTTCTGTCTATAAAGAGAGTGATTTTTAAAAAACAATCATTTTATTGATACGTGAAAGTATATAGATAATCACACAAATTACTACATGTACAGCTTGATGAATTATCACAAAGTAAACCCACTTCTGTGCCCAGCACACAGATTGAAAGGAGATATTATCAAGCATGCTCACAGCCCTCCTCCTGCTTTTCCTGGTTATTGTCACTCTTTCCAACAGAGAGATGGGCATCTCTTGACTCTCATATAATTTTGATGTTTCCATAAATGAATTTGTATAGTATGTACTCCTTGGTCTGTCTCCGTTAATGGAGAACTTTTCCATTATCGTTCTTAGCGTAGTAGTATTGTTCTGTCTGCTTACCATCAACTGTAATCTTTTACTGGGGAATGCGGGCCAGGGGACAGGAAAGTTGAGGAAGGGAAGGAAAAGAATGGGGGAAAACGGGAAGGAGAAGGGAGAAAGGAAGAGAAGACAGGCAGGCAGACAGGTAAGCTCATTGTCTGGCTCCCGGGTGATAGCTGAGTTCTTCAAGATCAAATCCTTCCTCTGGTTCTTTGTGGGAGGCACACAGTTCAGGAGTTGTAAATCTACAGGCCACTCCTGACATCTCTGCTAAGTTGGTTTGCAGGGTATTGAGCCATCCTGCATGTGACATAAGTTCACAGCCTACAGGCCTGCTAATGCTTGGCTGACAATCATCAGAACATGGTAAAAACAAAGAGACACCACAGTAGTCATCTAGACACCAAAGTCCTGCTTTTAAGCTACTTGTAGACCACACAGTTCACAGTTTTTGTCTTTGGGTGGAGTGTACTGCTAGTTCTAAAGTACTGATTAAAAAAAAAAGAAAGAAACACTCTGAGGGTATATGCCCTTCCTTTGGGGTTGTACTCACCAGCCCTGAGTTCTCTCAAGCTCTTCAATTATTTTTCTGTTAGCTTCAGAAAAGTAGAATGAAGCCAAAACTAGGGCAGAACCCTGGGAAGGTTCTGGCTTGGGAAATCTGTAAGTGAGGCTTTTGCCACTTCTTGGGCTACAGTTGATTTGGCCTGTCTGCTCCAGGCTGTGCCCTGTAAATCCTTGATTGGAGTTTTAATCAGGTCTGTTTTACTGTTCTCAGAAATGCTTGTCTCAGTGAGCCTAGGGATATGAATGGACTGACTGTAGGGGAGAATGTTCATAGAGAATCAGGAAGAGCGTGTTTCCTGAGATGTAGCTCAGGAGAAGGAGTTCCCTCCTGCATGTGTCTATACCCCTCAGCTTGATGGCCATGGCAGTGACAGGAGAAATGGGCAGTGTTCCACGTGTTTCACTGTGTCGGCTGTTAGGGTTTGTAACCTGGTCATCCTGTCAATCCTCTAGCCAATCATGCCAATAGATGGTTCTCAGACACCCATGGCCATGCACCATTAGGGTCAGAGAAGTTATGTAAGCGACACAAGATCACCCAGTGTTTGATTGCTTTCACTCTTGGAGTCATCTGAGGTGGAAGATGTGCCCCAAGCCATTTGGATGTGGTGGGATCTTGTTTCAGCTGGGAGGCCCCTGAATGCAAGGTGGCATCTGGGTAGAAAGTCTGACAGTGTCTGGATTTCAACTTCATGAACCCCTAGAAGAGAAGGGATTTACCTTTCCCTCTAGTATAAATCACAGATAGTATCACCCAGTTCAAAAGCATCTCAGGTTGCATCTCTTGCCCCAGGAGTTGGACCTCACTTTATCCTTGGAAGGATGTCACTTTGCTTTATGGATGTTGCTTGCCTGACAAGGCTGTACTGTTTGGGAGTTCCCATGGGGTGGCAGCCTGAAGGCTTTGTGATCTTACAGATCTCAGAATCCATCTCGCCTCTTAATTTTATATTCATTCTTCCTTTTATGACCTCATTTCCCAAAAGACTTGAGGCAGCTCTTGCCGTTTGTCACTGTGTGACCTTGGGTAGATTATTTATCCTCACTGAACCTCATTTTTCTTCCTTTTCTTTTCTTCCTTTCTCTTTACTCTGTTTTCAGTACTGGTGATTGAACCTGGGGTGCTCTACTACTGAGCAACATTCCAGCCCTTTTTATTTTGATTTCCATGGACTGGCCTTGAACTTGTGATCCCCCTGCCTCAGCCTTCCAAGTAGCTGGGATTATAGGCGTACACAAGGATGCCCAGCTTGAACCTCATGCTTTATTTCTGTAAAATGGAGATAATAACATAATAAGCTCCTAGAATGCATGTATGGATTCAGTGTTTTCTAGGCACTAGCACAGTTCTGGGCACATAAGAGACATTTGGAAATGTTGGTTTTATCATTTTTCTTTCACTTTTTATTAAAATGGAAGCATTTGTCTCCTGAACAGGAAATTAGGAAAAATCCATGAAGCTCTGTAAGTGATGAATGAACAGGGAATGGCTGGAGGATTAGCTCCATTTGCACTAGTTTTCTAAGGATGACCCTGGCTCATTCCCAGCTTTAGTTCTACCCCTCAGTGGCTCTGGTTCAAGGGGAGATGGAAGCTGTTATCTAAAACAAAGGCCTCTGGTGTGGTGTGTGTGCCTGGGGTTTTGCAATTGCTAAACTCTATTTTGGCTTTGAATTGGATTAAGACTCTTTTCAACATCCAAGATTGATCTGGAGTTTGGAGCTTGTTTTTATTTATGCAAACTCCAAGCTCTAGAACTGTTGCCAGGCCTGCTGGTAGCTGGTGTGAAGTGAAAGCAGCAGGGTCCAGTTGTGGCTGAGATGGTAATTTCTCAGAATTCCCAGTGTTGGGTTTTGAGTGTTGAGTCTCAGCTTCCCATGGAGGCAAGGCAAGGTGGGCTTGATGCTGAAGCTGATTTTACTGGTTAAGTAAAAACCCTGACAAGGTGGGTGGCGCAGAAGTGAAGGGCCCATTTCTATTCCTGATCTTTTTATTTTATATCCAATTGGGACAAAGTTGACCTAAGAGAATTGGATTCACCTGGTAGGAGATAAGCCCTCTAAGTATTCAGTTTTTGTTTTACGGGGTGTTTTCTTTAAGTTCCTCTGGCCTTCTGTCTGTCCCTCCCTTCCATTTTACCTCCTCTTTGCATTTCAGTTTTTCTTCCCCAGGCTTTAGAGCCAGAAAGAACAGAATTCAGATTCCTGGCTTTACCACTTGGTAGTTGTGAAACTTGGGGCAAGCCATGTCCCTTCCTGGGTCCTGACTTCCTTATCTGGAAAATGTTGAAGGTCAGAGAATGGTAGTGAAGCCAAAATGAGATGCAATGTGTGGAGATAACCAGGAGCACTAGATGTGGCATGATGCTCAGCATCTGTGAGTGCTCCACCCTCCCCCAGCCATCAAGTTCCACCATAGTCCAGGACAGGCCTTCCTGCATGGCTTCTAAAGTGAGAGGGGCACAGTTGTTAAGTGCAAGGGAAAAGGGAGAGGAGGGAGAGCTTTAGAGGAATCAGAGGAGAAAGGGGAAGAGGTGAGGGGCACTCAGTGAGTCTGAGGAAGTGAAGGGCCAGTGCACCCATGATGTGGAGAGTTGGGGAAGCCCAGGGGAGAAAGCAGCAGGTGCACAGGCCATTTAAAGGTTTGGACCTTCAGCCCAGAGGGAAGGGTTGGCATGACATGGTAAGATTTGGCTGCTGCTTGGAGAACAGACTACAGGAGAAGTAAGTGACTCTGGAATCATTTAAGCTTAAATTGGAAGACAGCCTGATCCAGGGGTTCACTTACTTGGACCCATTTCAAAATACACATTTCCCAGTCCACCCCAGAACTACTGAGTGAAAACCTTCAGGAATTCCAGGCATTGGAGATCCACTGGTAGGGCCTAAGTAAAAAGTTTCTTGGTGGCATTCGCAGGACAATGGGCCTAACTCCTTAAGGTAGCACCAAATCCTGCTCTTGGAACTAACCTTTGGATTTTGTGCTCCCTCCTATGCTATTTGTATCTCCAGCACCCCCCACACCCCGGCCCAAACAGGTGTTACTACTGGGCACCTTGCAACACCACGTAGACGTGCACAGGTGTGCCTCATGAAGTCCTGCCTGATCAACACCCCACACATGCGTTCTATTGAGCGCAGCTGGGAAGCCTGGCCAGGAGCCTTTTAAAAGCCCTGGCTGGGGCTTCTTGCCTTCTGTGTGCTACCTTTTCACCCACTCAAGCTGAGCATCCTGTCTCCTGTCTTATGGCCCTGGAAGCCAAGCTCACGTATGACACAGTGCCTCAAGTTAATAACAGGGATTCAATTCTGGCTGCTTTGCTCCTTTAGAGCCTGGGGTGATGAGTGTGTAGGAGCCAAGTGAGCACAGGTAAGTTTTTCTTCTAGGCCCTGTCATTCCCAGCTGGGTTTTTGGAGAGGGCAAGTTAGTTCATTTTTGTTTTTAATATTCAGGTAGTAGCAAAGATGCACACATTGTAGAACTACCTTAGGTTCAAAATATTTTTTTTTCCAAGCTGGGGTTGTATATCTTGGTGGTAAAGCAGCCGCTCAGTATATGAGGCTCTGGGTTCAAGCCCCAGCACCCAAATAAAAATTTTTTTTCCTAAAAGGCTACTTGATATACTAATGTTGGTGATTATGTGCAAGGAAAAGTGTGAGGGTACCGAGGGGCTTTTCATTTTGTACCTTTGTGTACCATTTTGGGAAAAAATCAAGATCATAAACTGTTCTCTAACATCTCCTTTTTCAAGGCACAACTTATATACAGTATGTGTACATTTTGGTTAAATGTTGATGGCTGTGTTCATTCACATATCGCCACCACAAAAGATGTGGGAAACATTTTTGTCGCCCCAGAATTTCCTTTGTGCCTTTTCCCAGTTCGTATCCACACCCTCAGCCCCAGGCAACCACTATTCCAATTTTTTGATGGGCTATTTTCATTTCTTTATGCTTTTATGTAATAAAAAGAACGCTATTCTAGAAAGTAAACTGCAGGGAGACCAGACAAGGCTTGGCCCCTCACTAGAGGTGTGGGGATGAAACTGATAGTCCTCCGCCATAGAGAGAGGGGAGAATGGAAGGGGGCTGTTTAAGAGGAAGTTGAATGTTTTAACCTTTTTATTCATTTTTTTAGTTCTCAGTGGACTTTTCTTTTATTTATGTGTGGTGCTGAGATTCAAACCCAGTGCCTTAAGCAAGCTGGGCAAGCGCTCCACCACTGAGCTACAACCCCAGCCCGAATGTTTCAACGTTTTTTCATTTGTTTGTTTTGGTGCTGGGGATTGAACTCAAGGGTACTGACCACTGAACCACATCCCATGTTTTAATAGAGACAGGGTCTTAAACATTGTAAAATGGAAGTCAATGCACCATGGGAATGTGGGGTTTTTTCCTCTTGTTTTTCTGTCATATGCTTATTGATTTCATAGGAAGAGTTAATTTAAAAAAAAAAACTCCTTTAAGGAGAGACTGACAGCAAATATTGGAACATGAGTGGAGAGTAAGCTTTGTTTAGCCCTCAGAATCAGAATTTACCTTGAGCAGTATCAAGAGGTTTTGGTTCCTGTGTGGATAGAGAAATAACTGTGGAAAATCATTGTGTAAAAGCTTTTTAGTGTAAATTTAGTACAGGCTAATACATCTTGTTTACAAGGTAAAATGGTGATGCTATTTTTAGAAAAACTGGAAGGAATTTGAGGCTTGTGGAAGGCTTCCATTCATTTTTCTGACAGCTAACAGGTAATGTCCAGTGGTAGCAAAGCCCAGGAAGGTGTAAGGAAAGTAACAGTGTTTCACAAGACAGGAATCGCGTGCGACTCTCAGACATAGGTTCTCAGACTTTTCTCCCAGACCTTTTGAATCAAATTCCAGGGATTTTCCTGATGAAACAAGTTTGGAAAAACATTGAGCAAGCATATACTTTCACGTACTTTGCATGCTTCTAAGTACTAAAAGGTCATTGTGAATTTTTCCCCATGCAAACTAGGGACAAACCTTTGTGTCCATGCATGCGCAAATTCTTTTAATTTCTTTGATTGTGACTTGGGGCCCGGCCCCACCAGATAGGTGTGAATATATTAGCATTTTTGCATAGGGCACCAGGTTTTACATTGCTTTGGGAGTCTGTATATGTCTTAGTGAGATACTAAAATTTTAAGTAGCATCCTCTGCTGTTAAATTTTATGCATTTCTTCTAAAACTGAGGAAATGCAGAGCACATTTTGGAGACACTACATTTATAATACTGGGAATATAAAAGCATAAATGACTGGGAAGCATTTCAAATTGCCTGGAAAATGTGACTCATGGTTAGTTCGAATTTTTCTTGTGGTTTATTTGGGATGTGTTTTCTCTGTATAATTCAGATATGAGTAATTTTGCAGGCTTCCAGTTGTTTTGCTCATTCATTCATTTCATAATTTATTGAGTAAATCTCATGAGCAAATCCCTGTGCTGTATGAGTAAATAAAATAATTTATCTGTCTTGTCCTCTAAAAACAAGAGAAGTTAAAAAATGTATTTAATTATAGCACAATTTGTGATTCTAAAATTCATAGGGAAATGCTAAGGACCCAGAATAGTCAACATAATCTTGAAAAAGGTGAATGAAAGTTAAACAACTCATGCTTTCCAGTTTTAGACTTGGTATAGAGCTGCTATTACCAAAACACTGTAGTACTTGCATACAGATAAATGTGTATAGATCAGTGGAAAGAATTGACAGTCCAGAAATGAGCCCTTAAATTTGTGTCCAACTGATGATAGTTCAGTGGGGAAAGAATTGTCTTCAACAAATAGTTCTGGGAAAACTGGATTTTTACATGCAAAAGAATGTATTTAGACCCTTATCTCATACCATACACAAAAATTAGCTCAAAATGGACCACAGACCTAAATATAAGGGCTAAACTGTAAAACTCCTAAGAGACAGTATCATAAATCCTCATCACCTTGGGTTAGACAGTGTTTTAATATCTGACATGAAAATACTAGGAACAGAATAAAAAATAAATAAGTAGGACTTCACCAAAATAAAGTCTATTCTTCAAGGACACCAAAAGACAAACCATAGAAAGGGAGGAAATATTTGCAAATTGTGTACCTAACAGATTTGATCCAGAATACATAAAGAACTTAGTTTAACAACAAAAAGGCGACCCAGTTTAATATTTGGCAAAGGATTTGAATAGATATTTCTCCAAAGAAGGTCTACAAATGGTCAATAAACTCATGGAAAGATGTTTGACAGTCACGAGAGAAATGCAGGTCAGAACCACAGTGAGCTGCCAACCTCACACTTACTGAGATGGCTGTGATTATGAACAAGAAGTAGTATTAAGTGTTGACAAGGAGTTGCAGAAATTGGATCCCTCATACCTGGCTACTGGAAACAATATGGTGTGGTCACTTCAGAGATGGTTTGGCAGTGCTTCTAAAAGATGTCAATCATAGAATTACCACGACTTGTAACTGCACTTTTAGGGATATGCCCAAGAGAAACAGCCATCTACTGATGAGTGGATAAACAAACGTGGCATGTCCATAAAATTAGGTATCATTTGGCAATAAAAAGGAATGACATACTGATTTGGATGAAAACCTTATGCCAAGGGGCTGGGATTATAGCTCAGTGGTAGAGCACTTGCCTAGTATGCGTGAGGCACTGAGTTCGATCCTCAGCACCACATAAAAATAAACAAAGATATTGTGGGGAAAAAAAAAAAACCTTATGCCAAGCAAAAGAAGCCAGTTGTACATGACTCCATTTATAGGGAATATGCAGAATAGGTAAATCAATAGAAATAGAAAGTAGATTTGTGTTTCCCAGAGTCTTGGAAAAGGGAAGAATGAAGACTAATTGCTTTCCAGTCCTAGATTTCTTTTTGGAGTAATGAAAAACATTTAGAAATTAGTGGTGTTGGTTGTACAACCGAATATTCTAAACACTGAGTTTATACTTTAAAAGATGAATGGTTTGCACATGAATTATATTTCAATATGCTTTTTATTATTTTTTTTAAGAAAACTATTACATTAGATATTGGGAGTATAAAGACCAAAAGATGGATTTCAGAGCGTGGAGATGTTATTTCTAGGTTGAATGGCAGGTAGATGGAGGATTGATTAAAGAAGTGTGTTTGGGCTGAGTGACTTTTCAGGAAGATGAGGACTTAGATGCATGTATTTTAGCAAAAGGAAGAATTCTGAGTCATTGAATTCAGCCTGGGGCAAGACCAAGAGATGATAGATGTCTTTGGGGGGGAAGTTGTAGTTTAAGGGTTGGATCAGACTGTGAAAAGACAGTGTCGGAGATGCAGTTGGGAAGGCAAGTTGAGTCTAGACCCCTGGGGTGGGGGAAGCTGGGGTGCCAGTGTAGGGAATGCCCTGCTTTATTTGGTTTGCTCTAAGAGGCTGATAAAAAGTGGCAGGCCTCAGAGTTCTGTGTTAGGAAAATGAATTGATGGCATAACTTGACATTAAATATAAGAGAGAGTGTTTCCTCTGAGACTATCTAAAACTAGAATAGCTTTGATTATGTTCTGGGTCTTCTGATATCAACTTAGTGAACTTGTAAGTCCTCACTGGCATTATTGTACTTCATTTCCTGGGAAAAAGAATCACTGTTTCCTGGCAAAGAGCTGTCTGAGTGCTGAACAATGGTGTGTAGGCCTTGCTCAGCCAGTTCAATCTTTTTTCCTTCTGTTCCTCACCACCTATGTTTTTGTTCTTTCCTTTTCTTTTTCTCTTTTCCTTTCAGCTCCTAATCAGATCTGCCCTCTTCCTTGCTTTTGCTTTACTCTCCATCTCTAATCATAAGACATTTTAACAGAAAATTACCAATATTCTTTCTGCAACATAAGGAAAGCTTAATAAAAGCTAGATGAGGAGTTATAGGGTGAAGTAAGCTTTCTATAAAACGTGGAGGGCTGGGCTCTAGGTCAGTGGTAGAGCGCTTGCCTAACACGCACAGGGTCTTGGGTTCCATCCTCAGCACCGGAGGAGAGAGAGAAAAAAAGAGACATTGATGGGTAGGCCATTTTAAATAACATTTTAGTAGGAAATATGCTAAATATGATAGTTTTAAAAAGAATTTAGTATAAAAGTAACTTGGGCATACAGGAGGCTCACTATGAGCATTCATGTAACTTTCGGAGCTCCTGAGGATCTCAGCGTTTCCATCTGTCTCTTGCCATTAAAGCCCCCTCTGCCAGTTTGTCCCCCGTTTTCATATCCTGAATAGCAGACTCATGACCCCAATGGTGCCTTAGGTACTGGACTATGAAACAGCTACTACTTTGCTGAGGTGTGGGGGACTAAAGGATTGACACATTTTCACAGTAAGGTTCTCTTTACCCCAGTTGCCTCACTTCTCATTTCCACCTACTCTTTCTCTTTAAAAAAAAGAAATTGTTCATTTATTATTTGTTTTAACGTGGTGCTGAGGATCAAACCCAGTGCTTCACATGTGCTAGGCAAGGGCTCTACCACTGAACCACAACCCCAGCCCCACTCTTTCACTCTTGAACTGGGATTGCAGTGAAATCACATATATTGATAAGGACATTTGGAAAATGGCTGTAGACATTTCCTTCACAGATTTTCTAAATATAGGTTCACACATCCTCTTATATCCCTGGTTGTAGTGTGGGCCTAAAGATGGAGTCATTCACACTTGGAAGGAAGCCTGAAAAAGAGTTTTTTGTTTTTTGGGGGAGGATGAGTATCAGTACCAGAAACAAAAATTATGAGGAGATCTAATATTAAAGACAAGCTGTGATAATCTAAGAGGGAGTTAGGAAGAGGATTATATATATACACACACGCATACACACACACACTATGTGTGTGTGTGTGTGTGTGTATATATATATATATTTATATATATATACTTTTATATATATATATAAATATATATATTTTATTTTTTATATATATAAATATACATATATTTATATATATATTTATATATATCTATATATATTTATATATATAAAATTATATATATAAATATGTATATTTATAAATATATATTTATATATTTATATATATATATATAAATAAATAAATCTGTGACAATCTGAGGCACTGGCCTGGGCCAGGTGTTGATACTTTGCTCTCACTTACCTGAGCAAGGTGCTTCACCCTTTTGAGCCCAAGTTTGGCCAACTTAAAATGGGATAATCAGGACAAGATTTGTGTTGTCTGGCTTATAACAAATATTGAGTCCTGTGGAGACCTTAAAAGATTTACCATTCTAGTTTTTAGTAATAATATGGCTAATAATGCACACAAAAGATTAAAATTCCTTCTTTGGCATAAGTACAGTTCTAGAGTTATAGTGTCCCAAGCATAAATGACCTCATAGTTGGTAGGACCTGGTTACGCTCAAATGTGCACACGTTGTAGGCAGAAGTATACACTCAAGGTGGCGCTGTTGCCCAGCAATTGCTTCAGTTTTACATTTTGTTTCTCTGTTCCATAACAAGCAGAAAACCTGGATGTGAGTTTAGGGCCATCTGTTTTTTTGTAGTCAGCCTCCCGGCTTTCTGTCCTTGTGTGGCCCCTCCAATATAGTGTTGGGAATATGTGCCTTATCCCGTAATCTCTATAACAAGAGAGTCCAATCAATCACCTAGTCAACTTGTTATGTAGTGCTGGGGATGAAACCCGGAGCCTGGTGCATGCTGGCAAGCAGTCTACCAATGACCTACACCTCCAGCCCTGACCTGTTTTATTTTTGAAGGTATTCATTAATACAATACTTTAGATATTACAGCTTGCTTTTCATATTTTGGAGTCAATTTGCTTTTAGGTCTCAATTTGCTTTTAGGCCCTTGTTTCCAATGGAATAAAGGCCTCAATGTATTTCTTCCCCAGACCTACTTACAATACAGGGGGAAATACTCCTGTTGAGCTTCACATTTGCTAGCGATTTCTGTCAGGACCACAGTAGTAACAGTTCCTCCTCCTCATCAGACACTAGCCACACATTTTCATAGATGTGGTCATTTCATGCTTGATGTAATTGTTTTGTTTTGTTTGTTTTTAGATCCGGGGATTTCTGTCACGGTTTGATAATGTCCTTCCTGTCAGCCTGGCATTTGACAAATGTACAGCTTGTTCTTCCAAAGTAAGTCATTTTTGCATTCAGGGGACTTGTTTTTAAAGGTGAGCCCGTAAGCATTAAATGCCCTTAGCCTTACCAGGCAGAGCCATTGAAAACAACTTATGTGGGGGAGAAGTCCAGGAAGCACTTTTTCTTGTTTTCATTTATCTGTATTTATTCTCACAAAGAAAGCAGCCTGAGAAAATTTGACTGATAGTCTAGAGAGAAGGACTGAATTAGAAATTTTAGCTCTATATCCATACTAGCATCGTGGTCATTTTGGCTAGAACTTAAACTTTACTGGTCTTTTGTTCCTCCCTGGAGGGTTTCCCTCCTTGGATGGACCGTTAGCAATTTTTACACATTACTCAGAAGATGGGGGCTTCTAGGCAGTCCTAGATGTGTCTTTGGGGATCCACATGACAAAGAAAAAGTAAACAGATTAGGGGCCTGGGTAGAGTGCCAATAAAAGAGCCCCTTTTGCTTTGATCTTTGCAGCAGCTCTAAAAATAGTTCTGGTCTTCGGTCCTTGTAATGGGAAACGGCTGATCTCAAAACTATGGTGATGGCATCTCATTTTTTAAATAGGCTTTGAGATACTGTCTGAGTTATTCTTATATGTATACTGTATGTGACAGCTGATTTCCTTTTTAGGTGTTCTTTTAAGTCTTCTGATACCCAGTGATTTAAAACTCACAATTCTTGATTTTTGCGATGCAAAATAGTACTGGAGGTGACTTAACTCCAACCAGCCATAGCCTCTTACTTACAAATTGGGATTTTTCTGCTGTGTACCCTACACCCAGGAGTGTAGAAGGAATTAAATTCTAGAGAAATTCTCTCCTCTTGGACTGACAAGCTTACATTGGAAACTTTATATAGGTCATATCTAATGAGAAACACTGCACTGACCAGTATCTCTTAAAAATTGAACTTAAATGACTTAAAAATTGAACTTAGATTATTTCCTCTTGGCGGTCATTCTGAGAGTCCTGCTTTACATAAACATGCTAAATTTGGTTAAACATAGGTGCTCAAAAATTGAGAGTAATTTTTTTCTTCAGAAGTAAACTAAGCTCATTTTATTGTTATGCATCCCGGGTGCCTATGCTGGGATTTAAAGCTTATTATTTGTCAGTAATTTTTGAGCTTGTTCTTTCTGTAGTTCCTTAAGATGTCTTACATCTACTCAAGTCCAGTCCTCAGGATCTCCATGTGTACTTCTGTCTTCAGAAACTCCTTTTAGGATTACATGCTCTTTAGCAGAGTGTATTTGTTTTCCCTTTGTGTGGCTGAGCTAATTGGTCTCAAAATAACTTGGCAGTATTAATTTTCACATTGAAATCATTTGGCACAGGTGCCACAAGCTTTCCTCTGATTTTATGTAGGTCCAGCTAGCAAGTGGAAGAAAGATAATTGGGTTCACTAAGTGAAATGCAAGCACTCATTCTTTGTTGTTCCATTTCTAATTAAATTAGCCTACAAGATACTGTTTATAGAAGAATCACAAGCATGCCAGCTAACTGGGGCCTCTGATATTCTTTAAAAGAGAATAGCTTTGCATTTTTCTTTCACACTTATTGGAAGCATTAAATTGAATATAGGTATCACTTTTTTGTCAGCAGAATTATTTCCTCTTGGCGGTCATTCTGAGAGTCCTGCTTTACATAAACATGCTAGACGATTTAATACAAACTGACTTGGATTTTAACAGCTGCGCTATTCCCATAGAGATCACTTTTCATGTGGTCTGGATATTAAATTTCTTTTGTGCTGAAAAGGTTGCTTCATTGGTGCCTGTATTTCCTTACAGTAGAAACCCAACATTCACTTACTTGGCCCCTTTCGTTATGTGCTTAGAAGGATGTCATTGTCTATTATTTGCAAACCCAACATTAATACTTTGAAATGACAAATCCAATTACGTTTCCTTCTCTGTGTGTGTGATTTTTCCCCCCCTCTTAATGCATACTTAGCGTGATACTTTTTATACTGTGCCATATCATAGTAGTTACTGCTTCAAACAGATTCTCTGGGGCTAAAAATGACTTAAAAATTTCTCTATTGAGGGGCTGGGGTTGTGGCTCAGTGGTAGAGTGTTTGCCTAGCATGTGTGAGGCACTTGGTTCAGTCCTTAGCACCACATAAAAATAAATAAAGGTATGGTGTCCATCTACAACTACAAAAATTTTTAGAAAAAAATTTCTCTATTGACATTCATGAAATAATTTTTCCCTTTGGTAGTTTTCAGTATTTGTGACCCCCCACCCCCACCCTGGGACCAAGGCCATACTTGTCTTGATTTAGCCACAAATGTGAATAAAAAAATTGAAATACAGGACAAGCTTTCCTGAGAAATAATGTTCTTATTCATTACATTCTTTATTAAAAATGATAATAAAGTAGTATAGATCTTTTTACAGTTGCCCATGGTGGAAGAATAGAGATTTTTTTTGCTTCTGTCAGGAAAGGCTGAATCGTCTACTCACAAATCATTCCTTTCCCTATTGGATCTTAGCCTGGCATAGAGCCCAGTAAATTGTTCCATTTTATAGAAAAAAATGAAGAATCCCAGGGGGAGGTGGGTGGTAAGGAGTTGCTTTCATTTCAATTTTTTGTTTGTTATCTTACAAAACTTTCTAAAATCATGACATCTGTTGATGGGGAAAAAAAATCATTATTTGAAGCTTATGTCTTTTTAATTCTAGAAAGGAATTGACAGCCAACTGTTGTGGAGTTCCTACCAGAGAGAAAAGTGTAATTTTGAAAACAGTATTCCTGAAAAAATGTCTCAGAATGCATTGAGTTTATTATTAGTCGTGTACCTTTTTTTTGGGGGGGGGGGGCCAATTTAGATTTTTTGGTAACTTAATTTTGATATAATTTTAAACTTAAAAGTTAGAGGAATTGTTCAAGGAACTTCTGTACAGCTCTTTATCCAGATTCTACAATCATTTCCATTTGTCCCCATGACTCGTGTTCTCTCTTCTGGTTTCTTTCTTACCCTGCTCACTTCTACTTTTTTTTTTTTCTTGAAATTTTGAGAGTAAATTGTAAACATTGTGATCCTTTACAACTGAACACTTTACTGTATGTTTACTAAGAACAAGGGCATTCTCTTACCTAAACATAGTAAACTTATTGAGGCAATTTAATGTTTGCATAATACTGTTATCTAATGGGCAGTTCATTTTGGATGTTATTTGTACCCATAATGTTCTTTGTAGGTTGATTTTTTTTTTCCCCCCTCCCAGATGAGGATCTAATTCAGGATCAAACATTGCATTTTAGTTGTGATGTCTCTTAGGTATCCCTCTATCTGGAAATATTCCTTAGCCTTTCCTTGTCTGTCTTAACCTCAGCCTTTTGACATGTGGCCAGTTATTTTATAGAATTTCCCTCAATTTGGGTTTGTCTAATGTTTCCTTCTGATTAGATTCAGATCATGAATTTTTGGCAGGAAACCCAAAGGAGTGGCATTGTATCCTGTGTCAGGAGGCACATGATGTATTTTATCCCCTTTGGTGACATTAATTTCCCCCTTTCCATATTTGGAACTACCTTTCCCAACAGAAAGAAACCTGGCTCCCATTATTTTGGATATATACTCGCATGCTTAAGTCTAGAAAACACAGACTATAGTTTGAAAATTTCTACCCATACTACTATAGAAAACAAACCTACTTAGGGTTCAATGTGTCAGCATAGATATTTTTCCTAGGTAAAATTCATACACAGTGCATTGCATCTATATTAAGAAAACAGAAAATGAATCTAGTAACTGGAGTTTAATACTTGTGTGTAGTTATATTTTTCTAGGTAAAATTCATAGTGAAATGAACAAATCTTAGGAAAACAATTCTATGAATTTTGACAAATGTGTACACCTGTGTAACCTGCACTCCTCCAATCAAAATGTAGAACATTGCTGTCACTCCAGAATATTTCCCAGTCACTTCCAGGGAGGAGGGAGTATGTCAAATGCTGTTATTGTTCTTTTTCCATGAGGCATAGAGCTAGGCTTTCTCTGGTGTTTTATGTAACAATAGCCTTGTTTTTGAGATCTAGAAGTTGACCAAAAGCTATCTGCAGAATCAGGAGCAGAGCTGTGCCTGAGGACATGTATGTAGAGTATTCGCTCTTGTTGCACACTTCTGTTAATCCATAACATTTGTGGTGCTGCAGAGACAGCTTCTTATGAAGAAGTGGGCCCCAGGCTTCGTTTGCATACCCTCTGGGATCTGTCTGCAGCACAGATGTAGCATGATGTGTCCAGAAACCTGATCTGGAGATTTTAAACCTGATCTAGTGATTAGCAACCCTAATACTGTACTCACTCTGGTGTTGACCATGCGACAGGATCTTTTGTTGATAGGTTATGATTCACCTTCTGAGAATGACTTGCTATTAGCATTTTGTGTACATCTAGGCTTTGTGTCCTGAGGAGTGATAGAGGGCAGAGTAGAATGAGAAACATCAGCTGGCATCATCAGATGGTAAATTGCATCTTCTTTTTGCCTGTGTGATAGCCAACCTCCCCATTTATTTTGTGATATCATCTTACCTTTTTTCTATCTCATTTCCTTGCGATGTAAGCATGAAAAACCAGAATTAAACTTGGCTATTTGAACTTTCTTTTAGAAAAATCTCTGTCCCAGAGCAACATGTCACCCAAGAGTTCTGCAAATACACCATGATAGGATAGAAAGGCAAATTGTAGATTTGGAAGGAAGAGTCAAAGTCTTACTATGTGTCTATCAGTCATTTGTTATTCAACTGGCATTTGAGTCTCTGATGTGTGCCAGAGATAGATTTGAAATGTCTCCCAAAGGCTCATGTGTTGAAGGCTTAATGTGCAGTTCAGTGCTGTTGGGAGGTGGTGGACATCTTTAAAATATACATATTGTATCCATATACAATTTTAGGTGGAGCCTAGTGGAAGGAAGTTAGATTGTTGGGGACGTGCCTTTGAAAGGGATATTGGGACCCTATTTCCTCCTTTTCCTCTTTTTGCTTCCATCCATAAGAGTAGTTTTGCTCTACCAGACACTCTTGCCATAATGTATTGCCTCACCACAGACCCAAAAGCAGTGTATCAGCTAAACATGGGCTGAAACCTCCAAAGCTGTAAGCCAAAATAAACCATTCCTCTTTGTAAATTGATTATCTCAAGTGTTTGGTTACAGTAACAGATCACTGACTAACACTCATCAAAATAGTCACTGTCTCGAGAAATGCTGTCTGCAGGGTGAGACAGCACTATCAAGCAATAATGATCTCTGTCACATTGTGACGTGCTTCATAGTCAAGGTCCACCCTCTAGTAACAGTTCTGTAAATGAGAAGACTCTACAGAGGGAGACTTCTGTGTTGCATTTCAAGTAAAAGTTGGAATTTCTTTAAAAAAAAGAGAACAAAAAGGAATTCCATGCAGGGCAGATGGCATGTATAATAGCCAGAGGCAAGTAAACCTGGGACATTTATGAAACTATTCAGTACAACAGTTGACTGTGCTTGGGGCACCCAGTTGCCTTCAAATTTTCCTCTTGTCTTGCAAGTACTGTCTCAATTTCAGCTATTCTCAGGTTGGAATCTGGTATATTTTGTCTAACACTTGAGGCTGCTGTTCTGAATTTTACAATTTCATATAAAACTTTCTTACCTAGCACCAAGCTGAGGGGGTTTCCCAGCCTGAGGACTCTAACAGCTGCAGCAGGGTGGCTTGGAGGGCAGGAAGTCTGGGGATTTCCAGGGCCTTGGCTCTGGTCCCTCCTGTGGCCTACTGAATGACCTCAAGCAAGGTGCCCCCTGTCCCTGCACCCCTCCATTTCTTTGTCCAGTGAGTCAGTCAGATGAGATAAGCTCTGGCTCTCTGCTGATACTTTTAAGTTATTAGCTTTTATACTTTGTTTCCATTATTTTTTATTTCACAAGCAATCCTGGGCAAGTGCTCTACCACTGTGCTACACCCCCAGCACTTGTGCACACACACTCTTCACTCACACTCGCTGCCCCACCCCTCTTTTTTTGCAATGCTGGAGATCAAACCCATGGCCTTGCATATAAGCATGTGCTCTATATTACTATAAGCAGTACCCCAGTCCCTGTGTGTGTGTGTTTTACTGGGAATTGAACCCAGGGCTTTGCTCATGGCAACAGGAGCTCTACCACTGAGCTACATCTCCAGTGATCCCTTTTAATTGCAGAAAAATAAGAAAATATATTTAAGAAGGAAGATAACCATAAACAACCCCTCAGATCATTCATTGCTAACCATGGGTTTCTGTCGTCTTGACTTTTCAGAAAACACATATGTCTGTAGGTATACATGGATAATGTTTCTTCCCAAACAGTCCCATTACAAGGTTGAAACGAGCTTCAGGTAGAGGGATTTATGGTGCTGCATCAAGCACACTCCCTGGTTCTCAGATTTGATAGGGTTTTAAATCTCAATCATTTACAAGGACTGGCTGGAGCCCAATCGGAAGAGCTCTCCAAAGCTTGTGCCAGGAATTTTTGCATACAGCTTCACAGTGGCAAATATTACTCAAATCTGGGCTGCTGCCAGATTTTTCTTGTCCTTTCCAAAAGGGACATAAATCTCTGATTTGGAAAATGATGAGTAACCCCAGGTTCTCTTTTCCTATCTCCTTTACTCAGTGAGGCCTCGAGCCTTCTATTTTAATGTGTGATGGATTCCATATGTATGGTTGTGTGGAGTAAACTGTATCCCACATCTTGTCCTTAGCAACTAGTGTTTCTCCAATCTCCAGAACTGCTTGGTTCCCAAAAGAAACTGGAACACACAGCCAGAGCCAGCAGGAGTATTTAGCTACAAGTCCTGCCCTCAGCACTGTTGGCTCTTCACCTCCTTGAAAAACCTTGGACATTTCTCTTTGCTTCAATTTCCTCATCCACTGAAGCAGGGGAAAATATTTTCCGTTTCCCAGGGAAATTGCAATGGCTGACGTATATCCAGTTCCCTGTGGCTAAGTACCAAGGCCTTTGCCCACTCCTGGGACCAGTGTTGACTCCAGAAATAAGAAAACAAAAGACCCCTGTGGTCACTTGAAGCCTCCCTGCCTGCGAGGAGCCTGTCTCTGGCTCGCTTTGTCCACGAGAAGGTACAGTGAGAGGGACTGAACCAGGGATTTGAAAGTCAAGTTTGCCCTAGCTTTAAAAAGTTGCACAAAACTTTGGTTTGTGTCCTTTGATGCCCAAACCTTTTCCACAATTCCTGAGGATTTGGCTGCACTCTGACCTATGGTCCTCTGAGACCACCTTGTTATAGCTTTCTCCTTTCCCTGTCACCTGTGGTCGCAAAGTCACATGTAGCCTGCCTATGCACTTTTTTTTCTTTTACCACTCACACCAGAAAGTTTAGGACTCTGTTCACTTTAGTTGGTAATACTAATTGCTTGGCCGGACTTAGGAATTTATCTCATTTTACCCCCATCCCAAGCCCATCCCTTTGAGTCATGGACCTTGTTAGTATTGATGAAAGCATTCTCCCTTGAAAAGTGCAAAGTCTCATACAGTTTCGCAATCTAAGTGACTTGAAGTCCTTGAAGCATGCCTTTGGGTCCCAGTAAAGCATCCTTAGGTAGCATTTTTCTTAGGTAGCATTTACATGCTTTCCTGGACAGGACCCTGGGATGTTCAGGCCCCACCATAACTCTCCTTATGGCTTTGGGAAATCACCATCTGTCTTTGGGGACTCGTTTTCTTCAACTGTAGAAAATCAATATGTATGGGTTGATCTATCACTGCTTTGTTTTTTTGATTCTGAGGTGGTATAGTCTCTTGATCACCTATTTCTTTAGATTCACCTGCAGCCAGCAGGAGCACAGAAGATAGTAACCCTGCTCTGAGTTCTAAGGGCTCGTCCTCCATCCAGTAGAGGGGTGCATTGACTTGGCTCCTGATTGGCAGAGAGCACCAAAAATCATTTGTTCATGTTCCTTCTTTGTGTATTACATTCATCTTCTTCCTCATTTACTCTTAGTAAATTTTGAAGGGAAGGAGAGAGGAACACTTATGAACTGCTGTGCAGGCCATTAAAATGAGGGATACAGCAGCTTGAACTGGGAAAGCTTCTATGTATTTACATGTAGACAGGCTGCATGTATTTATATATAGAAAAAACTATTTAAATGGAATGTTCATACCACCCAAATATGTATTTACGTGAGTTTCTTTTGAAGACTACTGTCATAGCAATTCAACTAAATAATTTGACGATATTTTTGTTTGGTATTATGGTGAATGAAGCAGCTTCTGAAGTTTCCAGGGATATTCTCCTGGATGAGATAGTGAAGCTACATTCAAAACAATGGTATAATTCAGGAATGTAAAGTTATTTGAACATCTTTATCCAAGAATTGTACCTCAGTTGGAAGGAGTAACTTTTCCTGGAAAATGAAAACTGATAAAATGTTTTGGGTGGTGAGGAAAGTTAATGATTTGGTAGATAGATAAATGAACAGCACAAAGGAAGAAAAAAAGCTAGTCTGTGTCCCCTGGGGGCTCACGGACCTGGTAGGATGCTGACGCAGGGTGGCAGGCAGCCTGTGCCTGTTGGCATGAAGGTGCCATTTAGCATGAAACCACATGCGGTAGCTGACACTGAATACTATGCTGCAGTGGCCTGAATGTTTTTCAGCTGAGCTTCTTTCTAGCTTTTATTATCTCCTTGGCTTTGTTTGCTACTTTTGATGATTTGTTACTGTGTTGGAAGATCATTTCCAGAGTGGATTAAAATAAGAAGTCTTTGGGATTTATCAGAGATGACTTAACATTGTATGAAAGGACACATTCTGGCAGTGAACCCTTTGGAGGATTTTGCTTGCCTTCCTGCAGGATTTCTGAATGTCCCTATTTTATTTTTGCTAAAAGGCCTTCCAATATCCTGCCCAGGTATTTCTGCAAATACATACCACCATGGACATTTTGCCGTGGAAGATGGGAAAGACTTATTTGTGAACATCCTAATCCCAGAGTTACTGTCCTTATAATTTATTTATGTAACCTTTTATATGACAGTAGTGATAAATTCTAGAGTGGCCTTTCCTAGTTTTAAGCAATCTTTTCATCAAGAAAGTTGCGTTAATGTTTTATCTCGAATAAAAGCCTGTGCATTTGTCTTTCCTGGAATACCTGATGGCTGGTGAAAACTCACACCCAAGCTGGAACATCTGAATTTGCAGTCTCTAGACAAAAACTGGGAAGTCTCTCCCCTGTGGCCTTTAAAGTGCTGCAAATGTGCCAGATGTAAACAGTTGGTGGGTGAAGAGGCATGAGCTAGTGTTGCACATGGAAGGCCCCATCTCAAGAGAGTCCAAGTGTGCAGTCACCAGTGTCTAGGGAAGAGGCAGCGTCATTGGGGTTGCTGTTCCATCTCCCACGAGGACAACCTTGAAGGATATGTTGAGTCACACTGTCCTACAGCCAGAACTTACTTGTCCACCTAGCTCCAGACAGCACCAGTGTCTTTCCTGTCACTCCAGCTTGGGGTACAAATCCAGGCAAGAGCACATTTTTGTGATATTCATGAAGGCATGAGAGAACCATTTGGTTTTCTCCTGGTGCTGAGTTGTGCTACACATTTTCTTTTCCTTTTATGTCTGTTCTTTAATGAAGGACCTTAAAAGGAGAGGATCATAAAAGTGGGGGTTGAGGCAAGTGGTGGTTACTGTTGCATTAAAACCTTTCATGTACCCCAGTGTGGAACACAAGCTCAATGTTGCTCTTTTGAACAGAAGACCATTGCAAAACCTATAAAATCACTAAAATACCCATATTAGACTTCCATCATTAGTTTGATCTGACTAATAGATTAATTTTAATCATAGCATAAGCAGATTTTTAAAGTGCAAAATGACTTGCTTATAGAATAATAACTATGCATAAGAAAACAAAAACAAAAGCAGATCTCCCAGCTGTACTGGAGGGACAAGTTTTGTTTCACAATATCTGCTGCTCTCTGCTGAATCACTCACTTCTCCCTATTATGGAGCATGTTCCAGTAGGCACTGAAAGTGTACCTGGAAAATGAGGCCCACATTATCCTGTCACTCTCTGCAAAAGAAGTGCAATCCCAGCACCGCCTGGGGAAGGCTGTGCGCATGCCTCTGTTGGTCTGTGCCAGCTCAAAGTTGTTGACAAGTTCCTGGGCAATTGTTTCTGCTCTCAGTATGTTCCTCTTATTAGCCTTGGCAGTGGTGAATTCTTAACCTCTGAGGGTGGATTTGATTTTGTTGTTTTTTTTAATAGTAATTTGAAACTGTATAGGGTAAATAAAGGGAACGTGCCATTTCCAAGTAAGACTATTTTAAAGAACTTCAAGCCCTAAGATGGCACATGATTCTGAATAAGTGAGAGCATTAATAGAAGGGAACTGAAAGTATCTTCATCTTTTGAGCTAAGAGCTAGCAGGACATTTTGATATACTGTCAGTCCTCTCTCTGCATTGGCTCTACGTCCACAGATTTAACCAATCGTAGATCAAACATTTGGAAAATATTGCATCTGTACTGACCATGAAGACGTCTTCCCTTGTCAGTTATTCCCTCAACAATGTATTATAACAGCTACTTACATAATATTAGGTATTGTGAATAATCTGGAGATCATTTGAAGTCTGCAGAAGGATGATCATAGGTGATATGCAAATACCACCCCATCTTAATGTAAGGGACTTGAGCATTTGTAGAGCTTGTTATCCCCAGGTCGGGTAGGGGTCCCAGAATCAGCCCCCCAGGGTCTGCTGTAGTTAGTGCAGCCCCCCTCTCACAGCCTCAGATGAGCTGGTCTAAACCTTGGGGGAGGCTTCTTCCCATTGACTTCAGAATTCCTTTGTGTTCTTAGAGGCAGGGACAGAAGAGACCTGAGAAAGCAGTTCTTGCGACAGGGCTGGGCCCAGCACCAGGCCTGCTGCCATCAGTGCGGTTGTCCACGTCCCTTTCCCACACTGCTCCTTGGAAGCCTTTCTCTGGCCTCAACCCTCCTGCTCTTTTCTTGCCACAGCTATAAATGGGGTGGAGGCCAGTGCAACATGAGCAGGGAGGATTAGCTGCCTCGGTTTTATCTTTTCAAGTGTGGCATCATTTCTGTTCTTTTGGCATCGTTTGATGGATGCTTTCCCAGTGGCCCTTTCTAGTTTCCTGTGAAATGGCTAGCAAGAGAATTTCACAGTCTATCAAAGATTGGGAGATCCAGAAATTACATGGAAGTTCGGGATTTCCAGCTTCCAGTCCACTTACCTACCATGTTGAACCACTCATGCAATGATGTGATAGACTTCATTTACACTCATGGAATTCCACTGTACTCATTTTTCCACAGTAGGGGGAGTGATTCTACTTGAAGCCTTCAAGGATCGATTGGGTAAGCTCCTTCAGGCTGACTTGGGAGACGCTTGCTCTTTTAAAAGGGAACCCTGATATCCTAAGGAATGTGCTTATGGTTGCATTTCAGATGATTATCAGGAAAATCACCTGGACTAGAGCAGCTTTCTAGGTGCCTGTAGCACAAACAGAGGGTGGGGGATGAGAGAGTAAAGGCTTTGCTTTCCAAAACTGTTGATGACAGACATAGTTCACTTTCCCGTTTTGGTTTATTTTCAGCTTTGATATTTTTAAAAACATTTGGAGAGTAGGGACATGTGGCTGCTCAAATCCAAGACAGTACTGTTTTGAAACTGCAAATACTTCTGGTTTGCATTTACTTCAGGAAGAATAGTTGCCTCCCACCTATTCTTTTGAATATAGATATTAATTTAATGACATCAGTTTGAGTAAAATACAGGGTCTAGGTGGGTTTGGGGAAAGGATCATTTGGAAAAAAAAAAAAAGTTTGGGTATCATTGCATTCTAGGGACTAAGAAACAGAAGGATGGTATTTTGGCAGGCTCCCAGGCCCAGCAAAACCCACACCCCAAGGCTGTCTCTGTAGCTTCCTGTGGTTTTCCCACTGAAGAGAAACAGCCTTTCTCTTGGAAGATCCAGAATGGCAAGTTTGTACATCAGCTTGATCGGAATCATCATATTCCTACTTTGAGGTTATGTCCCAACAGGCTTCATTTGGGAAATCTGATGTACCACAGTTGTTTCAAACTGAACTCAGCCAGTTTTGCTGCTCCCAAAAGTTCAAGGATTTTGTTTTTGTTTTTGTAGAAATTGGTATCTTGTAATATTAGAGGTTAACATACTACCAGGTGGCCTGAAACAATTCAGCCTCAGACCAAATGTTGCCACACATACTGAACATTTATTAGCAGGCACAGAAGTTAGTCATTCAATATGTTCTTGTAGACTGGAAAAGCCCCAACTCCTGGTCTTTTGCTATGTATTTCACATCAAAATTTCAGTAGATACAGATGCAGAAATCTCATTTAAGGACACAGCTAACCTTTGGGTTGGATCAGTTAATGCAATCCTCTGTTGAGTGTCTAGGCCTAGGCCCAAAGCCCTAGGCTGAGTGCTACTGTAGAGTGTACTAAGCTGCCTAGCTTGCCAGATCCATATAAACCACACATATACGCATGTGTGTTAGAGATCCCCTTATGACATTTACAGCCAGCACATGTATCTAAACACTGGTATTTTATCAGAAAAAAAATCACTACCATCTTTTGCATTCATTAGAAAACCCTTTGGTATGAATTTAGATAGCAGTAGTTATGCTTACTGCCACACCTGGAGTATACATTCCTAATTAGGGTGCCTGAAATATTAGCCACATAAGGGATGGGGGGGGGAGTGTGTACATGTGTGTGCATGTTGATCCATGTTATGTCTGCCAAAGTATTTTAAAATGTAGATAACATAGCAGTAGCAATGTTATAAGTAACGTGACAGATAAAGATAAATAGTACAGATCCCTTTATTTGATCCTGGTATAGTGTGTGTCTCATGTAATGTTGCCAGCCATTGATGAATGACCTGAAGTGTCAACTGACCATTGGCCTGCCATGATGAATTAGCCAGAGCCACAGATGAATGGTTTACTCATAGGGCAGAAAGAGACTTTTTCAAGTTATTTCGTTATTTCTTCACATAATCTGATTTCTGTGGGGATATTTTCATCCCCTACCCAATTGTGCAAACAGTTCTTTGTCTAGGATATTAGAATGAATAAATTATGGGGGCTATCACTTGAACTCTCTTCTTTTATATTTCCTCTGCATTTTAAGACTAACTTACTACCAGGAAGAGCTATTACTGCTTTTCAAAGAATACCATGGAACTTTTCCACCTTGGGCCAATTGTTGACAAAGAAAGGCCAGATACCAAGGATATAATTCATTACAGAATACTGGGAAGATTCTGCCTCAGCCAGTAGTAGGCCAGGTAATTCAAACTGGCTGTCTTCCTAAAGGCACCTACAGGAACAGCATAAACTATTTGTAGAAGTTTTTTTTTTTTTTTTTTTTTTTTTAATTTAGGCTTACACGTTAACAGTGTAAATTGATTCATTGTACATAGAGGATAACATATCAATTCTCTAGTTGTAAGTTGTATAGAATCACAACATATATGCAGTCATACATAAAGTTAGGGTTATTATGACCACTTTTTTTTTAAGTATTTAGTTGTAGATGGACACAATACCTTTATTTTATTTATTTTTATATGGTGCTAAGGATCGAACCTAGTGCCTCACATGTGCTAGGCAAGTGCTATACTACTGAGCTACACCCTCAGCCCTAGAAATCTTCTTAAACATCAAGGAACTAATAGATTGTAAAGAATTATTGGATTAAAATTTTGAGGAGAATGCATACACAGAATGAGCCCATAGGGCCCCTTTTGTTTTGTGGACATTGGCATATTTGAAAAAGAAGTTGAGACCCTAAGTGGCAACTTTAGTTTCCTTTTAAGGTTAAAAGGATAAGCTGGGTCCTACCAAGCCTAGGAACCCTTGTGAATTCTCCTTTCTGGGTTGCCACTTCATGAAGAAATACAAGTAGGGATAGTGGTGACCTGGAAGTCAACAGACCTTGTATTGATTAGCGGTTTCATATCATCTGAGTGGCCCAGAAAGCTTAAGGCTTACTTGGATTAGGATGATTCCTTTTAACTAATGCCTGCAGGTGCCAAATTAAAGGCAGTGAAATCGCCCTTGAGAAAAACATCACATTCATAGCCCTTATATTATTTGTGCAAATAATTTTTCACAGTATTCAGCCACAATCAGAGGTAACGCACACATACAAGGAGAGAAAAATTCTGTGAGAACTGGCATTAGCAACAGAAAGTAGAGACAGACCTATAAAGATTCTGGATTTGGAACTTATCCGACACAGACTATAAAATACTGTGCTTATATAATTAAATAAAAGGCAAGCTTTAGTTTCAGTTGGGACTGAACACTCTAAAACACCACTTTAAAAATGAAAACAAAACAAATTCTAGAACTGAAAAATATATATAAACATTTGTAGACAGTTATGCATAGCTGAAGAGAAAATTAGTGAACTGGCAAGTAACATAGAAGAAACTAAAGTGAAGTTCAGCAATAAAATAATGGAAAATACAAATTTGAAACAGAAGATAGAGAAGTTCTAGCGGTGGTGTAGTTGGAGACTGAGGAGAAAAGGGGAAAGAGAATGGTGGTGTAGCAATATTGGAAGGGATTATAGAGAAATATTTTTGAAATGGAAGACCTCAAGCCTCAGATCCAAAAGCTCAACAAATTCAAAACAGTATAAGAGCTGAATTCACACCTTGATTCATCATAATGTATTACTTTAGGAAATCAAATATAAAAAGAAATCATAAAAGCATGTGGGTGTGGGGGATGTTAATCATAAGAAGAGGAAAAGTGAAGGTTAAAAGTGTTTTATATAAACAAAAATGGAGCCCACCACCAGCATTTTTGCACAAAAGGATTGGTTTCTAATTGGTTTTCTGCAAGTAGGAGGGAAGTGATCCAGGATTGAAGACCAGAAGTGCAGAAGACCACAAAAAGCAGAGAAACTAGTGAATATGTGGACACCTTTAACTAACATTGACCGTGTAAGATAATGTAGTGTTGGGTGGGATTAAAAAAATAGCATAAAAGTTGGGAGGAGGAGGTTAGGGGTGTAGCTCAGTGGTAGAGCACTTGCCAATCATGCAGGCTCTGGGTTCTAGCCTCAGTATAGCAAAAAAACAAAAACAAAAAAAACAAAAAAAAAAACCCAAAACAAAAAAAACATACACACAAAAAATAGGAAAGTAGAATTCATTTGTTTTTTACATTGTGTTGAAGGAGGGTAAAGGTGTTCACATTTGACTTTGGTAAGTCAAAGATATATGTTGTAACTACTAGACCAAACACCTAATAAAAAAATTGTACAAGTCTCTAACAAAGATGAAAATTGATGAAAAAAATGAAGATAAAAAGGAACATAGGATAAGTTAGAAATACAAAGGGCAGAGTGTCATATACTTAAACCCACATACATCAGCATAAAACGTACACATTAAAATATAAACTGACTAATTGCTGTTGATTAGAAAACAGATTATAAAACAATTATAGGCATTATAAAAGCAGCATATCTTAAATGGATACAGAATGAAAATAGATGTTAATTGTTAACCACAGAAAAGCTAATAGAACTATATTCAGACAAAGTAAACTTCAAGGCAAAAAAAAATATATTAAGTTACTTTGTAATACTACTTCCTAACATCAGTTCTGATTCACCAGGAAGATACAATTCTAAATTTGTATGTGCCTAGTAACATTACCGCAACATATACAAAACAAAAACTGGGCAGAACTGCTGGGAGAAATAGATCATTCAGTGGTAAATGTTCTATATTTCTCAGTAATTGACAGAAAAAGCATGTAAAAATTAAGGATATTGAAAATTTGATCAATGAAATTAATAAGGATATGCCAGTTAATACCTGTATAGAACATTGCACCTAACTATGAAATACATGTTCTTTTCAAGCACACACACATTTTACAAAAATTCACAATAGGCTAGATTATTAAGCAAGTCTCAACAAATTGCAAGGAGTGGAATTGGTTATTGCTAAACTCTGATTTCAGTGTAACTATACTAAAAATTGGTAATCTGCAGATAACTCACAAATCATCCTTATCTTTCTAGAAATTCAAATATGCACTTTTAAATAACTCCTGAATTAAAGATGAGATAATGGAAATAAATATTTAAACTGAATAAATATTTCATATCAAAATGTCATATTCAGATAAGGCAGTACTTAATAAAAAATGTATAGTCTTAAAAAGAAAAATAGGCCTAAAATTAATTAACCAATATTTAACTCTAGAAGTTACAAAAGCAGTAGTAAGTACAAACAAATATGGAAGTTTACACAGAAGGTAGAATTGACTAAAAAGAACAGTGGAAAGATGAACAAAGCCAAAACTTGCTTTGGATCTGTGTAGGGATAGGAGAGTAGCTCAGTGATGGAGTGTTTGCCTAGCATGTGTGAGGCCCTGGGTTCCATCTCCAGCACTGCAAAATAAAGGAAAAAAGAGTCTGTATAGCTAATGAATCTGAGGCCAAGCAAAAGGAAAAAGAATACAGAAACATGTATCTTTAAAACATAGTATTGCCTGTGATCCCAGTCTCATGCTGGAGGATCCCAAGTTCAGGGCCAGCTATATCCTACTGGGGATATAGCTCAGTAGTAAAGCACACCATGGCCTCAATCTCCAGTATCAAAATAAATAAGACATAGTATTGCATTTTTAAACAAGTATAAGGTACAAAAATAAATTTATACATTTGGCCTTTCAGAATAGGCAAAAGTGATATTGTTAGGGAAGCAGGTTTAGATGGAAAATTATAAAGAAAAGCAAAGAAATGGTAATCAAGTCTGGGTTCCCTAGAGGGAGGTAGGGGATTGCATTGGGCAGTGACTTCATGGGAACTTGTGATGTGCCCATCATGTTGACTGGGTTGTAGTTACAATTATTCACTATTATTTTAGGTGCTAGATGGCATTTTACTTTGTGTTTCACAATGGAAAAGGTTACAGTAATAAATAGGTATTTGGCTTGCAGGTTTGAGCAGGCAGACCCATGCTAGGCTTCGTTTTTTTTTTGGTTTTTTTTTTGTTTTGTTTTGTTTTTGCCAGTTAGGAAGGGTCACAACCTAATATAGTATTTCAGAGAACTCTCACTTGAGCCTGCAGGCTGTTTAGACAAAAGCTTCCAAAACGTAGAGGTGACCTATAGGTATATCAAACAACTCATCAACCTTAGGCTGGAAGAGACTGAGTCCAAAGGAAGTTTTTCAATAATCTACCCATAGTAGATACTTAATTTAAGCCAGTGTATGTGGGCTTTTTGCAATTTAAACTCTATTCCCTCTTAGGCTGGGCACCCAAATCACAAGCCAGCAGGGGCTAAGCCAATAAATATATGAGCAGAGAGAACTAGTTTGAAGATAACAGGAAATGAACAGGGACCATGGCCAGCTAGAGCTCAAGTTCTCCCCAAGGGCAGCTGCGACCCAGCTCTGGATGATTGTTGACTTGCAGAAAATTGGGAATAATGTTGCCAGATATTCTGATTGTTGTTTTCCTCCGACCTTTAGGAATAGGTGGAAATCTGAATTTTAATGTGAAAACACCTGATTTTTAAGTATTAGTTCAAATAATTTTTTCCCTCCCCAAATCTTCCATGAATCAAATCAGTTGTTATATCTGGGCTGTTTCCAGCTCAAGGGCTGTTAGTTTATGACAGTGACCTCAACAGCCATGCAGATTAGAGAGAGAAAATAATGCATAAAATAATATAACTTTCTTAATGGAGCTTGCCTGCCAAATATATGCTTAATAAAATGCTCAATTCCAAAATTAAACTTGCCAAACCCAGATTCACATATTACAAGATCCTTGGGGTTTTTAATGAAACCTGGCTCACTCTCTGCAAGGAAATGAACTTGTTACCATAAAGAATGTATTTGCTGGGCATGGTGACTGACGCCTGTAATCCAAGCAATTTGGGAGGCTTGAGGCAGAAGGATCACATATTCAATTCCAGCCTGGGCAGTGTAGTGAGATCTTGTCTCAAAATGAAAAGTCAAAAAAAGAAAAAACTAAGAATGTACCTTTTTTTTGAGAAGTGGTAGAGCACTTACCTAGCATGCACAAGTTCTGGGTTCAATGTCCAGCATGGTAGAAAAAAGTATTATAGGGATTAATTAAAACTACTAAATAGTAATATCCCACAAAGTAATTTCTTTTGGGTTAGAGCAACTAAAGAGGAAAAGAGTGTGTGTGTGTGTTTGTGTGTCTTTTTTGTTTTTTGTACTGGGGATTGAATTCGGACACTTGACCACTGAGCCACATCCCCAGCCTTTTTTTGTATTTTATTTAGAGACAGGGTCCCACTGAGTTGCTTAGCGCCTTGGCTGAGGCTGGCATTGAACTCATGATGCTCCTGTCTCAGCCTCCCGAGCCACTGGGATTACAGGCATGCACCATCGCGCCCAGCTAACAGGAGTTTTTAAAATTTATTTAGAAGAAACACACATGCTTTTTCATGGATTTAGTCTGAAGACAATGTGCTGCTACTTAGAAAAGTAGTGAATGATTTCAAAATGTAGTCTGAGGACCAGCAGCATCAGTGTCGTCTGGGAAATTGTGCTAGAATTACAATTCTCAGACCCCTCCCTGGAAGTAACTAATCAGAAATCGATGTTGGGGTCCACTCTCTGCTTTCATAAGCTCTCCAGAGAATTTGATACACTCTTGAGTTTTGAGAACCATTGCTATACAGCTTTTATGCTTTGTGGTTTATTTTGAAGAATGACTTTAAAAAATTTTTAAAGTAAAGCTTCTAAAGAAGAGCTGGAGGGCTGGGGCTGTAGCTCAGCGGTAGAGCGCTTGCCTTGCATGCGTGAGGCCCTGGGTTCGATCCTCAGCACCACATACAAAGCAATAAAATAAAGACATTGTGTCCATCTACAACTAAAAAAATACTTAAAAAAAAAAAAAAGAGCTGGATATGTTAAGGTTTTCAGCATTTTTAAGTAAGAAAAAAAACATGATTTTGTTTAAAAAGGTGACCAAGAAGTGAAAGGTGAAGTCCTAAAAAGTTAGTGTGTTTGTATGTACAGCAGATGTAAGCATGTCCTCTTTGTTTTTTTGTCCACTGCTCTGCCACTCTCAGCCACACTAAGGAAGACAATCTACTTTATGGGAAGCATTTGAGGTTCTTTTGTATGCATGCAAGAATTTGCCTTCACAAAATTCAGTAAAAGGGTCCAACCTCTGTGCCATTCTGTGCCTAAGGCCACAGTGGCTTCCCATTGAACTCTGATTCTGCCTTGTACTAGAAAGCAGATCCTGCCGGGCTCCTGGCCTGTGCACTCTGCATCCACAGTGAATCAGACTGTGAGCCATATAGAGTGGATGCTTTTCTTTTTCCTCCTCTAGAGTCTTAGCTCTCCAAAAGCAAAAGCTATTTAACCTCCTTAACGTCTTCTTTTTTTTAAGTATGTTTGTAACTGCAAGACACACATTTAAATTTTACTGTTAGCCTTTAACCTTTTATTATTTATTTATAGCAGTGCTGGTATTGGAATCCAGGGTCTCACATGTGCTAGGCAAGCACTCTACCACTGAACTACATCCCCAGTCCAGTCTTTAACCTTTTAAAATAAATAACAAGCACCAGGCACAGTGACGCAAGCCTGTAATCCTAGCACTTTGGGAGGCTGAGACAGGGAATCGCGAGTTCAAAGCCACCCTCAGCAACGGCAAGGCGCTAAGCAACTCAGTGAGATCCTGTGTCTACATAAAACACAAAATAGGGCTGGGGATGTGGCTCAGTGGTTGAGTGCCCCTGAGTTCAATCTCCAGTACCCAAAAGAAAATAATAAGCACTTTTATATTGAGTTATAACTTACAAACAGTATGCAGATGTTAAATGTACAGCTGTATGCATTTTTTCCACATGTAAACATCCACATAAGTGCCACTAGTATCATTGTATGGACTATTTCCAGTAGTCCTGAAGACTGCTTTGGGCCCTCTTTCAATCTCCCTAAGAGTAATCCCTCTTCTGTCCTCTGTTTTTATGGATTAGTGCTGCCTGCTTTTAAATCTCATAGTTTGACCCAGTTTGTACTCTTTTGTGTCTGACCTCCTTCAACTCCATTTTGTCTGTGAGGCTCATACATCAGCAGTTCCCTTTCATGCATATGTAGTATTCTGTTGTATGACAATACCACAGTTCGTCCATTCGCTACTGATGAACGGTTAGGCTGCTTCAGTTGTACATACCACTCCCTCAATAAATAATTATTGAGTACTCACTATGTAACAAGCCCTGTTCTAGGCATGGGGCATACAATAATGAACAAGACAGATAAGAACCTAAATCTTAGAGAATTTATATTCAAGTGATAGAAAGAGATAATACCAAGATAGCTCACCAATTTTAATTGCAAGATAGATAAGCATCATATTATAGTTTGAATCTTAAATGTCCCCCAAGGACCGAGGTGTGAAAAGCTTAGTCCTCTGCTTGATGCTATTGGGAAATGGTGGAAACTTTAAGAGGTGGGGTCTAGGGAGCGGTCTTGTTGCTCATTGGGGGTGTGCCCTCACCAGAGATAATTAGGACCCCAGCCCTTTCATTTTCTTGTACGCATCCCTCCCTTGATATTGCCAATTCTCTGAGCCCCAGGGCCAATTGATCATGGACTGAAACCTCCAAAACATTGACCCAAAGCCAACATTTTCTTTTTTTTTTACTTTTTTGTATTTTAATTATTTATTTTTATGTGATACTGCTGAGGATCAAACCTGGTGCCTCACACATACTAGGCAAGTGCTCTGCCACTGAGCTACAGCCCCAGCCCCAACCTTTTCTGTTTATAAGTTGATTATCTCAGGCATTTCTTACAGTAATGGAAAGCTGATTAACACATGCTATGAAGAAACCAATGGCAAAAAAAGAGAGATGGAGACTAATGGGGTGTGAAGTATGACTTGTTGTCATGACATTGTTGAGAAACTGACATTTGAGCCGAGACCTTAATGATGTAAAGGAGTCAGCCATGGAAAGGTCCTCAGGGTGTTTGGAACAAGAGGAACAGAAATGGCAAAGGTGCCAAAGTGTGAATGAGGTTGGCATGTTCTTGGAAAGGCAAGAAGGTCAGTGGGACTGGAATTTAGTGAGGAACGAGATAGTGGTAAATGTTGAGATTGCAGAAGTGTTGAAACGTACACAGGCCATTCCTTTGGACTATGCTCCCAGCAGACCAAACTGAAATGGAATCACTATGCTAACATTTTATATTACTGAGCCAAAAATAAGTTGATAATCTGACTTTCTAAGAAATTGTGGGGCTGGGGGCGGGGGAGAGAATATAAAAAGCTAACTCCGTAAGCAGGCCAGTCCTAACCTCCATATACAGTGTCCTCCTCTTTAACCTTTACAAAGAGAGTGAATTTGAAATGACCATTCCATTTCTTGTTCTCTTTCTGCTTTCTTCAGCCCTTCTCTGTCTATAAAGCCAAGCTTCTCTGCTCAGTTCTTTGAAATGCTCATTCAATATATTGAAATGTGGTGTTGTCCAATTCTAAAGTTGCAAATAAAGCCAAATAAGATCTTTAAACTATTTAAACTATATTGTACTTTTCTTTTGGTACCAGTAAGACAGATCAGATTATCTGAGGGCCTTATATACCAAAGCAGTGAGTTAACACTTTGTCTCCTAGAGTATTAGGAAGGTTCTGGAGTGGTTTATAGCAGGGAGCAGATCTATTGTGAAAATGTTGTAAAATAATTTGCTTATAGAGGGATAAGAGTGAAAAGCCAGGTGATCATTGTGAAGTTATCTGGCAAATTGGACAAGAAACCATGGTAACTTACGAGGGTGGTTGTAAGGAGAAGTCAGGATTTGCTTCTGTTGTATGTGTGTTTTTTCAGTTGTGGGGATGAAACCCAGAGCCTGATGCATGCTAGGCAAGCACTTTATGACTGAGCTGCATCCCAACCCAGAAGTTAGGTTCTCATAAATATGTCTCAGAGATAAAGGCAGTAGCATTTTGGCAGTGTGTTGGTCAGGTTTCCATTGCTGTGGGAAAGTCAACGTAGAGGAAAGATTTATTCTGGCTAGTGAGTTCAGCCCATGATTAATTGGCTCCCTTGTCTCTGGACCTATGGTGAGACATACCATTATGGCAGGGAACATGTGATAGAGCCATGCTGCTGGCTTCATGATGGCAAGGAAGCAGAAAAGGGGCCAGAGACAACATATACCCTTATAGGGCATGCACCCAGTGACCTGTGGACTCCAGCTAGACCTCACCTCCTAAAGTTCATACCACCTCCCATTGGCCCAGTAAGCTGTGAATACATCAGTGAATTAACCCATTGATCCAGTTACCTCCCAAAGGCCCCACCTCTGACACTGCTGCATTGGGGACCAAGCCTCTAGCACTTTGGGGCGACATTTCAAATCTAAACCATAGCATATAGCTTTGATGTGTGGCTGAGGGAAAGAAAGATGGAAAGCTCTCAGGTAATTTTTTTTTTTACTTCTACAACTGAGGGGTGGTGGAGCTGTTAACTAAAGCTATGGAAGACTGGGGGGTGGGGATCATCATCTATTTGCACATGTTAACTTTGAGATTTAGATGACTGAGTGGGCAGGGGACTGTGAGTCTGAGCTCAAGGAGAGGTCAGGGACAGAAATAGCACCCGAGAGTGAGTGTACCCATAGAAGGGGTACAGTGAACTCTCAGACATCCATGTGTAGAGGTCACAAAAAAGAAGAGTCAGCAAGGGAGACTGAGAGGAAGTGAAGAATGAGGTAGAAGGAATTAACCAGAGCATAAAACCCTCTTGAAGCCAAATGGAGGGCTAGGGATGTAGCTCAGTGGTGGGGCACTTGCCTAGCATGCCTAGAGCCCTGAGTTCAATCCCCAGTACCGTGCTAAAATAAATAAATAAAAATGTTTGAAGCCAAGTGGAAAAAGTCTTTTTTCAGAAAGAAGGAAAATTAACTGTTAGAAGATGCTGAGAGATTGAATAAGAATTAGAAATTGTATGTAAGCTACCAGGCCTCCAGAATCTTTGTGTATTACTCTAAATACTTAACAGTTGAGAATGAGAGGATGTTTAACCAAAGTATTTATAGTAATAAACATAGTATTTATAGTAATAAACATTTCTCTGAAACACAGTACTTACCCAATAAATAGCTTGTGAAATTAGGTTTGTTTTTTAAATGGTACGAAATTCAGCATTTTTAAAGTCTTAATTAAAAAGAATAATCTGTTCTTTTCAAATGTTTAAAATGCGGTAATAAAAAATACATCAAACATACATATTGCTATAATAATTAGAAAACCAAGCAGTATATTAACATTAAAACAGGGGCTGGGGTTATGGCGCAGTGGTAGCGTGCTCGCCTAGCACGCGGGAAGCACTGGGTTCGATCCTCAGCACCACATAAAAATAAAATAAAGCTATTGTGTCCACCTACAACTAAAAAATAAATATTTAAAAAAAAATGATCTACAAAGATGTTGGTGTTATGGATTGAAGTTTGTGTTTCTTAATGATCTTTCTTCTGATTGAATAGTTTTATTGAAACATAATTCACATACCATAAAACTCACCATTGTCACTATAGTTTGGTAACTTTTAGCAATGTATGTACTGTTGTACAACCATATGTACTGAGGGAATCTTGATAAGAATTGTTTTTGGAGTGGGGAGAGGAAATCCTCATTTGAGCAAGATGGAGAATGAAATAAAATTTTAAGATGTTTTAATTAAGGGCTCTAGGGGAAAATGGTAATAGGGAGAGAAGTGATAAGAGACTGTTTATTTTTTAGTTGTTTGAGATTGGTTCTGAATGTAGTAAGCATTTCCCCTTGTGTGTTCAGATGAGAATAATGAGAAGTTTAACCAAAACTCTTGATACCAAGAGTTCCCTGAAATGAAAGTGTTTGTGGAGCTCTTGGAGGTCCTAGACAGAAAAGGCCCAGGACCTGAGAAAGTTCCTGCAGCTGCTAGCAGCTGGGCCAGGGAGCAGTTGAAAGTACATCTACTGGGCCTACAACAAGGAGCATTTTGTATAAGGAGAATTTGGGGATGCAAGTACATAGTCGTTGACATTGAACCTACATTGGCTGTAGAAGGGTAGGAATACTGGAAGCAGGGAAGGCTTGAGGTAGGAGGGCATCTATAAGGAGAAGTGCCAGTTGCTTCTGGCTTGGTTGGGGTGCAGCGGCACCTGGCAAGATCAGCAACCTGGCGTTTTGTCAATATTTCCTGTACATTTAGGAATATGCAGCCATCTTTTACTTGGGCTTGCAACTGTTGGCTTATCCTCCCATCCATTCTTGGTACTTGTATTTGAATTTAGACCATCTTAGAATTTTTCTTTTATCATGGAGTAGTTCTTGTCTGATTGCTTTTATTCCAATAACAGGGGGATGAAAGGCAGTCATTTAAGAAGTACAACTTGTACACAAAATGAACTTTTATTTTTGTACTTCTTAGGTTTACTCCCCCCATCCCCGTAAGCTTGCACTTAACTGGGGAAAGGAGACTCTTCCCTTTAAATGCTAATTAAGTCTTAAGTTAGTTTTTCCCTGACTTGGTTTTGGAAATTAATGAGAATACCAGTATAAAAGCAAAAAGTCAGTAAGCATGCCTGTGATCCCAGTGACTCAGGAGGCTGAGGCAGGAAAATAGCAAGTTCAAGGCAGACCCTGTCTCAAAATAAAAACTAAGTAAAAAGGACTGGGAATGTAGCTCAGCTATAGAGCACCTTGCATTCAACCCTTAGTATCACAAAAAATGACAAATGACAAAAACAAATGAACAATATATTAATGTATAAATAAACCTGAGGCTGACATGAACATTACGAGTGTGAAAATGATTCTGCTCATTGTGCATTTCAGTGGGTATTCAGTTACTCTTTGACAGCCCTTATGCTGAAACACTGGATTTCTCTAAGAAGTCTGTGAGCTAGAACACGCTTTTCATTAATATTGAATGAATGCATTGAGTGCTTTGGGTCGTAATTTGTGGAGCAGCTTCTTATTTGCATGTTTCCAGTTTGCCCCTTCATTGACTCCTGACGATACTTAAAAGAAGCCCTCTTCACATTTATGACCTACAGTAGTATAAATCTAAATAGATGGGTATTACTCAGAGCATTCATTTGTAAATATTTGGATCATTATAATATCCTACTCATGAACCAGTTCAAAATAATTTTAACCAGCTTGTTTGTAAAATTACATTATTTATTTATTTATTTATTTTAAATATTTTTTTAGCTGTAGATGGACATAATGTCTTTATTTTATTGCTTTGTATGTAGTGCTGAGGATCGAACCCAGGGCCTCATGCATGTGAGGCAGGCGCTCTACCGCTGAGCTACAATCCCAGCCCCAAAATTACATTATTTAAAGATATCTTATTTTTCTTTTTTTTTTTTGGTACCGGAGATTGAACTCAGGGGCACTCGACCACTGAGCCACATCCCCAGCCCTATTTT